>OY284472.1:25931906-26299906 GCA_958336335.1 Dilophus febrilis
ACAGATTGCGAATATAATGAAATAGATGTTTTGAAGGAATGTTTACAAATCAAATATTTACAATTTTTATTATTATTACTATATGTGAATTGTTTTGTTTGCTATAAATTGAAAATACTTTGTTATGTAAACTCATAAAAGATCAATCGCACTTCAATCATCAAGAGTTCATCAAATCTGTGCAGTTGGTTGTACGGCTAATATTACCACCGACACCATAAAAACCAATAACGGAATACTGTTGTCGGACACTACTAAAACTAATCGTTGGTTGTTTATATATTTTTTATTATTGAAATACTTAATGTTCTCCGAATGCTTTTCTTTAAATTGTTTTCATTTATAATATAATAATGCTTAATTTGTGTTTTTCTTTTTATTATAGTTAAATGCAACAGAGTATTTTTCCAAAAGCTGTGTTTTCATTAAGCAAAGAATTGCAGAATATATTTACTGCGTTATTATTTGGATGCATTTTTGAATATTTGCTGTCATCAATCGTGTATTCTACAAAAGTCCAAACAGGTAAATTAGAATTTTGTTGTAAAAGAACATATAATAATTGCCTCCTTTTTGTTTCACTTAGTAAATCATAATTTTTTTCTCATGTTTTTTCATTAACAGGTTAGTGTGATTTAGCATGACAGTTTTACGAATTTTTCATTTTATAAATTCAAATAATTGAGTGAGTAGATTTTTCTATACATATATTATTACTATTGTAAACCGTTAAGAAAATATAAACCACTAGAAAATAAAATACAAAATACTACAAACTTTATGCAATTTTTCCAGACTATAGTCTATATATAGTGTTGGGATGATCTCAAATAAATTTTATTTTACCACCTTATCATAAATCAGTTAGACGAAATAGAGATGATACCATTTTCAAAACAGATTTGTTAATATAGATAGATTCCAAAAATGTATATAAGTTAAAAATAACTTCTTTATACATATTTTGTATTTATTTATATATATACATATATTTATTTTTCAATATTTCAATTTGAAAAACATTATCTATTTTTTAAATATAAATACACTTCATAACAAATGACTTTTTGCACTATAATAACACATTATTTTTTCTGGACTTATTATATATAGTGCAGATAAGCATATATAGATAGATAGATAGATATATATACAAATGATATGTCTACAAATAATCTAGCAATATTTTTCTCAATCCAATTCGATATGTGGTGTGGTGTTTGGGTATTCCAGCAGTTTGATAAAAATAACAAAATAATAGAAAAGTAAAATAAACAAAATATATACAAAAATAAATACACATATAAAATATAATTTTCTTTCTGTCTGGTGCACATAAGAACCATATATACTTTAGAATCGAAAGTCTGTTTTTTTTGTATTTATTTTAGTTTCTGCAGCTTTTACTATATATCATCATATCATATATATATAATATTATGTAAAAATGATATATAGAAAATACACAAATTCTATTATTTCATATATAAAACGATCGTATATTTATATATATCAATTGTATTTTATAAATATAACTACATCCAGAGATCCCTTTCAGATATTATCATATTATTTATATATAAATATTTCATTTTTTTTTGTTATTCTTGTTAGAATGTTGACGAGTTTTTATTTTTATTTTATAAAACATGTTGTATATTGTATATATATATATATATATATATTTATACATAAATGAATTAAAGATACAAATAAACTGATATGTAAACTTTCACCATTTATTTTAGATATATTCAGATATTTTGACCTTTATCATTTTTTACGCTATAATAAAAATTTTTATTTTATGGAAATTGAATTGGATTTTTATGATGATGTTTATATACAATACAGTATAATGTCTGATATGGATAAAAACAAATAAATGTACAAATTTCTTTTAAAAGTTATATTATGAAATGATTCTGCTTTGATTTAAATTATATATTGGAGTCCATCGCGTATATACTATAGATAACTATATAATGATTAAAAATTTTGTTAGAATTCGGAATTTTGTGAGTGCGAGCATATTTTCTTTATAACTTTCTTTAAAATTATTCAGTTTTGGATTCTACAAAATCGTAAAAATGTTAGCGTATTGCAGGAACCTTACAATAAAGTATACAATTCAAGGATGTATTCAAGGATTGTGATCCAAGGAAAAATTAATGGTAATATCAATATTTTTTTAAAAATTATTCCTTTATCAAAAAGGTATTAATCTTCCTTCCATCTAATCTTCAGAATTTTGTTAATTTTCAATGTAAGTTTTATACAAAAGAACTTTTCATTCCACAATTTCGATTAATAATTAAAATAAGATTAAATATCGTCCAGCAGAGAAATTCGTCGATAGAAATAAGACAAATCATTTTCAATGTAAATATATTTTGATATTTATATGGAAAAATGCATTGATTGAAATAATCACTGTAAATAAAAACGCATACATATTTTCTTTCTGCAACATAAACCCTATCCATACCACCACATAAATTTAATATTTATTATTCCAAAAATAAAACTTTCTCTTTTTTTCATTTTGTGTTAAATTGATTGTGAAACTGAAATCAATTTTGATTTCTAATAATAATAATAATAACAATAACAATAATAATGACAATATTTTATCATAAGAAAAGCGAAAGAAATTTTCTCGAAAACATCGCAAATAATATGATTATTATTTTTATTATTATAAGAATTTTCAAACTATACATATTTAATTTTTCATTTGATAAATATATGCTTATAATAATACTATATATAAACTAACGATTGCAAACAAATTTAAACGTATAAGGAATGGTTATATATATTTAGTTTTTATATTCGTATAGAAATGAAAATAAAATTAACATATATTTTTTCTTTTGACGCAATATCTATTCTTTTTTTTAGATTAAATGATGTAGAAAAATACAAGTTTATTGATTTGTTATATTATACAATAAGAATCAAATTGTCTGCAAGGAATAAATGTGTTTTGTTCGATTATAAATTATATTTGGCTATATATAGATTTATATGTATAAAAATGAAATCTGTTATTTATTCACAAAATATATTTTTTATGAATAATATAGTAAAAACTTTCGTTTTCTGCACATAGTCTGCTCATGGATTGTTGGTATATAGATATTTGATTTGAAAGAATGTTATATAATTCGTCTGCATTTTAAAGTTTGAAATGTAAGGGAGAATTACAGCAGCGGCTGTAGTAAATGTACTTTTTTAAATTGATAATATATTGAAAAACTATTTGAATTTATATTTACTAAAAAACAAACAGAGCTAGATCTAGGCATAATAGAATTCAAATCATCGTGATTTTTCATTCAGCCAGCATTTTTCAATTGCATAAAAATATTATGCAACATTTACTTTTAATAGAAATCAACTTAAAAACAAATAAAGTAATACCATTAAATATTGCTTTTCATGACAATAATTTTAAAATAGCATAATGATTTTGACCTCCCACAATAAATATATATAGTATATTAGTCATTGATTATGGTAATTTTTCACTATTGCGTTATCGATATCTCTAGCACCAATTAAAAAAAATGTATAATACCATTTGAAAATTTAAAACATATTTTATAAACATTTCCCATATTAGAAAAATTATCTGAAATTTTAGAATATTTAATAATTTTGTCCTCTGTTTTAAGAGGATTTATACATCCGAGTATTAAAAGGATAAATAAATTAATTTTAAACAATATGTTATACTTCTTGTTCATTCATATATGTATATTGTATGTAAAATATGTTATATATAGCGGCTATTAAATGTATCTAAAATAAAGTATACTATAGGATTTTATTTTAACTATATATATATGTATATAAATATAGAAAAATTTATAATCTGATTTAGGAATTTTCCTTATTTATATACATATTCATATATATTATATAAACCATTATATATACAATATATAAAATTTTCCATTTTAAAATTGAATTAGAAAAAAAATGTAATCTCTTTTTGCTTTTTCTGTTTATTTTTATTTTATTTTTTTTTTTATACCAAAATAAATCACAAAAATCCTTTATAAATCCGTATTAAGAACTAACTAACCCTTTTAAATTTGACGAAATTTAGGATAAAACTCATGGATTATTGCATTATAAAATATATATGTATATATATTGCATTTATTAAATACAAATATACATTTAGAATGGTATATACAAATGTAAGTTAAATAATTTTGGTATCTATTATAAAATATATACGCACAGTAAACCGTGCTGATCATCGCCAGTAAATGAGTATCGCCGATTTTGAATGATTCCGACCGAATTAATATATTGACATTGATCTAACCACAGATAACCTCTCCATAAGTTGATTAAGCCCACGAGGGCTTAATGTTATACCCAGACCTTACTGTATATATCTTTAATTATACAATTTGTAAATATAGAGTTATAAACATAGAGTTATTTAATTACCCATTATTTATAAACGAATTTTATATATATTGTGTACTTTTGAGAAATATTTTTGTATAAATAATTATATAATTATATATTTTATATATTTGTACATATACTAAAGAAATAATATCTAAATCAACAAACTCGGTATACAAATAACTATTACGACTGATATGAATCCCTTAGTTTTATAGTTTAGTTTTAGAAATTAAAGGTGATAAAAAAGGATTGTATGTATTGTTAAAATATATTTCAATAAGGAACAAAATTTTTCACGACTTTTTGTTCAAATTCTTTATGATCAGCGCTCATCCTTTTAGATCCTAAATAATGGTGGTTAAAATCAAAAAAATAATTCAATAACTTCTGAAAATAAACGAATTGTTTTAAAAAATTTACCTTAGTTTGTGTTTATATAACAAATAATTGGTTTCGACAATGTTTGACTAAAAATATATTAATTTATTTATATATTTAAAATGAATTTAATTAAAATTTAAGTTATTAAGTGATGGACAAATTCATGATATATCTTTGGCAATGCCATACAACACAATAAAGGCTATATCGCCATTCTGTATTTGTATTTAATAGTTAATATTTTGAAATTAAATACACAATTTTATCATATAATATATGTAGAAAATGTTTGCTGATATTTATATTATATACGTATAAAGTCATTTTTTTATACATTTAGATAAATATATAAATAATACTTGCATTTAAATAGATTGGTAAAATATTATTATTATTAAAATATCGAAAAACAAATTTTAAATTTTGTGAATGCATTTCATATTAAACGTATAAAAATACATACATTATATGACGTATTTTTCAGGGATTGTGAATCAGTTCCATTTTCCATCGATAACAATTCCAACTAAAACTCCGAATAAGACTGGATATTCTTTCAGTATATGTTAATTGAAGCAACGATAGCGAAATATTTATCTATGTTGACTTAAACTTGAGTAGTTTTTCTATCCTACAGATCGTTTCTTATTTGAGTTGTCAATAAATGAGATTATATATAAATCAAGTGAACATCTTAAAAATTTAAAATGTTATAATAGTTTAAAAAAGAAAAAAATGCATCTATCCCGATAGTTAATAACCGCGGTGTCGAGGAGTCGGTTCATATATTTCGATCCGATTCCACTCATCTCGATTATTCAGCCAATAATTTTTGATTTCTTAATTTGTTGTTTTATTCATAATGTTGTGAATTAATTAATTATAGTATAGTTCGAAACAAACACATGTTAAACTCAATATGAAAAAATGTTGAATGCCTTGGTATGGAATTCATAGAAACCACCAAATATTGTCAGAATTTGGCCATTTAGATGTTTTATCAACTGCATTATATAGATTCACATTATATATTATGTGTATACGAAAATAAATAGACAAAATATATATTATGGATATTATCTCTTAATCTAACAAAAGTTATTTTCACATTATAAATGTTAAGCTATTTATGTAAAATTTTAAATTATATATTTTATATGTATAAATTATATAATATACCATCGCAATAATAAATTTATGATGATGTGGATTTATTTATGATATATGATATACCATATAAAGTTGTATACATTTACCAACTCAAATATATATATATTTATAACATGATAATATATGTATATATAAATATAGGAAAATAAAGTTTTCTGGTGCATTTTTGGAATACAATAAATTTATGAATTAAAATTTGTATACTGACTGAGATTGTATTATATTGTCTATTTACGATATATATGTTTTTGTATATATATATATCCTTATATTTTATACAAATTTCTATTCCATATCCAATCAAAATGATTGCATATATACAAATAATTCATTCAATTATAAATTGTTGATAATATATTTAAATTATTGTCGCACAGGGATTGTAAGTTATCTTAATATATAAATATATTTATAATAAACTATAAAACCATATAAATAATAATTGAATAAAGTTCTTATTTATGATATATTACAAGATAGCTTAAAAAATTAAAGAGATTCTAAGGAATTAATCTTTCGGTTGTCTTTTGTTTTCGAGCCAGTTGTTTATCCTTTTTTAACATTGAAATTTGTATTTTTTTTTTACTTATTATTGCTTATTTTTTTTTAATTATAATTCCTTCAAATTGTTGTTCGCTGTTGCAATCATTTCTAATTGTACTTCAACATAATCCTTTTAATTTCATTTTTTCGATGTTGTTAATTCAACAATTTTCCATTATACCAGTACCTTTTTGGTATTTTGTATGAGTATTAATGTAATTCGCATTATTCAAAGTTAATTTTAAATTTATAAAATAATCATAATGTCGTAATTTAGGTCTATAATTTTTAAAATAGTTTGTTTATATATAAAATCCGTTAATATTGTTTATCAATTGTGTTTGTATCACACTTACGTTGCATTCCTTCCTTTAGAATTATACATCAATATTTATGGAATTGGTTCCATAAATAGTTTGAATTTTTTCACTGTTTGTTCGTATCTCTTTTTGTTCCATAAGGATGTAGGATTCAGGATAAACCGTCAGGATCAATACAATTCTATTAAACATACATTTGAAATTTGAACGCAGAATTAATATAAAATATAATTGATTTTTAAAATGCATTAGTCATACTATTTCATATATTTTCCTATATTAAATATACTTTGGTTTTTGGTAATTTGGTTTTTTTTATTTAACAAAATTACCATCGTTTCCAAAAAGTTTTTCATGCATCATTTGATTTTGACGGAATATTTTTATTTATATTCTCATCAACCATTTTCGCTATGCCTTTATTTCCTTTAACGTTAAATATATATTTTAATAATAAAAGATATGAATAGAACAAAATTCTTCGAAGACTTTTCCTCTGTCAGGATTTCAACCGCATGATCTTCAGATTCTTTCACTTTATTCCGTGCCTTGATTTTTTTTTGATTTTATGTCTAATGTCTATTTCATTTTAATCTTGTAATCAACCGAAATTTAACTTGAATTTAGTTCCATACCATAATGCAAGTAGAACGAATAAATAATTTATTATAATCAAATCTCACTATTTAATAGTAGCCAAATAAAATAATCAAACACACAAATACACGCACTATCGATTCAAAACACTTTTTTTGTTGCAATGTTGTCGGTGATATATGACTGGTTTTTTTTATCGTCATTTTTATTTATTATACAAGTATTGATAAAGTGCGTTGATGGGGATTTTGTAAATATATAATCGATTTGATATGATATATGGGACTATTGGAATTTGCAACGTCGTCGTGGTTGTTTTCGGTTCGTCATTCGTGAAGTCGCGATCATCGTTTCTGTGTCGTTTCACATGACAATTGTATGGATAAATATATTATATTGATATCTGCGACCGATTATTTATTTCGTGTATATTTGTTTGTCTGTACATGATGATGTTTATATATAAAGTATATAAAAATTTTATAAAAAAAAAATACAGTTATTTATTACTGTACATTTTTGATGCATTGACTATGAAATTGTATTTTTATATAGCAAATACATTTATTTCGTTCTTTTTTTTCATTTATAAATTATTTGACACGCGTATTTATAGTTTTGTTTTTGTGAAGAATTTTTAAGTGAATAAAATTAAAATAATTATCATTTTATTTCTTAAAAAGTGTTAAAATTTGCATGAGTGGTTTTTATTTGCAGTACAACATTTTTGATTAAATTTTCCCATATCCCATTCCCATATAGTGAATGAAAATAATTGAATTTTTTTATTGGATTTCTTTCCGGAAGATAGGATGGGATTGGATATTTTCTTCTATAGTTTTCAAAGGTAAATATTTTACATATAGTAACGTCTCGTATCCTACCATTGTTTTATTTGTATTCGATAGATGCATGAATACAAAATGATGTGGTATGTGAAATTTTTTGGTATATGAAATTTAATTCTATAAATGAAATTTTTTACATTAGCAATATTATAATTAAAATTTTCATTATGATTTTGATATGTGTATAAAAGCAATTGATTAATTCTTTTTTTTCTTTTCTTTTCTTTTAGGTTAGTATAATTTTAATTCTATATATGTTAGAGATTACAACTATAAAAAGTATTGGAAATTATTATGGATTAAAGAAATTTTAATGTTAAAAAAATGCAATAATAATTATAAAAATATTATATTGAAAACGTGACATAAATCATAAATGAAATGTGTATTCATCAATTTAAAGAATTATCATATATCGCATATTGGAAAATTGATCAAAAATATAAAAATGAATATATTTTGATAAAATTCAAAACGATATAATGATTATAATTGAACAACCACAAAGGATTGAATGTAAAATATGAAAACATCATATACAAATTTAGATTATAAGTTAATTAATTAATATTAAGTTTTGTTAAATAGTGCATTTTAAGATAGAATCAAAATAATCGTCTGTATGTTTATTTGTGAATGGAAACTGTTTTTTTTACATTAATTTGTACCTATATATTAATTATACATAATTGAACAACGTTAAATTATTGTTAATGGTTCAAGTAACTTGAAATTAATTTGTAAATGTTCAAATAATCAATTTAAAATATTCGGAATAGGAATAGCATAGATTATTTATTTTTGTAAAGTTCTTAATGCAGTTAAGGAACTTAAAGTACTGGTAAAATTTCTATTGTTATTTCTTTATAAAAAGGATAAAGACTAGAATTTTCTTTCTTGCAACATATAATTATACTTTTTTCCATATCCATTAAAGTTTTCATTACACTCGATATATATTCAAATAATTTCTTTATTATATAACAACAAAAATTTAAATGATAGTATATGCGTAAATCATAATCTCTTAAATTCAAATCAATGTTGATAAACCCATTCAGTTTAATATTATATTTTTTATTTAATTCAAAACATAAGTTTTATTATATCAAACTATATACTTTTAAAATCTATTTTTAATATGTACATTTTATAAAATCTATATGCGGCGGCATTAAATTCTTTTTTTTATTATATAATAACACACAAAAAGTGTGTACATGGAAAATTCAACTGAATTTTATAAACGAAAAGTGAATATATATAAAGAAAATGATAAAGGATGAGAAATTGATATTTGACACTTAGATGAATCGCAATTTTTCCTTTCGATTAAATGTATATTGTGCTTGCTGTGTATGTTTATGTTTATGTTGCATTGTATTTTTTCTGTTTACATATTTTTTTTTGCTTCTTTGCCATTTAATCTATATATTAACTTTTGTATGTTGAATTGTTATGCATCAAATGCATTTTATGGTATTTATATAAATGGAATGCGTATCCTATTTATTTGTATATGTATATAGTTTAAGAAGGTGATTGTGTGGTTTTTTTCTTGGGGTGAAATTTATATATGAATTTAAATGCATTACTGTTTTTGACGTACGTTCATGCACATTTATGATTGTCAATTTTTATCTATATAAATATATAGAATAGATAAAATTAAAAGTAAATATGATACTATATATATATCATTTTCAGTAAAATAAATTATCTTATTTTAATCTTATATTTTATATTGTTGTGGTATTTATAATTTGACAATGCTTTCTTTTTTTTTTGTATAAAAACTGATACGATATCGCATTTATAGATAGAATTTTATGCATTTAATGAAAATTGACGGTCATCTTAATATTTAATATTTATAGTAAATCTTTTTTTTTTGATCCTATATGAATTATATAAATTTATCGTACTTATAAATATACATTTATATTTAACGATAGCCAAATGTACTTGTAGACTGGCGATTTTCCCCCAAAAACATGAACATTATTTTTGATAACAATTTTAGCTTTCCTTGTACAATATACAATTTTTGGAAAACTATATATATATAGAATAATGATAATATAGTAATAATAATATTTTTTCCCAAGAGAGAATATCATAAACTAAGAAATTATCTTTATAGAAATAAAAATACCTACTATATATATGTATAAATAGTATATATATGATTTTATATATTGCATTCAACGCTTATATTACGAAAATGGTTGTATTTGGTTATATTGCAAAATTTTATGCTAGGGTTTGTAATAAAAATAAATATGAAAAAAAAAAAATAGAATCAAGAAAAGTCATATTATATATACGTTAAATCCTATATGAAAATTCAGTATTGTTAGTAGGTACTTATACAAAACATAAAAAAACATGTCACATTCATTTCTGCATATATATATACGAATACGAATTCATATTATATGCTATGAACATCATCATATATGGATCAAAAAAGAAATCAGATTTTTTTTTTTGGTTGGATTTGAATGTTGTATGTATTATGTACACGCATATAAGATATGAGGACCTATATACAAACAAATATTACAAATATACTTTTTTATAATGCAAAAAATAAAGAAAAAATCAAATATAATATATACTTTTATGTACATTGTACATGCACCACATATATACATTCACATATGTATATAAAGAAAACCACATAACGCACAATCTTCAACCCCGCGTGCATATATAGTATATAGTCAGATTATTATAATAATAATAAGGCGCGTTTCCATATTATATTTATGCGATAAATATAACTACCACCCTTAAATCATATTATACATATTATTATTATTATTATTATATTTTCATCCAATTTTTTTTTTTCCAACTTCATCTTTTGTATATATAATATAGATATATGTGTATCCCAAATGGTATTATATTCTTTATTTATGAGTCATTGGCATTACCATTATTTTCCGTATATAGTATACTGATAATATTCCTGTGTACGTACATTCATTCACACATATATGGCATACATTCTATCTATATATATATATAAATATAAATATTATATATTCTACATATTTGTATATATATTTTGATTATATATCTATCCATATATTGACGGCATATATATATATGATCTACATATATATAACAAACAACGATGGGTATTATGTCTTCATTAAAAACGTATTTATTTGTATTACAATGTATCTTTGTTAAGTGCGAAATAATGTTATATAGATTGAGAAATGCATTTAGAGACGACTTTGGTCGTTAGAGATTGTTTGTATATTTATACAATATATACATATAGTCATTTATATATATGATATTATATTCAATATAGATACAATATGTGTATATTGTACATAATATAGTGTTGTTGTTGATGAAGATACACCGTATCGCCTATAAAAATGTTTTGTTAAATATATAGCTATATATTTGTATATGCCACAGTAGACTTGCTGATTAAGGTAATTGGTGCATAGTTATTCGGTATAATTAAACTATAATTAGTATTCCACAATTATCTAGAATATAGCATTACAAAAATAAAATTAATATTTTTTGTTTCATTTTGTTAAAAGAATTTCAATTAGCATATATTGAACTATACGTTGTTTACATATAATCTTATACTATAATGAATTTCAGTTATGTTTCTGTATGGTTTTAGGTGAAGGTTTCAGAAACTTGGGGATTTTTGAAATATTCAAGGATTTTTGTATTCAATTAGCAAAAATACAAACGTTTTGTATTTTTTGAACGACAGATATTAATATACGTCCAAAGACTGTGGCTCTGCAATCAATTGGAATTGCAACAATTATGAGAGTTCACTGTATATATATACGTTTGGTATTTTGTAATGATACCCATAAAAATGTGTCTATATATATAATCGTTATATGTATATATATTATAGTTTTAACATAACTTACAGTCAAAAAAAAACATTATTGCAGTACCCTTTTAAAGAAATACATATATAACATAATACGATGACATTTTTGTGATGGATTATCATTATTAAAAAGTATTATCCCGCGATCATTATTACATATAATGACATTTTATCTGAAATCTATATATTTCGTGCATTTTAATATATATATTGTAAAAATGAATTAATATAATCTGTCGCATATATAATTATTATATAGATTATGTCTTAAATGAATTGAAAGTCTGTGCAATATAATTAATTGTATCCCTTACCCGTTTTCAAATGATGTAAGAAATAAAAATTACTGAAAACTATAGCAGTAATTCAAAAAATTTGAAAATTTCGATTTTCCGGAAAATTTTGTTTGAACAAAAAAATGTTTTTTGAACTATAAGGACTTTATTTCTATGCATGTACTTAACAGAATATCCTATCGCTTTTTATCATCAGAACACATTTTCTCACTTTCTGCAAGTACTTAATTGAAATGCAAAATTTTAAACTATACTTTAAATTTTGTACAAATGAAGTGCAAATATTTATCAAAAATTTTCCAACAAAAAATCATTGAAATATATATATCAATAATAATAATCCATATATTATTAGAAAACAATACACTATTATATTACTATATCTTGAAAAGCAAACTATATATATAAAGTTCAACACGTTATATAAAAAAAAGTTTTTAAAACAAAAATCCACTATTGAAAGAAGCCACAAACGAACAAAACAATAGAGTAGAGCTTTTTTCGTCAGATGCGTCTTCATGTATCTCTATATTCGCGTCTAAACTGCACCTGTATTGTAATTCTTATATACATTGTAATATTGTATACATTCATTATTGATATAGAATAAGAATTCATATGTTACAGATATAAATATATAGAATATATATACTATATAGTTTTTAACAAATTTTCCTTATGGTTTTTTTTTGTTTGTTATATATACACACTATACTATATAGTATCTATTTTTATATGGTTTTCCCTGATGGCTCCGAAAAGTATATATTGTAATCGTGCGGTAGCAAAAATATTACCCTCGCTTTTATCACTTTTGAACGTTTCAGATCTTTACAAGTCACAGAAAAAATAAATTGCCGGTCCCCGGAAGCTATGAGGATTAAAGCCAAATTATAAAAAACCTGATAAACTTTGACTTTAAGTAACTAAAATATAACCAAAGAAGATCGGACCCGGAACACTAACGTTTTTATTTCCTTTTATAATTAACTATAACTTTTGACTTTTATAAGTAGCATAATAATGAATACAATGCGATCCAATATTCGTGTGATACAAAGACGACATCCTTATAGCGGCAACAACTCTTTAAAGTTTATGTTTTAAATTGAATATATTTATAGGTATTCATTCATATAGATACATAAATAATATACACATTTTATACGTTTATGTATTAATTTTTCATGATACAACCAGTCGATATATATAACAAACAGGATATATAAATCTTCGAATGATACTGTCAATTTTAATTTTATTTTATTCGATTTAAAAATTATTGTTTTATGTTTCCATATATATAGTTTTTATTAGATCTTTTTTTTCTTTATATAAATATATATTCTATAAATGAAATAAACAATAAAGTTTTTCTTTTAAAATAATTTAAGAAGAACTACAGGGAAAATTCTCTTTGTATTTCATATATACAGAAGCGTGTTAGATATAAATTATTTTCTACAAATATATATATATTTATATAAGATAAGACATAAACAATAATAGTAATAATAATAAAAACATTTTTGTATTTGGAAAACTATACTCGATCACGATCACAAAATATATAATATAATAGTTTATATTTGATTTATATTTATTAGATATTGCGAATACATTTTATTTTTATAGCAAATAGAATTTTCTTTATATATGTACATATAGAGTTTTTATAGTGCGTTTTTTTTCAATTATTGAATTTAAAATGAATTGAATTTTACTTAAGTACTTCATCTTCTTCTTTTATATGACACAGAAATTATTATTATTGTTATATGTTGATGTTATTTGGTAAAATTCAATTATTAAATGTTAATGGAAACTTTATAATGCATATAATTTTTTGTAATGTTGAAAATGGTTTTGATAAATTTAGATTTTGATAAATGAGTTTCACAAAATAACTAAGAGTATACCGGATACTATATAGAAATTCTTGTTGTATATTTTGGATATCAATTGATTGATGGAAATTAATTCCAACATTGAAGATTCTATAGACATGGAACACTTTCCATTAAAATGTCTTTATATACATTTCATTTGGATCATCTAAAATATAATTGTGTTTTGGTCCATGGTAAAGTTGGAATATAATTTCTAAACCTTGTAAAACTTTAATATTAAATATGTAAACTTGTGTTTTTTTAAACATTGACATTAAAATATATACCAAACACTCTTAATATATATATATTTAATTGTATTAAATCTTTAAATTATATGTTATCATTATATAAGATACTTCATATATATATCTAACTTATTATACGTTATATTAAATTTATACATTTGCAATTTAATTCTATCATGATTATATTTATATATATATATGATATGTATATAAATACAATAATACATATAATTTTATATATGGAAAAACTTTATATTTCATTTATACATTTTTTGGTGTATATTTCTATATTATATGTTTTTATGTACATGTACAACAATTAACCACAGTATACCACCAAATGTAAAGACTATTATATATATATATATATTTCAGTACACTGCGTATGGTATACATATACGTAAATTTAATATATTTTATATTTATAAGTTTTGCATTAGTTTTGATGTGCATTGAATACTTATTTTCATATGCGGCTCCGTTCGTTCAATTGCGGTCGGTATACGAATGAAAGTTGCAATGGCATAGAAAAAAACACTCACATTTGGAGGGTTTTTTCAATAAAAAATATTTCATATATCAATAGTTTTTTAAGGAGTACATTTACATTTACTTTAAACTTATCTTTTGTTGAAGAATATATATCTTTATATAATGGTCCTATTCCCAAAAGCAGATGAGTGTAAATGATTACGAAAATGTATGGGATAATATTAATAAAATAATCGGATACCAGAAAATTTTTAGTACCGGGTGTGGTTCAACTTTATATATATATAAATTAATTCTGAACTTATATAACAAATTATTCGAAAAAAAGAAAGTTTTTGGAAAACAAAACATTACATATATTATAATGCCTATAGTATACATACATATATATTATATTATTATATATATATATATATAAGTTAAAACTTTGAAATATCATAAAATACGATATGTGCTTCGGTTCTATAATCATGTATATACTCTTGTATTTCTATAAATATATTAAAATTTGTATATACATGGTGTTACTGAACGCTATAAAAATTTACAATAAAATTATTCATTGAAATTTTTTAAATTATTCGGTAGATATTGTATATAAAACATATTCTTCTGAATCAAATTCTTTCATACCGATTTATTGAAAATTTTTTAAACAAACGTTTTTAAACATTTCCCCATTAATTATTTACGAATGCAGTTTGTGGTATTTTAAGCTTATATACGTTTCCTTGGAATGTAACTTGGACTGTAAATGTTAATATTATTAAAGGGGTTTTCCATTTTTCATTGTTTTTCATCACATATATTATATAATTCTCAATCTATAAAAGTCAAATTTTTATAGAATCATTTTTTAACGAATTCTTAACTTAAATCATTCTGTATATTACATTTTATTTATAAATATATATCATATTATATATATATTGCAAAGAACATTTCGTGACATAACCCTGACATATCAAAATATATATATTATATATGTGAATGTAATCGTAAATATATATTTATTGTATATGAAGCAAAATTCAACATCATTTTTAGATTACGTTATAGTGTATAGTGCAGCGTGCAGAAGAGTGTCTGTCTATGTGTTTGAAAAAATGTTTATTGCAATATATAAAAAAAAGTATTCCTATATTCCTATATATACATTATAGTTAAATATAATTCAGTGCACAATGTGAAGTTTTTTTTTATTAAGGACAACTCCTTATATTGCATTAACGTAAATATCTATGTTATAACTCGAACAAAGTAGGAAAACATTAAATGTTACACAAACTATATGTATATATTCCAAACTATCAGTGTATTTTTATTTATATATAAACATACAGAAATGCTTATATTTATGTTATTATAAGCGGATTGTGGCAACAACAGAGCAGATGATGAACATTTTCCATATATGTATATATATATATAAATATTATTAAATTTAATAAGATCTTTATATAATTTTGTTTCTCTAAATATATTTTATATGTATATATATAACTATAACGTATCGTCTGAGCGTAACGCAGCTGTACACAAAATTTTCACATTTACCTTTCATATATATATATATATATTTAATATGATATTATAAATAGAAAGTAAAATTTCAAGAAAATGAAAAAAAAAACTTTTTGACATTGTATTAGAAAACTTTTTGAATATTTTTGCATCTTTTACCACCAAAATCTTATATCACAAGTATTAATTTGATTCAAATAAGTACACAAAAAATATATACCAAATATGATTATATAATATATCTGTGTGTGTTTTATTCATCCATTTTATTAATTAAATCTAATATATTTGAATATTCCTATATATAATACGTATTAAATAATGAATCTATTCTTACGTTTGTATATAATTAAACAAAAAAAAATAAGATATATAATCATATTATCTATAAATGTGCACATATACCATATATAAAATTCAATTTATTTTTGTAAATATATTTATAAGATCTTTATGTCATTACTTTATATAGTATATAAATAGATATATAATTTACTACCTTATAACTTTTACCTTTTTTTTTTTGGTTTTTTTAACTATCTGACATATCAGAGAGGATAAAAAAAGTAAATACAAAAATATTTATATGGGAATGAAAAGAAAAAGTGAATAAACACAAATGACGACGACTGCTAAAATTTACAAAAGAAAAAAACAATACATAAAAAAAATACAACAAGGATAAAAGGAATTAACTCACAAAGTATTGTTTTTATTTTATTTAGTTTTGGGATATTTTTTTTTACCTTTATATATATTATATATCCTGATGTGTATCCTTTTTTTCCAAAAATGTGTATAATATATGTGAATTTTCTTATTTGAACTACAAGTTTTATATAAAAGCAACATCTTATTGTAACGAAGATCGACTCAAATATATTGTGTATATATATATATATATATGTATGGATACTTTATATATTTGGTTTGGTATCTATATAAGAATTTTTTATATACAATCATACTAACATACAAAACTTATATGTATGTCAAAGGAATATATACCTTCTTTTTTTTTAGAAACAAAAAATTACTAATATGTACTTTATATATATATTTATATCTGTATATCTTATCATTTACCAAATATAGTTTTTGTATATGTATTTTATTTTTATATATAGAAAGAATGTATATATGTATATATGAATGTTTTATATGCAATATATTTTAATGTTTTATCAGTATTTTGCCCTCAACCTCATTGGGTTTTCTTTTATTTCTATTCTCGTCTTATATATATATATATATATATATATATATAATGATAGTGTCATCCGTGCATGACCCATCGACCGCCCGATAGCATGATCCATGATCTGATCATTTCATTTCTCTTTTATATGTAGTTTATAACTTGGAAAAATATCTATATAACATCTTTTATAAGTTTTTATATACATACATATATATGATTTAACATATCTATATATATAAATTGTATATAGTTGAAAATGAAGATAAATAAATAATTTTTATGTGTGGACAAACTCTTTTCACAATCGATATATATATTTTTTCAATTTTCTTTCTTATATGCTTATATTTAAGTTATTTATATAAAATAGAACAATATTTAGGATCAAAGGAATATAATGCATTTTTATCATATGTATATATATATATATATATATATATATATAAAGTATTTGTTACTGCAAGGCATTTATATTATTATATTTTTTTACTTTGGTTTTGTTAAAATATATTACAGAAAAATATGTCTTTGATGAATTTATTTCTTTTGTTTCATCGATTTAATAAACAGACAGGTTTTTATAAAAATGTTTTTATTATATAAACACATTTATATATTTGTTTAACATCCACATCAACATGTAATGTACATCCTTGCATAAGACGCAATAAGAGGTCATGTTCGATGGTCGAAGCTTGGATGGGTTTTTCATGTGATTAGATAAAACCTATTTTTAGAAAAAAATGATTATCCGGTTGCTTTGTGATGCAATGAGATTTGCCAAGGAATTTCAACAATAAATCGAACATTATTTTATAATGAAAATTTTCCAAAATCTCAATTAATCTCAATCTCAATATAATTTAAAAATAGTAATTTCAGTATACAGCCAACTGTCTGAGTAAAATCTCATTTTATATATTTCAACTACAACTAATTCGAATCAACATTATATGAATATTTCTTTAAAAATTATTGTCTATAACAACACACAGTAATACAATTCTATTATTATGTAATCTATCAACAAATATATAATCAAATTATAATCATATATACATACAACTCATGCGGTACATTAATTCTTCTGCAAATAAATTGAGTGAAGAAATTCATTTAATATATGAATTTGAATGGGTTATATATCTATATAATATATAGATATATAATCGTATATATTAAAAAGCATATATTATATATAAGATTATAATTGAAATAAAATTTAATTTATTCATCCCATGATTATTAATTTATCATTTGTCATAATAAAGATAATGAATTGAAAATAATTTCATAAATATATATATAATATCTTAGTAATAATGCAAGTTTACCCGCATATATGATATATATAATTATAGAATACCATATATAGTATAAAATACAATCAACTTCTTCTTACATTAATTTTATATACGTATATTTGAGTTGAATTTGTATATAAAAACAATTATATGAAAATCAACTTAATATAATGAAAAATTATTATTATTATCATCATATGGTTTTGTAAAGACACAAACGTATATGATATATAAATACTTAAAGTACGCGTGCATATATGTATATAAAGTAAACATCCTAATAATTCTTAACTTAAATTGCTTAAATGAAAAATCAACATTATTTTACTATATATAAATATATATACATAGTAAGTATAGTAAAATATAAAATGATAAAATATATAGAAATTTTCCAGTATAGTCAGTCAAAGAAGACATTTCAAATATGTTTATATGAGTTGAGTATATATAATAAACTGTGCAAATATATGACATAAAGACAAAATATTCATATCGTAATATGTATATATGATGAAATGAATATCTACTAAATGATAATAATTTAAATATAAAAGCATTTTAAATTAATTATATATATGTAAATTATATGAAAATTATTTATTTTGTAATATTATTGCATATAATATAAAATGCCAAATGCATTAAAATAATTTCAAGTGATAAATAAAACATTTCGTGTTATTTTAAGATATTTTTCTTAAATTAAAATTATTTAGATAAAAATGTTTATTTAAAAAAATAACTCTACGTTCAGGCGTATTGATGTTTAGCGGATCGCTTTGTATACCTGGTGGTGGTATAACCAGACATATACTAATAATGCGCCAATACAACTTACTAAATATGTATTTCAAAATATTACCTGTTAAATTACAAATATAATAAAAATAATTATTCTTTTGCTATATCCTTATAGTTTATTCATATAAAATTCTATTATAAAAAGGATCCATATATAATATATGCATATGTATAGTCGAACTTTCAAATGAAAGAACATTTTAATCATATTGTATAACAGGTTTCCTCATTTATACATATATACTCGTATATATTATTAGAAAAATAAAGAATAGATTAATTTACCGAATCCATTATAAAATATGTAATTAACAGATGTCATCTTCATCCTATTTGGGATTTTTTTCTTCGTCTTAGAATTACGTACATGTATATAATTGATAAGATATATAATAGAGCTTACCTATATATTTATATTTATACAATATTTATTATACTGGTATATAAATACATTTTCCGTATTTATGCATTCCTGTTATATATATATATATATGTATTTTATTTTTATCCTCAAAAGTATTTTGCTAATTTAAGTTGTAATCCAATTTGTTGCAATTAAACTTTACCAAAAGGGATTTTATTTTATAGCTAGGACTATATATGTTATATATATATATATATATGTTGTTATGTATATTGTATTTCATTCCATCACATTCACTTTCTTTTCTATTTTATTTTTCGTTTTTCCTTTTTTTTTAACTTCAACTCTCGATGCTTTTCTCGTTATTTTCGTCTTTTATTCTTACATATATTTAGTATATGAAAATATTTTTTTTGGTTTTATATAGAAATTCGTATATTCTCAATCCATATAGTTATATGTAATCTTCTTTCTCATACAAACATTTTCTTCCTGTCTGTATACTTTTTTATATGTTTGCATTTTTGTTTATATATACATAAGTATATAAATATTCATGTAATATAATTTAACTATATATTGGAATCCTTTTTATCTTTATTTTATAAAGAATTTTGTTATAAATATTTTCGGCTGTATTCAAAATGATTAAATGTATATATTATAAATATAGATAAAGAGATATTCGTCTATATTATTCTTTCTATACTATTCAAATATGTCTATATATAGAACGAAATTATTTATATATCATTAGAACATAAATGGATTTCATTCCATAAAAGAAAAATTAACTGATTTTCTTCATTATCATTTATTTCTAAATTTATTTCTATGTTTTTCCAAGTCTTTCTCATACCTTCTTAATATTTTAATGTTTAAGGACATCTGTATTTTTCCAAGTGAAATTTTAATTCAAAGAAGTGATTTTATAGTATAACAATTTCCAATAAATGTTTCAATTAATGGTTTATATTTCACAGAATATAATTATTTAATTTGTGAAAACATATATCATATATGACGAAAAATAAGTTATATAAAACAAGTTTTAAAATTATTTATATTGGAAATTACCAATGACATTTACCCCAGGGGCTCAATTCTTCAATCAGACGCAAAATTAAGTGTACGCAACTTTGCGTGTGCCCGAGAAGCGTATACGCAACTTTGCGTATACGACTTTGTATTCTTGATTACCACACGCATATTTTATTCACCTCAGACTCAAATATTGTGAAATCACTCATTTTTGTTGTATAAATGAAGAAAAATACAAAATATATAATAAAATTAATGAATCACTCACGAGAATGAGAAGAGTTTGTTATTATTAATACATACGCTATATAGAAAAAAAAAATTATAATATTTTATTTTATGTAATATTTTCAATAATACGATATTATACTCTATTATTTCTAATATCTCTATGTTGATAATTAATTTTCTATTAATTTCGATTTTTTAATTATAAAAAAATTGAAAATAATTTTTTTTTTATTTTTCCTATACAATTTTTATATAAAATCACACGCAAATATCTTTGCGCTTACAAAATAGTAGACTCAGTAGATGCGTGTGAAAGCATACGCAAAAACTATACTCAATATTTCAAGAATAGCTATTCGTATACTTTCAAACTCAAAAATGGTATTTGCGTGCACGCAACTCTTGCGTGTGATTCAAGAATTGAGCCCCAGTTCTCTATATGCTATATATAATTATACATTAAAAAGTAGAGTTTTTTTTAAATCTCATTTTATATGTCGTTCAAAAGAAAAAATCGAGGAAAAAATAAATACAATTATACAATACGCACAAAACTCGTGTATACATTGATATGTAATATATGTATTTGAAACGTATATTTGTATGGAATTTTGTTAAATGTTAATCAATGGCTTATATTGCCATAGAGTTAATCTTTTAATTATCTTTTCTGATACGGGTCGGTTCTTTTGATATCTTTCTATTATTATTATTATTATTATTTTGGGTATGAGATTTAACAAGGGTTGAGTTATAACATTCAATTCATATGTTTATATATATTATATATAATTATATAGGTATATATATGATAAACTATACAGTTTTTTTTCTTCATTCCTCCCACTGTAGCTATACTACATATATGGAATAAATATATGTTTATTTGGATGTTTATACGCAGAATGGGGTATACAATTTTAATGTATTTGTAAATATATTATATATATCTTTAAGAAGACTTCCTTTTTTTTCGTTTGCTTGAAGAAGACGTGAAATTAATTAAAGAAAACATGTTTTATTTATATTCACCTATCTTTCTGAAAATGTTGACTGTGATGTATGTCTATACATATACGATATAATAAATATGACATATTTCAATTACATATTTTTAATTTTGTATAATATTGCGATTATAATTTGATTATAAGAAATCATCTCTTAAATATTTAAGAAAGAATTAATTGTTTTTAAAAATATATGCCATTGTATATACATATTTTAGTATACAATTATAATAAAATCTTTAATCTGAAAATTGTTTTTCCGAACGCTGAGGTTTATAACCCCTTTCCTCTACCAACAATTTTCCGTCATCGTAATTATGCGGTCACTAATCGTACCTTGTATCAAGAAGAAATTTATGATACTCTTAGTTAGAAAATTCTTATTGTCGTTGACCATTCCTAATATAAACACCTTAAATTAATAAACCATTTTTAAGTGTTATGAATTAAAATATCATATTCATGTATTATGCACCGTCTATGTTCCATTTTAAAGTTTAAATTTTTTGTGGTATTTCTCTGATTAAACAGAATAAGGATACTTACGATACTATATCGTTCATTACAGCGGCAAACTTTGATAAAAACTTTATCATATAACGTGGATTTATATCCAACGACACCGTAATAGAAGAAGAAGAAGAAGAAGAAATTTAAATTTTTAATAAACTTTGCTTTTAGAAGCATTTCTATAAAAATTAAACTTTTATAAGAACAATGTTTTAATATTGAAAATTTGTATATATGGGTATATATATAAAAAAAGATATTGGAATATATCATAAAAAATTTTCTTAAACAAACAATTTTGTAATTCTTATATATATATATATATATATATATATGTTTGTGAAATAATTGTATGGGCGTAGAATTTTTATTTAAATCTTTAGAAAATAATATACAGTATTGATAAAACCGATGCGTAACAATTTTTGAATATTAAAATGAGGGTTACATATAAAATTTTAGCGAAACGGTAGTCAATTCATTGGGGTTCAAACGTGATATTTCAATGGTGGTATAAAAAATTGATATTTCAACAGGATACAAAAACGAAATATTTTTAATTTTTCGAAATGGTTTTGATCAATAGTGTATATAATATATTATGGCAAAGGTTATCCTGTTGCGTTGTTATTCATACATTCTTATATATAAAAGAATTTCATAATTGAAAGTTGTATTATTTTTTTTTTTTTTTACAAATTCTTCATCATTATATCATTTTATATATACATACGTTGTATATATACGACGGATATATTTGCATGCTATTAGATGTATATTCACTTGGATAAATTAAAAAAAAAGGACCAAAGAAAATATTTATTTTTTCGAAGAAATTTTTCATTATCCTTTATAAATAATAAATATAAGTAAATAAAAATGTGATATATATTATAAAAAGCAAATATACTTACAACCTTTAAAAGCCGCGTGAATAACATAAAATTTAACGAAAAAAAATAAAATTAAAATAATTCTTTTTGATCTAAATTTTATGTTAACATTTTTTTTTTGAATTACAACAACAGTGGGATGAATACAAGATATGCCATTAAAAAGGTATATCTGTATATTGGGAAACAAAAACATTAAGAATTGAGCGTTGATTTTCTTTAATCCTATATAGTTATAGTATATATAAATATTGGTCTTCTTTTTAAATATTTAAACATTCACATATATCAGATTTATACATATAATATACATATTATGTAAATTATTTTCTGTTTATATTTTTCCTTAATTTATTTAAAAGCATTTCAATTAAAATTGTAATTCATTTTTTTTAATACAGTATTCAAAATCATAAGAAATTCATCAAAAGGACACTTAACTGCATGTAGCGTAATTGCTATAAGCTATACTATATATTAAAATTGTATAATATATATATATAATATATTGAAATTGATGGTCTCTGATTTGAGTAGGAAAAACAAATAGAATTAATCAATTCACCTATTATGTTTTTTTGTTTTTTTTTCCAATTAAAATTGTGTTTATGTCTGGTTCGAAACCAGCAAATATTGTCTGAAATATAGAATAGTATATTTATATATATTTTTTTGTCGTCTCTCTAAAGTACATATACGCAATTAATGAAATTTGATGAATCAACAAAGGTATATATTTTAACAAAACGTAGTTAGTTAATCGAACAAGATATGTGATTGAATCATGTATGTATAGGTGGAATGAAAGGAAACGATGTATTGTTTATAACATTTTAATGTTTGCTTTTATTGCTATATATATGCATACGGTGTGCGTGTATCATATTTAGGATTATGTGCAATATTCTTGATTTTATATAATCTGAATAGTATTTTACAATACAGCGCAAATATTTCCACAAAAGCATTTATAAAAAAAAAGAAAATTGTAATCAAAATGGTCTTTATATCTCCTATATATCACACTAAAGCAGCTGAAACGAAATGATATTGTACGGCAATAAAAATGTGTACTATTGCTAAAACAAATGCGATATATATTGAAAACTTTAGATAATAATATATTTCAAATAATTGAGCTATTTTCTTCCATATATATGGTATATACAAATAAAACAGCAGTGATATTTTAATTTTCCAATACGCTACCAACACATTAATTGCTTTATATTTTTATTTTTTTGCTTTTTTTCTTTTTTCAATATTTTATTGTGTATACAATAAAGTGTTAAATTGCAATTTATGCGGTGATAAAATATCTATAATGAACGAAAAACCAAAAATAAAAAAAAATTTAATTATAGAATTCAATGAAAGAGACACATATGTGACTTACCAATTTATAAAATAATTATATATAAAATATAAACCATGCATATAATATATTGTATAGTACATATTTAATGTGCAATGAATGTTTTTAGATATACAATATGTACAATTTAAACGGGGTGATTCATGAGCGAACTTTAAAGCTTCGGGATAACGAATATATGGATCATATAGTACATAAGCATGAGGTATATAAAGAAATCAAAGATATTCTCATTTTGAAATTTTCGCAATATATTCTATTACTTTTTAGAATAATTATAGCCTTATGATTTCCAAATCAAACTGTACCTATTCGGAAAAGAATTAATTAAATAGAGGCTTCCATACGTATCAGAAATAATGATTGGGATTTACCGTCGCCAGAGGGACGACAGGCGATATCTGACTTGTCGTATACTGAAGTAACTGAATTTTTGTTTTGAAATATTTCGAAATTTGATAAAGAGATTACAATAAAACATTGTGTATATTTAATTAGTGTTTGCGTTATAAAAACTATCAACAAAATATATCTATTCCTATTTTGTAGATCCCGGTGTATGTATACATAAGTTTCATAGTACAATACCCAATTTTCATTATACAATTATTTGTTCATATACAATACATTTATATTTTAAATACATTGTCTACATATTTATATGTATATATCCAAATGTGTGTTAATATACAATGAACAATTCCATTTATTAAACATATACATATATTTATATATGAATGGGTACATACATTATGTTGTCGGTACACTAATTAAATGAATAAAATAAAATTGTTATTAATTAACATTGCAGTTGTTATGTGTGTGTGTTATATTATAAATGGTTATATATTGTTGAATAATTATATATTTGTCTAGATTTGATAAAGCTTGCATTTCCTATACATATCCTCTATACATATACAGCACTGTATATCTTCCATATAAATATGCTATTTCTGTTTTATAACAAATCCTATATATATACGAAAGAATTATTCTGTATATGTATCATAAAGGTATATACATATATGTTTTAAAAATCGATACAGAAATCAAATGGATTTTTCTGATTTTTCAGTATATATATATATATAGGTAAAATCCTTCAATATTTTTTTAACCGCGTGTATGATTAAATTTCAATAAAATTCAACAACAATATCAATTAAATTTAAATTATTTACATCAATATTATTATTATTGTTATTATTCCACAAAAATACACAAATCAAATGACAATTAACAAACATAATGAATATATAGAACTATATGTTATATACAAATAAACGCGAATTTCTCAAATGTACGTTCCTATATAATTACATATAAAAAGGATGTATGAATGAATAAATTAAATATACAATACATGTATAATAATTGGATTACATATACTTAAAATTACATAATATTTTGTGCAAATATTCTATATAAATATATACTTTTATATATATACATATCATAAATGTTCATTTTAAAATGTTTAATATTTTATGTATAACTATATGCGTTAATATGATACAAACAATATATTTATTTATATTTACATACAACAATTACGCATATTAAAAGAGAATTTAAGTTTATATTATTGTAAAATTTAATGTACATATGTATATGATTTGATAAAGTTCTATATATACAATATATATGTAGAATGGTTGATATATACGCAGCATTATGCATATATAGAGATTATTTCATTTAAATGCTTTTTACATTATTATAAACAAAAACATAATTTTGTTTTGTTATATAATAGAATATAGAACGCACCACCGAAATATAAAGAATATCTTAATAATCCCATTTTATGTGAATAAAACATGATTGGAATAGGATATGAATTTGAATACATATGAAAATATAGTACTGTGGAACTTTATAAACAATTAACACCTTTTGATAATTCAAAGACACTTTTATGATTCAAAATAAAATATTTGCAGATGCATCGACCAAACGTTTATAATATTTTAGCTTTAGGAAACATATTATAAATCCATTTAACGATAAATGATTTGCCATGTGTACAATTGTATCAAGTTAAATGATTTCTTGTTTTTATGTTAAATAATATCATTAAGTTAGGATAAGATGGGATACATGATATATAGTAATTGTTTATATTTACTCATATTGTGTATGTCAGGATATTATGTACAAATACCTAAATTGTGTTTTATCTTTAGATAATTTTTGCCATATTTTTTTATCTGCATCCATATAAGCGGGCATAATGCCAGATCCCATAACATATCGTCTTGAACATATAGAATATACTTGTAAAAATTCATTTCTAATATACACACTATTTAATATAAACATATATCCTTTATATTATATTGCGCTCTATTGCTCGATTATACATATACAAATATATATGAATGCGAATTATAGCTGCTAGCGATGTTATATCCTTTTTTGTTTCATCTACGGATTTTAAATGAAAATAAAAAAAAATTACTCTAATGATATTGCTTTTGGCTCAGGACTTTTTCTGCATTTTTACGATAATATAAATGTATGTATAGTTGAAATTGTAAATTGTGGATAGATATAATAAATAAAAATAGTGGTCAATATTGCATATACAACATATATTTAATGATATTGAAATTGAATTTAGATTTTTTTTCAATTTCATTTAATTTCCTATATCTATAATATGGTAAAATTAAAAATAAACAAAAAAACAATTATTTCACAGATGGTCTATTTAATAAAAGTGTTCCATATATATATATATTTAGTATATGTGTTTCTATAATAATTGAGTTTTTAATGAAAATTAATATTTTATGGTATAGGTATATGACGTTATGGTCATTTACAAGGGGATATTCATTTTGTGAAGGAATTTTGAAATACTCGGATGTTTGTTTTATATAAATATTGATTCCACTCTTATTAGTTAATTCAAATTATTTAATGATTTGAAAAGGATTGTTTCGGTTTTATACAGAGCAGAATAAGCAATTCTGATTATAGTATATCATAGATAGTAAATGACAAAGATGATAATTGATCGTATCAATTAGAAAAAAATATAGTAAGTTTTTTTTAAGCATCAATTAAGATTGTTTATAGAATTAAACCCATAGTTTTTCAGTCTTTTATTTAAAATCCAATCAGTTACTGGTTTTTAATGGAAGAGCATTTGAAATCCCATCATTGGTTCACAAGATCTAACCGATTTGCCACATTTATAGTTGTCTGTATGGTTCTGTACAAAAAATGTGACAAATAATAATGTAAAAAAAATCGAATTTGGAAAATTGAATTTTCCGGAAAATTTTATTCGAAAAAGAATTTTTTTTTTACAATAATTAATTTGTATTTAAGCAAATACCTTTTAGAATATCCTATCGCATAAGTCATCAAGACAAATTTTCTCACGCCCACCACTTCCAATTGGACTTCGTTCATTTCTGTAAACATCAGCGTAAACATCTGTAAAACATTATATATCCATTATCCTGTATGTTGTTTTCTGTCGCAGTTTGTTAATCCGATTTTTCATATTTTGAATACTATAATAAAATTTTGATTATAAGTAAATTTCCTTTATAATTATGCATTTAATCAAATTAAGAACGATATATGCACTTAAACATTAATTCAAATACCTACCTCCATTTTTTTTAATTGTATTTAGTATTATTATAATAAAGCATAAGAAATGGAAAAATACATTTTAAGATTATTAACGAAAAAAACTTTTAAATGTGTTTGCATATAATTGTCAATTAAATTACCATTTGTATACATCCATTTTAAGATAAATAAAATTACATATTTTATATAATATATACAACAGGCACATACGACAACGTTGACTAATAAAATAATAATAATAATAATAATATTAATAAATTTATTATCCTACCCCAAATATGCTAGTTGTTTATTTAAAAGAAAAACATATATTTGGGGTGGCTAATAATATTAAATATATATGTTGTACATGTATGAATAAATGTACTAAATTCGACGCTCATTACATATTCCGAAATTTTCATATATGTATACCGAGATATACATATATAACAAGTGCAATATCATACATATATGATGTGATATAATAATCCATATATTTTTATATTTAGTTGTTGGTACATTCAAACCATATATTTGCAATGAATAAGAAATGAGATATATGTTTTATGTGTGCTACATATATATACAAGGACTCTTATATACGCAATCTTAATATATAAATTTTGTAAATAAATAAATATATGATTGTGACAAATTAAATTTATTACTATATACATACAATATTATATACATATTGGTATACAAAAGTTATGTTATTATGTCTTCCATATGGCTATTATATTCCTATATACATATATACAGGAATGATCAAAAACTGAAAATTGAAATATTTCTATATATGCGCAGTTGTATTTATGCAAACAGAGTACGTTTTTTTATAATTTTCTTTTAGACATACGTTATGAAACAAGTTAAAACTTGAGGCTCAAACAATGAAAACTTAATGTTATATTTTACCACTTCGTTAAAGTGACTTTTTCAAAAAAAAAAATTCACTTAGATCAAATTTCTTTTCTATACTAAACTAATTATGAATTTGACTGTATATAATTCCGGGTCTGCCTACATATCTAAAATATATATATATATATATAGAATAGATACATTCATGTACATTTTGGTTTAAAGAAACGATATGTTTACCTGTCTGTATATATATTCAAAACATACATTATTATTATATATATATATATAGAAATTTAACTATTATCTCAAACCATATTTGGCAAATTTACAATTCCTCAACATGAATTCATTTTCATATATATATGTATGTAGTATAAATATATTAATTGGATTTGTTATGTTATGTATACATATAATATACGAAAATATGTGTACTTATATAATACACAATATGGATTTGTAATAGTTGTTCTTATATGCTACAAACCTTACAAACAGATATAATATTTGTATATTGTTCATATATGTTATATATACGTAATACATTTGGTTATTTTACTGTATATATAGACTTACATATTATCATATTATACAATTATACATATATTATTTGTTTATATACAAATGTTTAGAAAACAATTGTATAATATTATATAGCAAACACAATTATACAGTATAGAGTATACCTACCTACCTAACTTACATACCTATATACTGAATGATAAAATATATTATACAAAATATTATTATTGTTAACAATCTTGTTTAAATAAATTATATACATTACTCTATCTCTATAGAATATATATATATATATATATACGGATATATGAACTTTGAAACTTTTTGATGGTGACTTTGTATATACATATAAATACAATATATACATCTTTTCGTTATTTGTAAAAAAAAATTGGTGTTTTTTTGTTTTGTCTGAATGATTATTCTTTTATCAAATGAATGCTATCATCTTTAATTTTCAAAAAAAAAAAAACTTTCTTTTTCATCAATTTTATATAATTAAATAAAGGAGAAAAATGATTAAAAAATTAATAGTTTAAAGTCAGAATATGTTGTAATCTGTTATACATGAGAAAATAAAGGCATTGTTTTGAGTTTATAAAATGTTTAGAATTTGTAATCAAGATCATTATAAAAAATAAAATCAATTATTTGTTGTATCGTAAAAAATATCGCTTTATATAAAACATAAATCAATTTATTTTGTGCGCGATTTAAATTTGTAGAAGACCAAAATCAGAATATAATATTCCATACACACACAAACACCATATATAATTTGTCTAAATATGCACTGGGAATGATTGCAGTACTTCTAATTTTATAATAAAATATTGCTGTACTTTTTTTTTCAATAAAATATTTTATTTTTGTTGTTTTTATTATTCTATATAATGCATAAATAAAGATACATTTCATTTGGTTTGGTATTTATTTTGTAGTGTGAAATTTTTAGTTTTTAATTAATAATAAAGTGTTAAATTTTCCTAATTAAAGTTTTCCTTTATAGGAATCCTGCAAATATTTTTCATAAACTTCTTGTGAAAAATAATATGAAAAGTTTAAGAGATTTACATTTAACATAAAATATAATTAGTTTTGTTTCTAGTGTTTTGTAATATTGAAAATTGATTTAAATTGTTTGTTGTTTTCTCGCGTGTTTAATATTTGATATTATTGTGTTTTTTGTTGTTGTTCCTTATTCCAATTATTGTTAAAAAGGAGTTAAATAGAAATGTATGCAAAATCAGATCTCAAGCAGAATTTTATATTGATTATTTTGCCGATTCTTATTTAAAGTTCTTCGTTGACATTTCCTGAATCGGATTAAATCCCTTTTTAATAAATCTTAATGGTATGTGTATTGGAACAGGGATTATAGTAGAGAATTTGCTTTATTATTTGTCATATAAATTTAAAAATCTCTTTATGACACTCACGTTTTGTCCTTTCATCTCGTTATTTATTATATTAATTACTACTTATAAGTATTTTATTTTTTAAGCAATAGTATATTTTATATTAATTTATTTTATTTTTCTTTATCTATTTCCAGGTATGTGAGATTTTTCATTATAAAATGCCAATTCAAATGTGAGTGGACACGATTTTTGTATTGTATTTTATTAAAGTTTATATTAAAAATGTTAAGTTAAATTAATCGTATCACGAAATTGATTTTTTCAATTAATAATTATTATATGTTACATAACTTTCGAGGGTTGATATTTAAATATGCGATCTTGTTAAAATTTATTTTTAATTATTTTTGCACTTTATATTAAATTGAAATGTTCTGTTTTTTATTTTCATTTCTACTTGTTAAAAGAAATAATTCGAATGTTACAAAATCCATTATAAAATTTCCTATTATAGTGAAAATTGTAGTGAAAATAGTGAAAATTGTCTGTTTTTCTTAATTTATATTTTTATGACAAATTTAAATACAATGAATAAGAGATCTATTTAACTTGTTGAAATTATTTTTACTATTTTTTTTAACATAAAATTGAGTATATTTTGTATGATTTATTGTTTACTGGAATACTTGAATCATATTTATTGATGAATGAATAATTGTGATTCAATAAAATTTTGTTTTTAAGTCCTATTATTAACTTGGATCATTACAATCATATTCCACTTTTATAATAATGTAATAATATAACATTACAGATAATTATTCCAATTCGAAAAATAACATTTGATTCCTTTTCTTTTCTATGTCTCAACAGTTTATATCAATTGTTTTGAGTTCATAGGTTAAAATTCTTGCTATATATGATTTCGATTAAAGAAATAAAAGAGGAATTTGAAAATATTACAATAAATTTTATAACTTTTTTTTACTCATTTGTAATAATTATTGTATTTTTAATTATCGCATTTTGTATTTTCTTTGATTTAAAATATCGTGATTTTTAATCCGTATATAATAAAACAATACAATACACAATAATCCTATATAAGCTTATATGGCTATAACAATTATCCACTATAAACAATATAATGTATAAAATATATATATGTTCCTATCACTTGGCTTTTGTATTATTTACTTTTATAGTTTAATACCTTTATATATACCAAAGCTATTCCTATTCTATGAAAATATGGTTGGTTATATCGTTATATATAGCGTGCATAAATTCCATAAAAATTAAAATGAAAATATTTATTATATTAGCTTTTCAGTAAGGCTATTGTGTTTTGTATGGGTACCATCGTACATATACGTATATACAAATAAATATATATATAATATGTTATAAATAATAATGGTGCTTAAAGGATCGTTTTATATACATACAATATATGTATGGGACAATATATTATAGTACATAAATAAATACACAATAAAAAACATTTATCTGGGCGTAAATGCTTTCCTATAAAAAAAAATTTAAGTATAATAAATAAAAAGAGTAAAAAAAAAGAAACCATTCATTTATATACGAAAAAAAGGAATAGATTCTTTTTTTTATAAATATGTGTATAGAATATAGTTTTGAAGAGTGAACTTATTAATAAACAATAATTTAATTTTTTTTATATGTAATTTCGAAATGGTGCAAAAATGTAATTTATTTTTAATTTTAATTTATAGTACATATTTTATGATTTAAAAACATGTATATAGAGGCGATATTATACATGTGATTATAATTATAATATCTTACCAGCATACCGTCGAATTGCAGACAGAAATAATGTCAAATTATCTTTGTTATATAAAACGTTTTCGTAGAAAAGAATAAACGAAATGCATATTGTTTATTATGGTATTTATAAATCAAATTCAATATATAAAGTAAAACTAAAAAGATTTCCATGTAAAAATTTGTCATGCCACTTGTCTTTCATTTCAATATATATCATATATTATTATTGGTTGAAATACGTTTATTATAAAAATATTGTCCCCTAACCATTTTATAATTTTTTTTTTGCAATCTGTAAATCTATAAGGGTTTTTACAATTTTAATATATTGTATTTTGTATTATTATAACGTACGTATATACGTAAAAGTCCATTTAAACAATTTTTCAGATTTATTTACACATTTTTATCTTTCATATACACCATTTATTCTCTATGTATTATGGATTTTACCATAAGTAAGTATATGTATATAGAAAAATGCATATAAAAATATTTTATTTAACAAACAACAGATTTAACTATTGTTGTGTCACCAAATTTACTATATATATATATATATATATCAATATAAATAATACGATAATACCCATATTTAACCCTCACCCGTATATGTCCCAATCTCATAATATATGTTATATATTTATTTTATTTTTTCAATTTAAATGTTAAACATCGTTCATATATATGTATATTCTATCGATGTAATACTCTAATTGTACATTGAACAATATTTACACTTTTTAAATGCATTATTAGATGAAATATGAAATATATATATATATATATATATACCGATGAGGATATGAACATTATTTTGTGTAATTTAACTTAAATAAATAATAAAAATTATGCTATATATATATATTATATACCCAACCAAATATTAAACATATAATATTTAGTAAAATTCGATATTATTTACCATATAAAAATATAACATCATTTTAGACAAATAAGCATACACAATTTCTCCCTAAAAAGAGAAAGGAAAAATTATGTCATTGTCAATTAATTTAATTTAATGAAACAAAATATTTTACCATCATATATGCATGCATATATATATACATATATATGATTTCGCATATGATTAAATACCAAAATTCAATTTAATAGATATTTATAATATATGTTAGAAATTGACATATGACAATTGAATTTTTTTCTTCTATCATTTTACCATGTCTGTAGGGATGAATAATTGAAATTAATATTATTGTATATATAAATGTAGATATATATATACTTGTATAGTACCTTATCAATTTGGAAAATCAAATTGGTTAAACTAAAAAATTGTTACATAAATTTAATAATGATATGCATTTTGTGTTAACATTAATTTAAAGTCTATGTCGATACGAAAAATATTATTTGTATTACATATAGTTATTTGGAGAACGGAATTTTATACGCTTATAAATACGCTTATAAATGTTTTATATAAATTAGTTTTTAAAATAAACTTTAAAATACGTTGGACCAAATCAATTCTCAAAATCCGATATATCAAACTTTATTTATAGTTCAGGGAAAATCCACAAATACTCTTCAACATATTTGGTATATAACATTTTTCAAAACCAAGGGCAGATGGTGTGAATCGTATATTAGTTTATTTAAGTTGCTATATTTACCATTTCTTTTCAATCCCTTAAATATAATTATATATTATACAGATATGCATTTTCAATAATTATAATAATACCAATTATATAGTTATTGATATCTTTAAACAAAATACGTATAATATTGCATATATATAAATATATTTTAGATCAGTATAATATATACAAAACTTTCATTTATATGTACATTTACGATTAAATGCAAATATGTTAAATTATTCAGTACATTTAACATTACATAATTTAATGAATATTATATACTTATTTATACATATATATGCATAAAGTATATCCGCAGATGTGCATACATATAGACAATACCAAATATACAAAATTGCATTCAGAAATATGTCTATTCTGTCTATATATAGACAATATTTCATTAGACTAATTCAAAAATTTTCCATATTTATATATTACTGCATAGTGCATCTATATATTATAATGAAAATGCACATGAGATTTGTATTGTGCATAAATGCACTATTAATTTATGATATTTGTTATGTATATATACTGAAAGAAAGAGCGTTTCATTTATGTATTTCATATATTGTTTATATGTCATGAAAAGACGAATTTATGTATTATTTTTAATTTACTAATTCACACAGAAATATTTTAATTATTATATATATATATGTATAAATTTGTGATAATGTTTAAATTAAAAGTTTAATCAATTATAAAGCTATATATATGTACAACAATTATACTTATATATATACACAATTTCGTAATTCATTTTCTTGATTAAATAAATTGTAAACAACAACTTTAGTATAATTAAATAAACGGATATACGATTCACACCTTTTCGACTATATATTTTGAATCAAATTTCAAAATTTTTTTTTTTGCAATATTAAGAATTGATTTTGATTTTCAAAATCATGCAAAGAATAATCAAAGAAACAATCAAATTGTATTTTTTTTTAAATTAACAAATTAGAAAGGTGTCTTTCAGAATATCCTATATCCTTTTGGTAATTTGACTAACAATATTCAGCTTCGGCCATGAATAATTTCAGTATATTATGTTGAAAAATTGTTGTTGAGTTGAAGTTGTTTTTGGAATTGTTTTTTTTATTTCAAATTCATAGGAAATTAGTATAGAAAAACTATTCAAATAAATTAAAAGGTGAGTTTGTTTCTTCCGGGTTTTCGTCAGTTTGGTTGTGAATACAATTCCAAAAAAAAAAAAATTAAAATAAAAGGCTAATTTAGAATTTCGAAACTCTTGTCTCTTTATGAAATCTTTTTATTATGGTAGTTCTTTCGCAGATACTGTCAAAATAAAATTGGCCACTTATTTAACAAACTTTCAATTCCGTATTGGAATTGGTGTATTTTTATCATAAACGGTTATTTTTGTTTAGTGAAATGCAAATCTATCAATAACTAAAAAATAATATATCGATTTAAATAATTTAAATCATAAACATTTTTAGCAATGAATTTATTACCATAATAATAAATAGAAAATCAATTGTCAGTATACATTGCATAAGTAAATCCTAATAATAATTATATTTATCTGTTACAAATATATATACAAATACGCACCTGTAATTTTGTTTATTATCTTCTCAAATTTTACCGTATCGGCTACGTACTATATAAATTATTAATATGTTAATATATATAGAATAAAATTCGATTGAAATTAAATTGTATAATGAGATTTTTTTTTCATTACTCATAGGTTATAATTCTATATACAAGATTTAGATAATCAATTTTTTTTTAATTATTAATCAGGTTATTGGCACCGCATACATTTTAGCCAAGTCACACTTGAAATTTTTTTTTGTTTGTTCGGTATATAAAGTACTCAGATAATAATATTAATTTTTTATTTGTTACTTCAACTATATACACTATTCATATTTATAAGTAAATTTTTCATTATAATCTTTGAATTAATAAATTATATATTTACACATCATTTTGTTTGTGTATACATTAACGCATTACATTCAATAAAAAACTTTTTTTTTTATCTTTTCATTAATTCTCTATATAAGAATTATAATTACGTTAGTATTGTTAAAATTCTTATGCGATATGTATGCATATAAAATATGATGATATATGATCTACAATTCTATATATACTTTTATATTTACCAAATTACATATATTGCTGTATGGCTTTAATAATAATAATGGTATTAACCAAACATAATTGTGCTAATTATAAATAACATCTGGAATTTTATCCAAAGCGAAAAAAAAAATGAAATAATATTATACTAATTTATAAAATATGTATTCATTATGAAAGTAATTAAAATTATTTGTATAGATATATCGTCGTTTGTGTATTATATTTGAGTTATTATTCTATATATCGTCCAACAGCATATATAGAGAAAATTCTGAAAATGTACATGTTGTATTTTATTCAAAAATTTATTAATAAATTAGTTTTCATTATTACATATACATAGCTATAGCTGTAAGTTAGATATATATGTATAAAATTTTGTTGTGTACTAAATATACATACGAGTATATGTATATATAAATTAAAATACTAATTTTATAATGGAGTAAAAGAAAGTTCATCAATTCTGTAAATTAAATTAATTTTTTGTTTTCATATGCTATATATGTATAAAGCGAGTTATTTCAATTAAAATGTATTTAAATTTAAATTTAGAAATTTTCCCAACCACAAGATATAATATATTAAGATAAAAATGTATCTGCATATATGTATATATGGTTTATGGTATATTAAATAAGTTTAATTATACTTTTATGCATTGCATACAAAAGGATTAAATATCTATATACATTTTTGATGAATATAATAATTAATTTATTTTATGTTGTTAGACATAAAATTAAGTATTTATTACAGAGTATATATTATATATTATATCTATATATATTGTTAATAATTTACTATATATTATTTGTTTGTATAGTCAAGTTATTCATTTTTGTTAAATTATTGCTTATATTCTTTTTGTATAATTTTCTTTATCTTTATGAAAATTTTTTTCTATGTAATGTTTTTTTTATTGAATTTTGACTTTAGAAAACAATTCATTTTTGTTTTTAATAATGTGTTAAAAATCTCGTCAATTAAATGATGTCTGAATTATTGCTAAACAAAGATCAAGTATAATATATTTAACTTTATATATAGAAAAACCTTTTGTTTTGAGTATATATTTTTAGAAATATTTGAAAAAAAATTGTATATCAAATATAATTCTTTTTAAAACACCACCCCGCATAAAAATTCCCTGTTTTTTTTTTCAATTTCCAAATGATTGAACAATTTCATATATATTGTATAATGTAAAATATTCCTGCTGCTGCAGAATAACGTATGATATATAAGTACACATAAAAATCTGTAACTCAAATATTAAAAATATAAAAAAAGGAAAAATTCGTGAATTTATGTGATAAGTAAATAGGGCACATAAATTAAAAATCAAACACTTGAAATAAATATAAAAATGTAAAAAAAAAAGGTTTTTATAATACAGGATGTATTTTAATATACCGTTTATTTAGTTAATTTTAACATCAATGGTTATATTTAAACACATTATAGTTTTCACTCATGGAGATTAAAATAATGTTATAAAAGATGTGGCGTATTAATTCACTTGTGTGAATAGCGAAAAAATTTTAAATTTTGTTTAAAAAATATTATCCTTTATAATATTTTTGATAACAAATGTCGGTGGTCACCAATTATGGATGATTGTATTTATATATTATTTATATAGATGGATATGTATCTATATAAATAATAAATAATATAAATATAAATAATATAAAATAAAAAGAAATTTTAAGATTTTCTTTTGATATTTTATTTTTAATATTTAATGTTTATGATATAATGATTTATGAAGAACTAAATATGATTTATAATTATATTTAAAATTATAACTTATTTGAGTTGCTAGACAAATTAAAATAATTAATTTAATTAAATTCATACAAGTGAATTAATACGCCACAAAGAGTTAGAATAAAGTTGATTGGCTGTGGAATTACCATGTGTGGAATTACCACAAACATCCTTAAAAAATTATCACGAAATATGATAATTGAAATAATGAATTTTATTTAGATTTAAACTTGAAATTGTCATGTTTTATTCAATTTTATTATTAATCTAAACATTAGAGCTGTCAAAAATGTATCTAAATATTTTTCCTTAAATAAAACTTCTACCATGTATTGTATAAGATTAAATTTTAATGTTTCAAATTTATATTTGGCTTGTATTGAATTTTATGAGTGAAATGCCAAAATATTAAAAAGGTTTATATAGAGATTAAGACAGTTCTTATTGAATGGTTATTTAATGTTGTCCCGCGGTATAAGGCAACAGAGAGATGCTAATTAAACATCATTTAGTGTAAAAATTGATTGATAGATCAATTTTGTGGATTTTTAATTTTCATCTTTCAAAAATAACTTAACTATTTCCCCATTCTAAAGACCATTAAATAATCCTATCATTTATCAATTAAGAATTTAAGATTACAACATGTGTTAGGCAGTATTGCACATTATTAATGTTCATATAATGAACAAAACGTTTTCCACAAATAAATGTATAATAGAAAGAACTGCAGTATGGCATCCTTCAAAACAATCTGTATAAATATACATAAAAAAAACACAAATCTATTATCCTTTTGTTGCACTTGTATAATACTACGTGAATATTTACAAAAAAAAAATATACATCAAAGAAAATATTTATCCTTTTTTTACTATTTTTTTTATATAGTACACCATACATTTACGCACAAGGCATAGTATAGTATAAGTAGTACATATACAAATCAAAAGTAATTAAAGATCGAATGAGAATATCTAACAAATGAAATGAAAAAAAAGGGTTAATTTTCCGTCATAACGTTAAACACACATATATATATATTCGTCATTCCCTTCTTGTGAATACTTATATTCTTCGTATCATATGGTTCAATATTTCAATCTATATTTTATACTACTATATACTTACTTAACACACAACTAATTAATAATAATTACTAATGTATTTCAATAAAGTAAAGAAAAAAAAAAAAAACGTATAGTACACATTTTTATACATAGAAAAGGGCTAAATTCTATATAGTATGTTATATAATAGAAATAAATCGTTTCGATAATAAATTATTTTTTCATGTGTAAGTAAACTGCTCGAATTCAATTGAATTTTTTCTTTATTGGAAATATACACATGAAATTATTAAGACAAAAAAAAAAGAAGAAATATAGGTAAATTTTTACCAATAAATTATTTAAAAAAAATTTTAAAAGGGCGAATTATTGATATAAAATAAAAAATTTCATTACATAAAACATTTTTTGTTCAAAATTTTTATTGTAAAACTCTATAGTAAAATATCATTTTATTATATAATTTGTGTCAACGAGTATATCACTTTGAATTTAATAAAAGAAAATTAATCTGTATAGAGAGATATATTGATATACATATTAATTATTGATAGTTTCATTTAATATATGTATATATCCTTGAAGTAAATATGAAAAATACATAAAAAAAACGAAAGACATATTATAAAAGTTATTATTATATTATAATTGTAATTCTAACAGTCTAATTATCATTATATTATGTATATAGATTTTGGTAACCTATTTGTTTTTGAATTTGGTGCACGTGAGGTATATATTTTACATATATATAATTTTATCATTATATATATTCGATATTCAAATAAAATATTACAAAAATATAAATAATGAGTTTGTTTTTTTCCTTTGTGTGAAAATATTCAATTAGATTTGTTAAACTCCCTTTTTTTAAGTATAAAAAAAATTTGAAGAATTGGATAAAGTAATATATATATAAATTTGCGTCTATTGTATACATATAAAACTTTAATACACTTTGTGTATATTGTATTTATACTATATATATATATATATATGATATATTAACTAATGGTTATATACATAATATCATGTATATAAATGAACGTGTATATATTTCAACGATGCTTATATACATATACTATATATATAGTTAAATTGTATACATACTTGTATATCACATGAAGCGTATAAATCAATAATAGCGTACGCTACGAAACGTATATTAATCGTAATGAACAACCGCACCCCTTTTATCACTTTTGATTTTATATATCAACGTTAAAGTATAAAATATCAACAATGTATTTAATAGCATATATATATAGAGTATACATTGAACATTTTATCAATTTTATTTATACATACACATTCTCTATATCTATATCTATCTGTCGTTCTACAAATATTATATATCTATACTTACCAAGTTATCACCCTAACCGAAAACTGTTTATAAACTCAACAAATATTCCTCTATATAAAAACTTAGCAACGATACAATTATACACACTTTTCTATATATTCATATATATAATATTATTTATATACATCCCTCATATTTTAATATTGTTGTGTTTTGTGACACGTCGTAGAATTAATTAAAGAACTTTTTTTTCCTATATATTTCTTTTGTATAAAAAAAAGCATATAGTTTTTCGCCATATACTTAAATAATTTGTATATGTATATATACAAAATACATATATACAGATAGATATCTGATTTATTTTCAATGAATAGCAAATCACAGAAGAAAAAAATTGAAGAAAAAAATGAAAAAGAAAAAAAAAAGTAATGAAAAAGTTTTAATTTTCCTTTGAGAGTTTTCATATATACATATATTTGTATATACTATATAACGAATACATAACATAACACAATAAATGAATTTATATATTGAATGTATATATGCAGTGTAACGACAATTTCTGCTTATAGTTCTGTATATAAATATGAATTTAATTCTATTTTGTGTAAATATGATGCCCAATATATAAATGTATACATGTATCCTTTTTTAGTTTAGTTGTTATTCACTCTGGTTTCATATATTCAAGAAATCGTTTATTATTTTATTTTTATTATATATACTAATGTAATACAAAAATGTTTTATATTTAATATAAAAATAATAATTTTTAATAAAGTTTATGTATACTATATATAATATGCGAATGAAAATGATGAAAAGAAAAACTTTTTTTCTTATGTACAATATAAAATTTTTCTTATTTTATTTATATCAAAAGATTGATGTAAACAAAAAAAATCTAAGGTATGTTTTGGGTAAAAATCACGTACAAGGAACTTATAACTACTATATAGTATATATGCGCTTAAAACATGTCATCTAAAAGATATAATGTTATATGTACATATTTTAAAACAAACAAACCACATCCTTATGTTTACATATATAAATATTTGGCAACCCGAGAAATTTCGAGTTTTTGGAATTGTATATTAGTCTTTTATAGAAACTTTGTACAATATAATTTAATGTTGTAGTAATTCGGTAAAATCTTAATGATTTTTGGACTAATAATCCGAATTTTATTTGAATTCCAATTTCAGATGAAAACATATCAAATAATCACAGACAATATACTAGGGCCTGCAAAATTACCGAATTTCGGTTTTACCGGTAAACGGTAATTATTTGGATAAAAAACCGGTTTACCGGTAAATTACCGGTAAACCTGTTTTTAAATGTAAAAAGTCATGTATAGCATATTAGTGATTGCTGGAGGAAAAAAAAAACCTACGAAGAAATAAATAACAATAATTTTATAATATTTATAGAACCGGTTTTTTTTTCTCTGTTCGGATGCTACTCGGTTTTTGTCAAACAATGATTAGTTTTGTATTTTTTTTGGTGCTACTTTGCAATTTCCAATAGGTTTGCATGCGATTTTTAATGTACACCTAAACATTATTTTATTTATTAAACTGAAATGAAAAACGAGTACTTGACCAATATTAACTCTATCTATATTAATTTTATTTAATATTAGCATTAGCAATTATTATTCTATATTTTATTTTATATTTTATATGGTATTCAAGCAAAATAAAAAATTACCGAAATTACCGGTAAATTAAAAAAAAAACCGGTAATATAAACGGTAATTTATCGTACGGTAAACCGGTGAACCGGTAAACCGTTTACCGGTAATGCAACCCCTACAATATACGGTTTAATAACATTTATTTATATATGTTTGCATTTGAAAAATATAGATCAATTTTTCTGGTTCTACTAACTCCATATATATTAGTAATATCAATTAGATTTCTAGAGCAAAAACAGTTATAAAATAATTTACATTTATAATTCATCATAAAGAATCACCAATGTGACTTTATTTTTTAAATACCTTTATATCACCCTGTATAATCCCTGAATTGTTACATTTTCCACTTACAATTCTATAGAACAGTGAAAAATGCACACTCACAAAAAAATAAGAAAAAAATCATACACATTGAATTGCAATATGTTTCTCAACTCAAGATTTCAGTTAAATAGTTAAGTTTTAACTGAAAAGAATACTTTGAATAGTTTCGTTATATTTCATTTTTAACAATTTTAAGTTTTAAAATGATAAAGAAAAATCGTAAAAATCTTATATAAAATATTCCTTTTTTTTCCATTTTTTTTGTAATGAGAATTTATATATTAATTTGACAATTCCATTCCATTTCATTATTTTAATATTTAAAAAAATCGAGTGCTATCGGGAAATACGTTAAATTTTTCAGTGACTGGACTTTCGTGTAACTTACGAGAAAATTTGCTAAATATTTGTTTAATTAATTAATTAATTAATAACAGAATTAATTAATAACAGCAATTAATTAATAACAGAATTTAGAATTTAGAATTAGCTTTTAAATGTCATAATAACTGTTATTAATTTGATGATTATATTTAGCCAATTTTCAGCAATTTGAGTTGTTTAAAAAACTATAAATATATAGTTTAATCGATGAATTTAAACCATGAATTCCATTCCATTATATAAATATTTACAAATAACAAACCCTTTCTAGATGATTTGTATTATATATTTAATAATTATTGTGAAACTTCAACAATAATAAAACAAAAACCAAAAAAAAAAACAACGAAAAAGAACTAATTAAAATATTATATGGACATTGTTTATTTATTTTTTGTTTAAATGAATACAAAATGATATATAAATATATAGTTTAAGTGTTTATGATATTAATATTTATATATATAAATTAATATGACAATAAAGATCATATGGCAAATAAGTCTCGTAATATATTCATATAAACTTTACTATATATAATATATATTGTGATATATGATATCATTGTGAATCATTATAGGGTATATGTATTGTATATTCAATAGAATACATTTACAACCATCATATACATGAAAGAGTGTATTGTGCTTTAAATTTTACAAATTTTATCTATATTTATATAGATAGAAAATATAATATATAATGTTCTTATGGTAAAATTCATAACCCTTATATATTTTTATAGACGAATAAAAATTGAAGGGGTTTTTTTTTGTAACCCATACAAATCAAAAAGGGTTATTGAAATGAAATCAATGATACATTGTTCATTCTATTCGCATATATATTCTATGCATAATATGAGTATATATTTCCTCGTATATAAAGAAGTGTAATGAATGGAGTCAATATAGATGATTATATTTAGCAAACATACTTTACTATATATATGGAGAATATATGGATATATATATAAATATTATTATATATGTTTGTAAATTAATATGAAAAACAAACATGCAATTAAAATATGAAATGTTAAATATTCAATGTAATTTACAATATGGCGACATTCTGTCGTTTTTCATCAATTATTTACGTATAAATAAATACATGATATTTAATAATTTGTTTGTATTTTATTTTATTTTTTATTTGTATCGATTTATTTTCGGTGGAATAGTGAAGCGGACGAGTGCGGATACATGAATTTGGAGATTTTGAATAAAAAATAATATGTGAATAAAAATTGTTGTAATGTTTTTATCACTTTAACCATTTTTTTAAATATATTGCTTAAATTAGGAAATCAATTATAAAAAAAAATATGAATCATATAAATTTCAACAAAAAAAAACTTCTAAGCAAATGTAATCCAAATTAATATTTAAATCCAATTGTTAGACAATAATAATTCATCCATCAGAAAGTATAATGAATTGTATATAACGTATTATAAGAAAATATTAAAATTTCTTACAGGATCAAAAACTAAACTAATAAAAAAATGTACATATGCGTATTTTGTTTGTGTTATTCAAATATTGAACAGAAAATTACAATTTTATATAATCGTTAAACTTTTGTATGCGCGCGTTAATTTTGTATGGCTGTCTAAATGATGGATATGACGGTGATATAATAATAATGTGATTTGATGTTGTAATGAATGAGTATATATGTATATACTATATATATATATATTATGATGATGAATTGTATATATGTTTAATGTCAAATACATCTGATTGCGCTTGTAGGCAGAGACATATTTTACAATACATTTTTTGATAATATTAATAGATGTGCAATGTTTTTTTATATTAATTTCAAATAAAATATGTAAAAATACTTTTTGTTTAACCCCTATCGGATATTAATCAGCCTATTTACATAACTTATCATAATGCCTTTATACTGGATCATTAAAATCTGATTTAGTTTGTTATGTTCACATTATTCATTTTGTTTTGTAATTTGTATTAAACCAATATATGAAGTTCTATTTTCTGTTTTCAATATTATTAAACTTTTCTCTTGCACTTTGTGTTAGTGAAATTTTTCAATAAAATTTATTTATTTATCAGATAACATAACAATCGTATTTATATTATATTTATTGCAATTGTATATAGAACTTATAATTTATCATCAATATACAATTATATAAAAAATTTTATCTGAAATTCATTTCTTTTCACGTCGTTCATAAAACACACTCAATATCGATCGTTTTTGATTTAATAAAAGTTATTTAATTTTATCCGTTGAATGTTACATCATAAAAATACTATAAAAAATATTAAACCCTACCGAAAAAATCAAAATAAACAAATAATAAATTTTATATTTTAAATAAATCTAAATTCTACCCGAGATTATAGTTTATTATATATCTTTTAATGTTCTCTATATATATATATGGGATGTGGTTATGCATAATTTCATTTTAAAAGTGTGTCAATGTTATTTTTTTTTTATTGTTTATTAAGTTCGTTGACGATTTAAAACCACACATATTTAATGAATAAATATACATATATATTAAGAGATTAAAAAAAATCTTCCCAAGAAATATAATAAAATATATGCGATTTATCAAAAATAGCACTAAAAAATTGAATAAAATTAAAATATGATAAAGTATGTCTAGCAGAGAAATATATATGTTATACATCAATACATTGTATACATTTAAAATTTAACCTAGTTATATTTATTTTTTTATATTAAATTTTAATTCTTTTAATGCACTTTCCATATCCATATGATTTTATAATAATAAATGCATTCATTCTAGAATTGCATATATAATATACACTATATATACAGATAGAAAACACAAAGTTATAATGCAATTTAACATGTTATACATATATTCTCTTTATATATTTATCACTCTATATATGCATGTATCGATCGCTAAAATGCAATTTTTTTTAATGTACTATCGAATAACTCGAATAACTATAAAAAAAAAATTTTGTATATGATTAAATAAATCATATTCACATATATAAAAAAAATTAAGGGGATATCATAATACGATATGAATGAAATCAAACAGATTTAACTAATAGCTCTGGAAAAAAAAGTGATATAGACTCTATATGTATGATGTATATATTTTACAATATCACATGTGCATTGAATGCATTTTTCATACAAATAAAAAAATACGCAAAACAAAAAAAAAGGGATTGAATACAAGGAGTCAAACATTATTATATTCATATGTATATATATATATATATATATATATATATATATATATATATTTATTTCAAAATACTATGTACTATATTATATTATAGATCATATATATGTATGCATGCATGCTGTCTATGAATTTAAAACTGAATATAGATGAATATAATATTTCAATGAATAAAAATATATATAGTATAGTAGATGTGCAATAAAATAAAAATGCAATATAATTTAAAAAAATTAAATATCTACTCACGTATGTGCAATACTAATATCTATATGTATATAGGAAATGCACTATACCAATTGCAAATTTATTATTTATGCTGAATACGAAATACAGTGCAACAAATCAATTATGAGTCATGATAATGATAACAGATATGGTGTTGTGCTTATTCCTACATTTCACTAAAAGATTATAATTTATTATTCATATAGAGTTTGTAAATTAATATTTCGAAAAAAACTCTGAAATGTTAATGATTTACTACTTATTGTAAACATACTGTTATAAAGAATACCTTATATCGGTTTCTTATTAACCAAATTAATCCAAAACTATATTATATTATAATGATGATTTTGTGATGTATTGTATTGAATTTTGAAATTGTCAGCGGAAAGTTTAGCTAATAATGGCAATTATTATAGCACTGTCTCCATATTGTCGATTAATGGTTGAAGATACACTTCAAATTTTTGTCAAAAAATAACATTTTTTTAACAGGGAAATAGGTATCAAACGATTATAACGCCAAAGGAAACATCACCAAAATTGCGTTGAATATATACATAGGTACTTTTTGAAATATAACTATTTATTTAATATTAAATAGTGGGTTTGATGATGAAGTCAAATATTTATTGATTTATATATTTTAAAACAATTTATTTAGATTTTGGGTAATTTTTCATGAACTTTGTTTAACCATCGTTGCAGGATATTCTTCATTTTAAAGCGGACGATTTTTAATTTTTTTTTTTGTAGAATTTTAGTATAATATATTGCAGAATATTTATTTGTTTAACTGTATCTTAAAAATTATATATTATATATTCAATACGCGGTATCGCGGTATGCATGTGTACAACCAAATATATAAGGGCTGCGTGGACATTTTATTTTGTTTATTATATATTTTATATAAAATAATATTCAGATTATATTTTATATAAATACACATATGGGGTGTCATTATTTTATTGCTCTTCTTTATAATATATAGTAAATTAAAATCTAAAAAAAATGTTATATACTATAATGTATTATAATATTTATTGATGTGCGGTTACTTTTATTGTAAAACAAAATTAATTTAATTTTATTTTTTCGTTGTTTGATTCTATATTAATGAATTTTGGTGGTGTCTCTCTATATATATTAATATTAAATATTTTTAACCACAATTCATAATATATATGTATTTTAACAGATTTTTCTCTATAATATATATAAATACACTTTCATTGTGTACAGATTTTCGAGTCATGCATGGAAAAAAACCATATATGCAAAAGTGTAATGGGGTATATGTTATAATACAATGAATATATACATATAAGGATAGATAAATAATTCTCATATCTACTTGTATATTTAAAATAATAATCATAATAATATATATATATAAAATAATAATCATAATAATATATATATATATATATATAGCAAACGTTCATTCATATGTAGGAAAACACAATGTTTCAAAGTGAATCTTTTTTGAATTATTTTTTTTTTAAATATATAATATACAAAAGATGACAAATAATAATATTACTATAATAAAATAAAAACATACACATTTTTACATTTATAAAGTAAAATAAAATAAAATAGAATTAAAAGGGGCTTTTATATTATTATATTATAGTACATGAGATAGATACACATATAGAAATTAAAATATATAGAAAATGTTTAAATAAATATTTTATTACACTTTTTTTTTTTTGAATAATAGTATTCTATTGTGTATACAATGTATATTATGTTCGCGTACGTGCACGCATTTTTGTGGGATATTTTCGAAGCCTTTTCTCTTTTGATTTTATTAATATTTATTATATTATTAGTAGATTTTAGTGGAAATAAAACCACTATATGAGATCATGTGGACAAATAATAGAATAGTGAGGATCAATTCATTTGCTTTTATTATTTACACATGATTAAGTCAAACCAACAAAAAAAAAATTAAATATAAAATGATAAATTATATTTAGTTTTGTATTCTTCAGTTTATATGTATGCATATGAGTAAAGATATATACATTTAATATTATATATAGGTAAGGTTCCTCCGAATGATTTATATACTTTGTATACTATTATATATTATAATAAAAAAGGCTAAATTATCTTTTTGATATGGGTAATTCCCTTTGGGCATTACTGTTTTTTTTAAATAAATACAACAAGTTTAAATTAAATGTTTACTTTAAAATTAGACTAAATAATATGAATAATGTTCTATATATAGGTATAAACTAATGTATAGTAAATCTTCCCTTAAAATAATTGCTTGAATCTATATGTATATATAAACTTAAATAACTGTTTTGTTATTATTATACACACACCGCACATTACTTTTAAATCAGGTTTTTTGTAAACCGAAAAATATATACAAAATAAATTATAATAACTGACAAATTTTATCTTATACTTTAAATGTATACATTACATGAATATGTGGATTAATGAGTGCATTTTAAGGACAAATCTTGCCTTGCAAACGTATAGGTACGGACACGAACGTTTACTTTTAAATCCTATCTTATATTATTTTTGTTATAGCACCTGAAAATATCTATCGATAGCCTAGTCGTACAGATTCGTTAATTGCTTATGTACAAATAATTAAATTTATTTTTCGGTATTGATATCGTTTTAATTCTATTACAATTTGCGTTGTTAATTTTCTCAGAAAATTTAAGGGAGATTCACAAAATACATGATAGTACAAATGTGGTAATTTTTCGTGATATTTCTATATAAATATAATTTTAATACATCATAAAATTTAGGAATTGCAATGGAAACTCTATGAGTAAGGACAATTTTTCTCAAATAATTAGATTTTTCGTTATAGTTATATCGCTCTGTAAACCTTTTTCCTTTTTCAAAGGAACAAATGGATATCTTCAGGCATAATTTAAATATTTTTTATCAAAGCTATAATGCAATTTTATGACCTGTATCCCGTGACATATAGTTATTTTTCCAATAATTTTTCAGTTTTATGTGGTGTTGATTTTACATAATATTATTTTTTATATCGAATTTTCTCGGAAAGTTCGTCTGAAAGGTAAAAAATAAACATGTTTATATGAAAAAAAAAAAAAACAAATTGGTTAAAACCCATTTCATATAATAAAAATATATTCCATATAAAAAATATATAAAAATATATTTCATATAATAAAAATATATTCCTATATTTGAATTATTAAAAATCCTTAAACGATAAAGTTAAGGTTTTACTTTTTTTAAAATACGGCGACATAATATTTTTTTTATATATAAACACCGATGTATAGCACATTCAGTGTAATGTTATATAATACAATTGAATATTTTACAAATTGAAATTAGTAACATAATTCGATATAGTCTTTGAAATACAGTGCATATGTTATTCTTTTTTATATACGCAATACATATCTTTACTAATATATAATCTTTTAAAAATATATCGATATATATATTTACGTGCCTGTATTTTCTTTGTAACAAGCTGTTTTTGTCAATTGATCGAAATTTTTTTTTTTGTTATTGTAAGTATATATCAAAAAGAAGAAATGTAATAAATAAACATTTTAAGTGTTTGTCGTCTATTTTTTGTTTCTTTTAACTTATTCTATTATACCTATATATTTTTTTAAAGGACCATACAGGATTTTTTTTTGGTTGCATATTCATTTTTATTTAAAAAAAAAAACAACATAAATTATATTGCTTATTATATAGTATATATGTGATGTTAATGGATTACATCCTTTTTGACGTGTGTTCATATGTTATATGAATTTAGAACTATTATAAAACATTTTTTTGGTCCTAATATAAATGGATTATAGAGACTAGACAAGAAATTATTTATTTATAAACATATGGTTAAAAAAATGATTATATCAATAATTGATATTTATGATAATGATTTTTTTTTTCATTAAATGGAAATATATTTTTTTCCTATACATACACTTTTTTTTATTTTTTTTAATAATCTTTGATGATGATACGAGTTAAATATAATGGATAAAGTTCATATATACCGCATATCGTTTAGACAATTGAAGAAAAATAAAACCATTTGATGAATTAAAATGTTTTATTTATTTTAAATCACTTTTTTCTCTCTATATATAAAATGTTATATCACATTTTCATCGGTGGATTAAATATGATTTTGATAGACATATATATATTCTTTATACATTATAAATATTATTATGTATACATGCAAATATATTATGATATTTCGCGCTTTTGTTCAAATATTATATATATTCAATATATATTTTTTATATAGATTTATATTTATACAAATAAAATGTATATATAGAAATATATATTATTTAAATGCATCCCTTTGGTTGTTTATATATACAAATCATTTTACAATCACAAAACAACTATGTACAACAACAACAAAAATGTTATTACAATGCAATTTTCTATAAAGATATATAAGTCTTTTATATTTTGTTAAATAAATATTATTTTTGCTCGGGGATATTTAACTGGTAATATATATTTATATATGTACAATAATATGGAAACGGCGACGCTTTCACGTATAATAACACATAAATTGTATATCTGCGTATTCCAATTCTATATATACACTATATATACATAAATAAATGCATATTAAAAAAAATATCCCGGTATAGACAGTGGAGCCCTGAAGTGAAATGTATATCTACTCATTTCCTATATAACCATGTATAGCTATAATAAGTGAAAATATATATATATTATGAATATAGAAAAAAAAAATGTTCGTATTTCTTAAAAACAAAGAAAATCAGGAAATGAAAAGGGTGGAAATATTTATTTCTATATGTATATAGAAATTTTTGCATTTATTTACAACACCACGTCATTTTTAATATGTGTATATATGGAAAACTTTTTCTTATATTAGGCTTTATTTTATATTTTTTTCATTGCATTTTATTTTTACTTTTTTTTTTACTATATACTATATAAAATAGACGATAGTCTCTAAATACAGAATCATATATAAAATTAAACAACTCTCGTTATATATACGTAAATTTGTTGTTTTATTTGTTCATAATTAAACTTATATAAAGTAATTATTATGTTTTTTTTTTCATCTATAAATTATGTAAATGCATTTATACATATACTTTTGTTGCGGAGCGTGCAATCAATGAATTCTTTTCTATTTATTCATTATATACATTTTTGCCCACTTCAGCATTTTTTTTTTTAATTTTATTTTTCATTTCAAAGGTCTAATCAATGAATATATTATATGTATAAAAATATAATAATAAGGGGTTTTTTATTTTATTTTTTATTCTATTTAATATTGATTTTTGCTTAAAAAAATTTTTATTAAGATATTTGTTATTGAATTCTTTGTACATTTTACATTTTAAACATTTTTAACTAAAACAAACAAACTACAATATATGTAATTTATTATAGCGACTGTTATTTTGCAGATCATTATGTGATCATATTTTTATGAATCAATTGAATTTGTCTGTTAAACCACAAATAGACCACAAATTTTGAAGTTTTTTTATCATAAAATTTACTATGTAAATACAAATTTAAACATATATTTAAAATTTTATTATACATATATGCAGGAAAATGTCATATGTAAGTTGTAACGAATAATACAAAAGAAACCCTTTTTTTGTCAATATATAAAATTTATAAAAAAAAAAATAGGAGACATTTGAATGCATCAACTCTATACTATATAAATATTTTGTTCCATAGATTTCCGTTGAGTCGTATTCTTTTTTTTTGCTTATCAATTTGTTTTTTAAAAAATAGATATATCCGCCCCAATATTTCATTAAAATAAATTTGTCATTTATATATATATATATATATATATATTAGGTGCTGTTTGCACCCTTAAATTGTAAAATGAATCATAGTATGTAGAAAAAAAGACGAACGTTACGCGCGCTCGTTACGTTAATTCCGTTTTTTTATTAAAACTAATAATATAGTTTTTTTTCTGTTAATATTATTTTATTTAGCTTTTATAAATATTTTTAATCTATAAGGAAAATAATATTTGATATTGATGCGTATATGTGATTTATTAATTCTGTACTATTATTTTATTCGTAAACTATTCCATATCATGGCGTAAATTTAAATTCAAAAGTTTCATTCATTAAAATGATTTCGGGAGATTTTTTTAGAAATTATGCATGATCTTTCTAAAAATTGTTTAGTTGCCTTGGAACATTTAAGAGAATTGACAATTTGTTTTTTTGAAATTAAGGAAATTTTGCTTATAATTTTAATAGAAAACTTATTGTATTGTTACTCTATATTCTTATAAATCAATCAAATAACTTTCTATCGGTAGTCTATTTGTCCAAATGGTTAGTAAGTTACAATTCCATTTTTTATTTTTTCTATCTTTTACTGCTTTAAGTAAACTCGTTGCTAATCCACTTATATACAAAATTAGCAAATGAATTCAAAATGTTTAACCTTTGGTGCATTTTGTATATATAATATTAACGACAATGTTAATTTAATCTTCTTAAAATGTAAATAAATTAATCAATAAATGCGATTTTGACTGTGTATACATTATTTTCGAATAGCAAAATATTTTAAGATAAATTTAAATATGTGTAAAAAACCTCGATAGAAGAATTTTCATTTTTATGTATTATATACGATGATTGTAAAAAAACTTTTAATGTATGTGATGTGAGAGTAGAAGTGCATTAATTTGTAAATAATACAAATTCATTACCGCTTGTTGTATATAGCCGAACAAAGGTATAAGATCAAACATTAATTTGAAAAAGAAAAAATGTTATAAACATATAGGTATAAACAAACATGCATCAATAAATTCACATTATTATATATTGATATAAATACAATTTTATTATTTCTGTAACAAATTTATTCTTTATATATATTGCTTTTATATATTTTCACCGTGGTGTATGCATTCTCTGTTGAATATGTATCTATATGTATATATTGCAAATAATATTATAATACACAACATATACAGAAAATGAAGTGAATTTGTATACAATTTAATTAATATCTCACAAAACATATATGTATGTATATTATATTATATATATTTTTTAGATATATAGGTATAAAGTGTATAAAAGTAAATTAATTCTCTGCACGACAAATTTCTACAAATATATTATATTGTATATATATATAGATTCGTGTATAATGTATAGAAAATGAAAGATTTTTATGTACATATACATAGTTTATATGGTTATTCATTTAAAACATGTGCATATGCACATATGTATCTCATATCTAAATGTATATATACATGAACTTAAGTCTCAAATATATTTATACACATATGTCCGCATATATACAATATATGAATATATAAAATAAATTGTATTTGCAAAAATAAATATACATATTGTTATTGTGTATTATATATATAGATATATAAATATGCAGAAAATAATGTATGTACGTTCGGTTTTATTTTGACATTATATATTTTTTTCTGTGGGTAATTTCATTATATATAAGTTTTTATTGAATGAACGACATAGTAATATATATATATATAACCAAAAACAACCCCTAAAATGAATGCAAATATACAGAATGTTTTTACCATCCATTATAGACGTATTCCAACACAAATAATTTCAATATCCCGCAATATGAAAGGCACTGTGTGGTATTATAGATTATATTTCATTGTTAATATTTTATTGTGGTTGTAATGTTTAGAATTTCACATTAAAGTTAGATTTCCAATTTATAAAATATCGATATACATCCTGTATATATGTATAATAATATTATATCTGAAAAACACATTAATTACATTAAAGTTATAAATATTTATTTATCTATTTAGAAAATTTTACAATTTATAGTTAATTTTATATATTACTTTTTTGTGTTTAAATATTTATTTATCTATATAGAAATTAATATATAAAACTATATATATACATAAATTATTTATTTAAAATTATATAAATACAATTATATATTATTTTGTAAAATTAAAAAGGTTGAATTGTAAAATTTGACTATTTCAGTTATTTTCCAATAAAAGGGATTTTTATACGATATAATCGGATGAAGAAAATTATATTTTTCAACATTTATTTGGAATAATTTGTAAATATAATTGTGTTTATTTTTTTACCAAGATATTCTGTCTGTTCTAAATATGGTTCTTTAATGTATTTTAACAATCTATTAAACTATATCATAAAATTGTTGAATATATATGAACGTTTAACTTGGTCATAAATCAATCATATAATACAATTGAAAATTTATTATTTATTAGTCTTTCTACATATAATAAAATAATTACGATCAAAATATTATATAAATTTTTTCAATTATTTCAAATAAACATTAATTAATGTGACAATTTTACTAATTTTATCCATTAATTATATCTATATTACAGTGACGGGCGTAAGAAAACATTTTCCTGACGACACAATCGATAGTTTTTCTTAAATTACCATTTTCGGTTCATCATTTGAAAATTCAATAAATAGAATAAAATTTTGTTGTCATATGACAAAGTTTTTTCACACTTTCGCAACTATATTTTTTGAAAAAATAACCCGATTTACAAATTTTCTTCTATGAAAATTAAAATGAAAATTGATGAAAAACTATATATTTTCCGGATTAGTTTATTAATACTCCTCTGTTGTTGATATGAGAATAAAAAAAATTTTTTAACGCTCTAATTGATCTGAAAAAAAAAATCCCTTTTATTTCCTATTTAAACATTTTATAGCCAATTTACATTTCAAGTATATAGTTTTTATTACATTTATTAACATATATACAAAATAAATATAAATATAGTTAATACAAAGCAATACTAAAAAAAAATTTAATGTATTACTTTTTAAAAGAATATTTTTTTTATTTGTAATTATAATTAAATAAAAAATCCAGATTTTCTTTTATACCCTACACATTATTGTACATAATTCTTTGTTTAATAATGATACTTTGCTCTCAATGCCGCGGATAACTTAATGGAAACATTACTAAAAAACCGTCAGCTATTAATACAATCCATAATAAATATATATGCAAACAAACACATTAACGAATTTAATTTCAGTAGGTAAATTAAGTAATAAATATTTAATGTGTATTCATTTATTTATATATCAACATCTTTAAACACATTTCAAATTTATCAATATAATTTTTAATGTATTCTTTCTAAATTTATATATATATATATATATATATGAAGATATGCAATCACAGAACAGAATATACAAATTAAGTTATAAATTAGACAATATATTCTTGCACGTATATAAAAAAAATATACCCTCTTGTAATGGTATATGTAAAAAAATTCAAATAAAAAATATAATATAATATAAGGATCTGATATTTTCTCTTTATGCATCTTTTATGTTTTATTATCATTTTAATGATTCTTATTAAATATATAAAACTATATATATATATAAATATATATTCTATTATAATATAATGAAGAAGTGAATGCATGTTTTATATATACACTATATACAAGTATACAGATGAATATATCTGTATATAATAAAATATAGATAAATATAAAATCTTATTATATAATGCATATTATATATTCTTCCCTCGAAATGTATTCATCGTGAATAGAATAAAAACTATATATATATATATATATATATATATATATACGAGATGTGAGTTAAATTATTTATATTTTTTTTGTTGTTGTTGAATATAATTAGTTTTACTGAATGATTAATTGCAGAGAAAAAATGATTAATGACTATTAGGTGTTAAAAAGGAAATGTAACACATCTTGCTTTTATGATGATGATATAGAAAATTAAAAAAAAACATGAAATTCTTAAGCATATATATACTTACCATTAAGCTTTGCGTTCTCTGAAAAATATTGCAAAGCAAACACGTAAACGTCAATATAAAATGCATTGATTTAAATGATCGTGCGTTCTCTGAATATGTGTTTGCGTTTCATCTAGAGTTTCATCTGCATTTTGTAGTTAAATCTTCTAAATTGCAGATGAAAGTGTAGATGAAACGTCAAATTAATAATATTGTTGTTGTAAAATATTATTTCATTTTATTAATATTGAATATTTTAATTGAAACGAAAATAATTATACAATAATACAAATAATATTTAAATAATTTTGTTTTTTGTTATTATAAATTAATTTAATATATATGTATATTAATAATATATATTTTGGTGAGGTGTTTATAATACTGTATAAATATATACTTATATTTATTATTTTAATATTATTTTCAATTATTAATAAAAATAAAAAAAACTAATACACTACAAACAAAACATAAACAACAAAAGTTTTTTTTTGTATTTTATCGTTTGAAGTTTACCTCTTTCATGTGAAAAATTTTTAGAGAACGCACACAGTTTACTACTTTACGTGTTTGCTTTACAATATTTTTCAGAGAACGCAAAGCTTTACCATATAAATACATTTGTCGTCTTCGCGTTGTTGTCAGTCATAGTATTAATTTTTTTCTATTTCATTATAATAGTCTATCTGCAAAGAAATAATAAATTAATAATATGAATAATATCTGGTAAATGCACTTTATATTATTATTATTATTATTATTATGTACATATATAAAAATAATAAAGATAAAATTTTGGTCCGTGGATGTATACAACAACAACATTAATATATTTGTACACTAATGAATTGAAAAATGCAAAGGAGGTATTCATAGTTTTTGTGATTCATAAATATAATATTAAGAAATATACTTCATATATATATAAAATGATCGATTCATTAAATTTGAAAAGAGTAATATAACTTTTTGACAGTCGTTTATTTTCGTTGATGCGTATATATTCTTTTAGTTTAAAATAATAATGATTTTTTTTTTTTAAATTATTACTTAATAATAATTTTTTTTTGAGTAATGCACTTATTCCTATTATTGTACAATTTAAAAGGGGGTGATGTGTCAATGTGATTTGGAATTTTTGAGGCTTTTAAAGAAATCGTTATTATCTAACATAAATATATATACATTTAAATATATTCAATTTACATATAACTAAATCTATTTTAACATAAATCTTTAATTTTTTTTTATTTGGTTTTACATATGTTCATAATAATAATAATATTAAGTAGAGTAGTACGTGTGTATGTTATATATGTTCACTTAATTCAGTATATATATGAAATATATATAATAATATATTTTCTTATATGATATGAAAAATGAAAAATTTTCCGTAACATGACAATAAATAATTATATCTATTTTGTTTTTTCTTTGTGACAACAAAATATCACATACGTTTTATATACAATATCTATATAGATATGAATATTTATGTACTATATATATGTACATATATATGCAGCAGATAAATAGAATGACGTGCCTTGTCGTGTTATATCTTCTATATATATTATATATATATACAATTGTCGTAAAGACACAACCATCAAATGGCAAAGGAGAAATAGTAAATTTGTCTTTTTCAAACGTATAAAATAAAAATCAAAAGTAAATCATTTTCATTCAAATGATGGGAATTTTTATTATTCGAAAAAAAATACTACATAATTTTTGTGCTTGGATTTATTCATATATATACATAGGATAATTTATTTTATTTTTGTTCTTTTTATTTTGTAGGATAAATGTAAAGCATATTTTTTATCTTTTTGTTATCGTATACACAATAATTTATAATTGATTGATATTAATGGCTAGGTCGATAACAAAAAATACGTTAAATATTGATCGGAAAACTTATCGTAAAACAACTACTATGACTACTATGACTTATTTTTAGATTTTTGCCATCTTTAATTTTATTCATTCAAATTTTAATTAATATATCGTGATCACTTACTATATAAAAGTTTTTTACTTATCACAGTTTTTTCCATTTGTCAACGACATCAATAAAAAGTCGGTTCAGAAAAATTATAATAAATTATATATATCAAGTGAATAAATCGGTTAGGTATCTAAAAATGAAATATATAAGGATATAATTCAATAAATTAATATGTGTTTAAATTTTATATTTTTTTATTGTTAATTGAAAAGAAAAATCGTTCTTTGATTAACGGATTACGCACAGCTATATATTTATACACTATTAAAAATTGATATTGCGATACATAATCCTACATACACCACATTCTACCTACCTGTCTCTATATGGACCACATTTAGGAAATAATTAATTTATATACAATTATTGATTTAGTACTAAATTATTAATTGATTTCAATCCATATATATACAATATAGTAATATTGTGTTGTGAGTTATTTACAGAATTACACCATCATCTTACACAATAAAAGGACATACAAAATGTCCTTTATATAAATTATAAAACAAGTATATATGTAACCAATGTTATAAAAGTTTTTTATTTTATTCTTTAGCCTCCTGCCTATCTAAAAAATATATCTGTGTATATAATAAATTTACCCATAGAATAAATCTATTAATATTCCATAAAGGTATTCAACATTTCTTTTTCATATATAGAAATAATCTATACAAATTTAGAGATAAAGATAAAATATTGTCATTCAATTTATATATTCAAATATAGTACCTATATATGATTTCAATTGTATATCACACAAATTAGCACTTTGTATACAAAACATATAACACTTTATTTTATTGTTATAGAAACAAAAAAAAGAAAATGGAAGTATCCTTTTCAAAAATAAATAATATAAAAAAAGATATGTTTGAATTAAAAACTTATTCTTTTTTTTTTTAACATAATACAATACAATAATAATTACATAAAAATTATAATCATAATTTAAACAAATATCTATATATAAGAGATGTGTTGATGTGATTATGATCATTTCATTTCATAAAAAATTAAAATATGTATAAATAAACAACAATGAAGAAAGCCATAACCACAATATTAAAAAAAAAAAAAAATAAAACAAATTTTTAAGAAAAGAAAAATAAATTTTTTCACGTAAAATTTCTAGAAATGAAAAAAAAAAATGTTAATATAAATTCATTTTTTATATATTTACACGTACAATAAATGTTAATATATTAAATTTTTTTTTTCTTCAAAATTATTTTTTATATATTATTGTATCTTATATATACAAAAGCAAAAGATATCAACTTTTTAAATAAGAATTATCTGCATTTATAAGTGTTTATGTATTTGATGATATAGAAAAATAAAAAAGAAATGAAATTATTATTATGTTAAAAAATGTTTTTTTTTCTTATATATCAACAACCAAATAATAATAATAATAAAAAAAATGAATATAATTTTTCTTAAACAAAAGCAGTAAATTAAAGTTTATCAGATTATAATTTGTGCGCGATGTGCCACATTGAATATTTTTGTTTAATGTAAAGTTTCTAACATGTACAACAACATATATTCGAATATATAAACACATTTCTCATAAGAAATATATTATATATATAGATATCTGCATTTTATATTATTGCTTTATGCATATATATATGCATATATATATATATATATATATATATATATATATATATGAATACAATTTTTATATTTATGTTAAAAAGATGAATCTATATAACAACAGCAAATGATATAGGATGTGATAATATATATTATAATACAATTTAAATATTGCCATGTTATGCGATGGTGGATATGCAATATATGCGGAGGTGGTGGCGATATGAAGATTTTGGTTTTTTTCCAAATTCATTTTATTATATTATATGGTTTATTTATTTTTTTATTGTTGAAGTATAATGTTTTTGTATCACGATGATGACGACGACTATACGACCATTGTGGTGAAATGAAAATACATAATATTTAATTATGTATAATTTTTTCTTTTGAAAAATAATTTTCTTATATAATAAAATAAAAATACATACTCATTCAAAAGCCGATAAAAATCACGCAGTTTTGTAATGCAAAAATAATCACCTATATATGATATATATATAAAATAAAAGATTTATACATACGTATTGTTAGGTGTGATACAAAATATAAATAATAAAATAATGACGGATTTTCACTATATGACATATACAAAAAAACATAAAACATACTTTATATATAATAAGAAAGATTTTTCACATATATAAAAATGAAAATCAATTTCTCACGTACCTGAAGACGTGATGTCGGTTTTTAGCCATATATACACATATATATATATATATATATATTAATATGTTGTGTGCTATACAGATGTATCATTATTCTATTTAATATATATATTATAACATATATAGTTGAAATCATTGCTTGTTAATTATTTTTTATTTATATTTATTTATGTCTTTTTCGCACAAAGTCTTCCTGATTAATTTTGTGTGTGTGTGTGGTGTGTGTTGTGTTTTATTTTATAAAACGTGCTCAATTGGATAACAAGATTGTAATTGTTTATAAATATATTATATTAAATAGATTTTCTTCATATATATATATATGATTATAAAAGGTATATGTTGACCAAATTACAATAATTTTCTTTGATATGTAAGGTATATAATATATATATATATAATACATATCATATAATATTTATCCGACTATAATTTAGAAAAATTATTGTATTATTATTGTTATTAAATCTATTGTATTTCATTTAAATTACAGCAATTGTGAAGAATTTAGGAATGAATATGATTCGATTGTTTAAATAAATTGTTGCGGTTTTTCTCATAAACATTGATGATTTAAGAATATTTTTTCTATATGTAGAGGTCTTTCACAAAAATGCGATTCAAATGTTTTTGTTAAAATATATCACGTAGCATTTTAGATAATTTCCCTATATATACATATTTCTATATAGTATTTATGCAGTTTCTTTAAAAAAAAATCTTATTTATTGGAATTAATGTTAGTATCATTTTGCTTTTTGTAATTTTTGAAATTCATCATATTGCTTTTTGTAATTTTTGAAATTTTATAATTATCCTTAAATCTATATATTATAATTTATTCATATACATGTATATTATAAAATATTTTAATTTGTCTATTTGTCTATTATTTTAACAAATATTTTAATCTAGTTCAAATTTTGGTTATAAATAATCAAGTTTTCAAACGAAGTTAAAACGTTATATAAAGTGAAAAATTTTTATTTGAAATTTGTATGATGAAAATAATATAGATATGTGTTCGTTTTATATAGTTTTAATATAAAATCACCATAGAGTATTAAAAATATGCAATAAAAGTGTTATATATTGATGGAAAATGTATGAAGAAATTAGATAATCTTTTCAAAAATATGTTTATCTTGATTCGACGTTTATGTGCGGTTTCTTTTTTATTATAATAATGATATTAAACTTTCCATATTTCCGCGAGATTTTGTTTTTCTATATAGAACATTTTGTAATTAATTTTTTAACTATGTATTATTATTATTTCTGCACACTATTGATAAATATAATTTTAAACTGTTTAATCGATTGTTTTATTACAATGAAATTTTAAAACTTTCTATATTTTAGTAATAATTTAATTTTCAGGAAAATGAAATGAATTTTCCAAATATGAAATTAAAAAATGTTTAGGTATTAAAATGGACAAAATATGAGAAAATTATCGTTTTTTTTAGATATATAATTGAAAATTTATTAAATTTTTCATTATTCAAACCATAAAGTAGTAATTAACAAGGATATTCATAATAATTATCCTTTTTGAGCAATATTGTTTTTTTTTTAAATATTATTAAATTACTTTTTTATCATTTAATCACAATTTTAAACTTCTCAAATTCTTGAAAATATGGAAAATCTTCTCATTTAAAAATATGCATTTTTATGAAATCAGTACAACTTTTTATATGATATGGAAATTGACTGAATTTTCAACATATCCTTTGGTATTTGAATTAATTTTTCATTTATTATTATATTTAAATACAAATTTGGAAAAACACGAAGAAAATTATAATTTTTTTTTTGTAATTTCATATGCCACAGTAAATTCACAATAATGTTAACTTTAAATCCAATCGTTATGTTTAGTTGAACATTACAGGTGGGTATATTCTCCGCTGTGTGGAAAAACTCAATTTACTTGTTTTATATATAGAAAAGAAAAATATATAAATTTTATTTTATCCAGTGGACCTTTTCTATAATAATTTCCCCTATTACAAACATAAAAAGAACATATATATTTAGAGATAAATATAAAGATCAATATTTTTTTTTCATCTCTCATAAACATAATAATTTTTCAAAAAGAAATAAAAAAAAACCGGATTTTTAATATATTATATTATTGTCATTTGTTTAACTATATATAGTATATATACTAAACAACAAAAGGCATATAAAATAATATAATTAAATATAAACTATTCTGTGTTTTCTTGTGTGCATTCAATTCATGATCATATATGTGTACTACATATAGGTAGATAGGTAGATAAACCTCATATATATAGATATAAAATTTATCCAAATACAGGTTTTTTTTAGATGTAGACTCTATGGAATGGTTAATTTAACAAAAAAAAAACTCCGACTGGATATCCCATCATAAACTAAACTAACTTCCATTGAATTATGTTGTATATTTAATATAAAGTGTATTAAATTTGTATGTATATATTTTTGAAAATGAAATAGTAATTCTTTATATATATACTTTTTTTTAACTCAATGATATACAGAGAAAAATTCTACCAAAGAAAAAGAGTGAGATTTTTCCATTCAGTTTATTTTTGATCGTCATTTGAATTAGATGTTATATTATTTTACATTTTATTTAAATAAAAATTAATTTTTTTATTTTTTACGATTTATTTTATATCTGTGTATTAGCTAGAAATATAAATTAATTTTTTTTTTTAATATATCATATATTTTTTTTTTTATTATTAAATACACACAAATAAAAATAATTCAATAATTTTTACATCGAAGTTTAGAAATTGAATAATTTTGTGTATAAATTTAAAGTGAAACATTTTTTTTAAAGAATTTGGCTTTAAATTTTTTTTTATAATTATTCATAAATTATAATTAATTATGAAAAAATGTGTTTGAAAAGAAAAAAATATGTTCAAAAGAAAATGTTTTAATGGAAAATGTTATTAAAAAGAAAATGTTTAAAAAGAAAATTGTGAAAATTTATGTTTTTTGTCCTTTGGCGTTTGAGAATTTGTTCGTTTTAATATCTCCGATATAAAATTTTTTTTTTTTTCAAAGTGGTGGAAGTGCACCGACCGTTATATATAATAAATAATCGTTACAGTTTATTTTGTGTATATGCAATATTATTATTGTTCCATATATTATTATATAGGCTCTGCTTACATTCTACTGCTGCTATATTATAGTTTTGTGTGTACGTACGACTCGTATATATATAAGTGAATATTTCCACATACATTTTATATATAATTTTATTATGTATGCATATGGGGATAACGAAAATATATAGTGAAAAAAAGTTTTTTGTGCTATTATAATACAAAGTTTGTAAAGGAAAAAAGAAAATGTGAAAATTTATATATCATGATAAATAATTAGAAAGGAAAAAATTGTAAAAAAATAAAATAAAATATATAGTAAAGTGTTATTGTGTCTTTTTTTTTTTTTAAGTTTGTGCGTTTTCGTTTTTATATATGTATCATATATATATATGATATATATTCCCATCACGAATATAAAATAGTTAAATAGAAATATAATATATACACCATAATGATGCTGTTAAATAAAAATCTTATTTATCAACATTTTATTATTATTATATTAATATTAATAATAACCGTAATACAATCAATGAATGGCCAACAATGCCAATGGGAATATATTGCATTGAATAATATACAATGCCATATAAATAAATTAGAAAATACAACCGTTGATTTTTTACAAGATGCTGAAGGTACATCAAAATTAACAATAAATTGTACTGATCCAGTAGTATCTGCAGCATCAATACCATTATCACCATCATTACAGCATATACCTCATCCATATTATGAAGAAAGTCAATTGTCAACGAAAAATAATATATTTTTAAAATTAAACAATTTAAAAGAGTTAATAATTGATCGTTGTAAATTATTACAATTACCAAATGGTATATTTCAAAATTTAAAACAATTACGTAAATTAGATATACAAACGGAAAATCTACAATGGAGTCCGGCAAAAACATTAGAAATTAATTCGCAAACATTTTACGGTTTAATTGAATTGGAACATTTAAATTTAATGAATAACAATTTACGGTCGTTACCGGTAAATGCATTGTGTTCGCTACAAAATTTAAAATCATTAAATTTAACAAAAAATCGTATACGTTCAATGGAACAATTACATTTTATTAATGCAATCAATAATAATAATAATCAAGATCAACCGCAAAAAGAAATTGATAAAGATTATCATAATAAATTATGTGATGCATCAATAATAGACGATGATGATGAATTATTAACGGATATAACTAATAATAAAAATCGATTAATCGGGCCCGAATTACAAACATTAGATTTGAGTTATAATGAATTGTATTCAATTGGTGATTTAGTGAAATTAAAATATTTACAAAATTTGTATTTACAACATAATAATTTAACGGAATTATTTAATCATACATTTTCACATTTAAAATCATTACGTATATTAAATTTAAGTTATAATCGTTTGGAACAGTTGCCATCGGGATTATTTCATGGTGTTCATGAATTACACGAATTACATTTGAATAATAATAATTTATATGAATTATCAATAACGTTATTTCAACATTTAGATCAATTGTTGATATTAGATTTATCCGCTAATCAATTGTCATCGTATCACATAAATACGAAAATATTTCAACGATTAATACGATTAATTATATTGAATTTATCAAATAATGCCATTACCCGTTTGGATGCGGAAACATTTTCGAATTTATATTTTTTACAAATATTAAATTTACAAAATAATTCCATTGGCCATATCGATGATAATACATTTTTTTCATTGTACAATTTACATACATTAAATTTGGGTGAAAATCGTTTGCATACATTAAATGGAAATCTATTTAATGGATTAATTATTTTATCGAAATTACAATTGAACAACAATTTAATAACACACATTGATGAAATGGTATTTAAAAATTTTACCGATTTAAAGGAATTGGATTTAAGTTCAAATCAATTGCAAACGATACCGAAAGCAGTGCAATATTTAATTAGTTTGAAGTCATTGGATTTGGGTGAAAATCAAATAAATGAAATCCATCCACAATCATTTCGTAATCTAAATCAATTGACCGGTTTACGTTTGATTGACAATCAAATCGGTAATTTGACCAAATTAATGTTTGCCGAATTACCAAAATTAAGTGTATTGAATTTGGCGAAAAATAATATCCATAGCATTGAACGGGGTATTTTTCACAATAATACCGAATTGGAGGCGATACGTTTAGATCGTAATTATTTAACCGATATAAATGGGATATTTTCAACGATCAGTTCATTGCTATGGTTAAATTTATCGGAAAATTTAATTGTATGGTTTGATTATGCCTTTATACCGCAAAATTTAAAATGGTTGGACATACATGGTAATTACATTGAATCACTTTCTAATTACTATAAATTACAAGAAGAAATTAATTTGAAAACATTAGACGCAAGTCATAATCGTATAGAAGATATTCAATCAATGTCGATACCGAATAGTATTGAACTGTTATTTATCAATAATAATTTTATACAATTTATACAAATTAATACGTTTATCGATAAAATTCGATTAATTCGTTGTGATTTATATGCGAATAAATTGAAAAAATTGCAATTAAATCAAATACGTTTGGCGCCGTGGCCTCAAAATAAAAATTTACCCGAATTTTATTTGGGTGGAAATCCATTTGAATGCGATTGTACAATGGAATGGTTACAACAAATGAATCATCAACAATTACCACCACCGTCATCGTCGATGTCAATCATAAATAATGATTTGGATCAACAGCAACATCAAAATGGTACATTACAATTGCATCCACGACAATATCCCCGTATTATGGATATTGTAAATATTGATTGCTATCTATTGAATAATCATAAACGTGGTATATATGTACAAAAACCATTAATTGAATTGCAAACATCACATTTTTTATGTTTATATGAAACGCATTGTTTTGCATTATGTCATTGTTGTGATTTTGATGCATGCGATTGTGAAATGACTTGTCCAACAAATTGTACATGTTATCATGATCAAACGTGGACAACGAATATCGTTGATTGTGGTGCAACGAATAATATCAATAAATATAATACTCATAATAATCAATATAATTCCCAGCAACAGCAACAGCATCATCATCATCACCATCGGCAACAGCAACAACATGAAAATCAACAATTATCACAACAATTTATACCAAATAATATACCAATGGATACAACAATATTATATTTAGATGGCTTGAATTTAATTGAATTACAAAATCATTCGTTTATCGGTCGTAAAAATTTACGTACATTGTTTATAAATTCAAGTAATATCCAACAAATACAAAATCGTACATTTGAACAGAGTTTACAGCAAACATTACAGATATTGCATTTAGAAGATAACTATTTAACAATATTTAATGGTTATGAATTTGAATATTTATTTAATTTAATTGAATTATATTTGGAAAATAATCGATTGAAATTTATCAATAGTAAAACATTTCAAGCATTAAATAAATTACAAATATTACGATTAGACGGTAATAATTTAATGGCATTAAATATTGAATTATCCGGTAAATTAATATCGACATCCATTAATGCACCGCGATTATTTGGTACGCAATTAAAATCGTTATCGATTGGACGTAATCGATGGACATGCTCATGTAAATATTTACCATACTTAATTGATTTGGTTATTGAAAATGCTGTTATAATCCAAGATTTACAAGATATCTATTGTTTAAATAAAAATGATTTACAAAAAGAAACATTTAAATATTATGATATTGATTTTAATAAAACAAAACAATGTACAACCAAATCAACAGGTGGTGGCATTGGTGGCGAAGACATTGATAATGATTTTAGTGATCTTGAACATATACATTCTTATAATATTAATATGCCGAATAACAATAAACAAAATAATAATAATTTATTTATATCATCGGTAACGAACACATTACCATCATCTTCATCGTCATCATCATCATCATCGGCTACCACTGCCATATCAACAAATGATAATTTTTTAACAAAAATGTATATACCCTTTATTATAATAATTATATTAATTATTATACTATTAATTGTATTGATAATAATTTTTCTATTTCGCAAATCAATACGGTATTGGTTTCATAAAAAATATGACAGTCGTAACGGTTTAAATAATATGTTTTCAACAAATCCAAATATTAATAAAATTTTAGCTGTAAGCGGTCCACGTAACATTTTGGACAATGACAACGACAAATATTATGATGCCACGATATTTTATTCGATTAAAGATAATAATTTTGTTATGAATGAATTATGTAATGAATTAGAATATGGGGGTCCACAATCACCGCAATCATTACGTTTATGTTTACAATATCGTGATTTACTTTTACCACAAACAACTACACAAGCAGCAACACAAAATCAACAAAATCCATTAAATGATATCCTAATGCAACAAAATCATCATCAAAATGTAAATCATTTAAAAATCTATGATGCTGTTAAATCATCAAAAAATATTATTATAATATTGTCACGTAATTTTTTACAAACTGAATGGCTAAATTACAATGTACGTTTGGCAATAAACGAATCGATACGAGAACGATTACATAAGCTATTGTTTATCATTTATGATAGTGATCCGCAATTAATCGATGGTATGAATGGACCATCATCGGCAACTGCGGCTGACGATGAAACCATTCTAATGAATCATCCAAATCATCATCATCATAATATCCATAATACAAACAATCAACAACGTACAAATAATTATACATTAGAACATCAACAACATTTACATCAATCATCTACATCGAATGCTGCTGCTGCGACATTATTTCGTCAACAACAAGCAGCAGCAGCAGCAGCAGCAGGTACATCACCAATACCCGGATATTATCCACAACAACAAACACCGCATAATCATCATCATCATCATCACCAACACCCGCACCCACATCCACATTCCACAACATCACATCATCATCAACATCAAGAATCAACAGATGAAGCAAATTATTCATCGGCTACAACAGCAACTCCAAGCCCGCGTCCGATTCGACGTAATCTTTTAACAAATAGTAATAATAATGGTAGTGGTGGCGGCGGCGGTGGTGGTGGTGGTGGTGTTATGTTAATAGACATAACACAACGACCACCATCGGAACATATTTATTCTAGTATAGATTCGGATTATAGTGGTTTTGATAATAATACAGATATTTTAATGGGTAATACATCGCAAAGAATGTCTCAACAACAACAGCCACAGCCACAACAACAGCAGTGGAGACCAACATCAACATTATCACCATCATCAACGACACCATCGGGTACTACAACAGCATCATCAACAACATCATCCATAAATTCAAATACTAAAGGCAATAATAATGGAAGACAACAATCATCACAACATGTTCAAGCGTATTTAGTGTAAGCTCATTTTGATTATATCAAATGAATAAAAAAGCAATAGGTATTTTATTTTTATTTTTAATAATTATAATCCTCAGTCTCACTCGATATAAATTAATATGTTTATATATATATATGAAAAATGTAAATACAATTTTTTTATCACTTTTTTCAATTAATTAATATTTATTACACATGTATCTTTTTTTATCAATATTATGTGTAAAATCATTTGTATATATAGTATATACAAAATTAAGAAAAAAATTCCTACAATAAGAAAAGAATTCCTACAATAATAAAGAAAAAAGAATGTATATGGAAATTGTTGGGGAAAAATTATCATGATATTATATGATAATGGGAGTGCATAAGCAAACACACAGAGAAAAAGGTGTATTTAAATAATAAAGAAAAAAAATCATTAACTATTTATAAATTTAATATATTGTATAGTCATTAAATATCACTATTATTATGAAATTATTTGATAATTTGAAATTTGCCATATAAATTAGAATTAAATATATTGCATAAGTTTTGTGTGTGAAAGCTCAAATACATATTTTTGATCAACATTATATAGATCCTTTCCTTCTCCCCACATTGCCTAAGTCTATAATGTTTTACGCGAGTACATTTCAAGAATTCTAAACCAAAAAAAGAAAAAAAAAAAAGAACTCGCATCCTTAAAATAAATGTATTAATTGATCCTGTAACATTGATGTACTATAAATTATATTGAGAATATGTTTAAAAAATAAATAATTTATACAATCGATAAAAGTAAAAATATTTTTGTATTGATTGAAAATAATTTATTAAATTTTTTAAAAATAAAATTTAATAAAATTAAAACTAAACATATGAAAACCCATTTTTCTGAATATTGTTCGAGATATCCAGTGGAAAGGATGAATATTCACTTAAAATAGAATAAATGTCATCAGTATATGATCTCTGTATATATGTATTTATTATATCTTTAAATAAATTGTGTGATTTGGACTTGGAAATGAAAAATTAAATCAATTAATGAAGTACTTATAATATTTCAATGCCGTTTATTTTATAGATATTTTTTGTTGCAGAATTGATTTCGTGGTCGTTGTTATTGCGTGAATATTAATATAAATTGAATTATTGTTTCTTCACCCTAATACGAAATAACATAATATTCTAATAAAGCCCCCTAACGTATTGCTAAAGATATAATTATATAATTTTTTTTTATATAATTTGGAAAAAAGGGATTTCGGATAAATTGTGAACTTAAGACTGATTTCAATCATATGTTCTATTTTTTTATAGATAAATAACTTCAATAATAAAAACAAACTTAATATGTGTGACTCGAATGCAATTTTTTTTAAACAACAGCATAAAAATTCAAAAGAACAAAATTTTAGCATTGAAAAATGAAATTTAACATTTTAAATTTAAATTTTCATCACTTAATCAATTGAGATTATAAATGATCGATTGGTTATTAATTAAGGTGCAAAAATCACTATATAGTCATATATAATGCATTTAAAAACATAAATTAAGTGTAATTTACTTATTATATATTCATCAGAGAGAAATCTAAGAGATACAATTAATAATTTATTAAAATGAGGTAAATCAGACTATCGAGTTGAAATTTTCAATTAATACATTAGTCGTAAGCATCACCTGTTGATGTCATCATATCATCATATTTTTGTTATGTCATCCTCAAATATATTTATAGAAATAATTTTTTTCTATATCAATCTAATTCTGTAAACCTAATTTATTTATTCAAATCATTATCCTTTGAATATTCCTTATCATGGTATATTTTGACCAGATCTTTAAATTTGGATTTTATCAGTCGATTTAGTATTTTATATTTTATTTTATTATTATCTTTAATCTTTACAGCGTCAATTTGCCATAAAAAAGTGTTTAATGTTTTTATAGTTAAAGATCTATATTTTGAATCTCATCAAATTTGAAAAATTATAATCAATCAATAATTTCATAATAATTTGTTAATATAATATAATAAAATATATTTTTAAATTAAAAAATAAAAAGCAAAATAAACAATTATTTTTACTATTATTATTATTATTACCATAACACTGCATATTTAATTTTTTTTGCACCCTATGCACCTTTTTCTATATGATTATTTTTTATGCGTGTGAAAATATATAAATAATTCGGTAAAAAATAAAAATAAAATAACAAGCATATATAAAGTTAATATTAATATTAATAAGCAAGTTAATAATAAAAAAAATTAAATGTGATATGTACAGTGAATTAAATTTAATAATATAAATGTATATATATAAGTTAAAATATATATATAATTAAAAATGAGAAAAAATTGTAATATAATTTAATTTTTGTAAATAAAATAAAATAAAAAGTAAATACTGCAAAAAAAAAAATAAAATAAAAATGAATGTATAAAAGATTTTTTTATTATTATTATTATTTATCGACTGAAAGATGTATTATTTTTATTTCTATAAAATATTAATATATAAACAATTAACTTTGATTATATCGCTAAAATAAATAAATATATACGAACTTAAATAAATTGATTAAAAAATTTAATATATAAAAAAAAAAACAAAAAAATATAAACACGAGAAAAAGAAAACGTTTTTTTTTAAATATTTTTTTATTAAATTTAATTATAATAGACAAAACAAAAAAATAACAAATAAATTATGTGATTGTAAAACATTTCTTTTTTTTTATTTATATATATATATATAATATATATTTATTGTGTAATTTAATTAAATGGATAAAATAACAAAATTAAAAAAGGATACATTTATTTTTATTTATTTTATTATTATTTCCTATATATAATAATGAAATTACAATATGAGATCGCCTAAAATAAAAAATAAAATATTGTCAACGAATAATTTTCTACTTATAATTTATTCTATATATTATATTTTATACACATAAAAATAAATGTATTTATTATAATGAAAACGATTTAAATCTGCTCTCGAACTTTTAAACATCCAACAATAAAAAAAATACATTTTTACTTAATAAATGTTTAAACAATTATAAAAACAAATAAAAAACAAAAATAAAAAAAATGCAAAATAATTATTACAAAAAAAAAAAGAATTTTCTTATTGTTTTATTTAAATCTTGTGGATTTTTTTGTCGGTATTTAGCATTGTGACGTTTTTAATGCGTTTAAGAAGATAGTCTGTTAACAAATTGACGGTCAATAGGAAATGTATTTACTCGAACAGCCCACAACATTATTAGCATTATCATAATTATAAATATTAAAGAAAACATGTAATCACGTTGAAAAATTATTCTTTTATATTATATTAATTTCCATTCTAAATACAAAATTGATTTCAATGAGAACATATTTAAATTGGATTTAATTTGATTGCTATATAAATTGGATATTGGACAGTCGGATTCTTGGAATGGCATATCACTCTTTTGGTTTACATATTAATTGCTATAATTTAAAGTTAAAGTTTAAGAATTTGGAATATATGTTCGAAATGTGTATCAACAATATAGAGATAGAAATATATCTGTATTATAATATCATGATCAATATTAAATATACGAATTAACCACACACTCTTTATCGTAATCGTCATCATCATCATTATATATTATAAACATATTATACATTGATATACATCAATTCAATTTTTATAATCCACGGTAAATCACGGTAAATTATAAAATTATGATATCCGGATTGAAATTATAATTTTGTATTTTTCATCTCTTGTTGTGTAATCTTCACGTCATTGTCGTTTTTTTCAATCAGTAAAAGTTTTTGTTGTGTTCTAATAAGTGAATATTTATGTTGTTGAATATTAATAATAATTTTCTTTGTACAAAAAAAAAAAAAAAAAAAACGAAGAAAAATTTGTTTAGGCAATTATGATATGTAAGTTTTTCATTTTCATTATTATTTTTAAGTTGTGATACAAAATTCTAAATAATATTCATTTATATATAAATGATGATGTATGTGATTTTTATGTACGGTACTTTTTTTTTCGTTTCATTGCATGTTAAATTTAGTTGTTGGAATTGTATGCTAAATTTGTACATTACACCCACTACATTCGGAGTTAATCTATAAACAAATCTATGATTCTAAAATAAAACTATGCATTTTTAATATTTTTGTTATTTACATAGGTAAGTTCCTCTGATCCTCTGACGATTCTCGTGCACATTTTAGGAACCAAAATTTGGTTAATTGTTAAAGCATCTATAATAATTTTTAATATCAAAATATTTATCATAATGCGTTTTTTCCTTTATTTGATGATGATAATGAAAAAAAAATATTCGATTTATTTCTATCACAATTTTACAGGAAGGTATCTTTTGTTCGTTTCAAAAAATAAATGTGTAAAAAAATATAAAACATTTATGTTATTAAAGTGCGTGATATTTTAGTAATCATTACGCATAGGTAATTTTAAAATCATTGTTTTTACTAATGAGATTGTCTAACAATTTGATTCATTATTACTTATGTTCTAGAATTTATTTTGTGTTTATTAAATGCTACCCTTTAATTATAAAAATCGAAATCATTATCAAACGGTGTTGTTTGTCAGAATTTTATATACCAAACCTACTTATATATATCACATATACACAAATTCAATATATTTATATTTGTAGAGTAATGTGCTTTATAAATTAATAAATGCATCGCAATATATGGTATCAACAATAAGAGATATAAATATATATATATATATATATGTTATATATACCTATAATAATAACATGATCGCTCTTAAATACACGCATATAACCCGCACATATTCGTTATCGTGCGTTTATATCTATATTTAAAACATACATTGATATTCATCAATTCAATTTTTATATAATCCTGTTATCACAATATAAAATTGTGATACGTGGATTGAAGTTAAAAATTTTTATTTCTCATCTGTTGTTGAAGTCGTCGACCGACAATTATATTTGTAATTATTTTAATACGTGGTTTTTTTTGTTAGTAATAAAATTTTTTTCGCGTGTTTCTTTTTTAATAAGTGAAAATTTATATTAATGGAAAATATTCTTTATATACAATATATAAAAAAAGGAAAATGTGTTCAGGAAATTTAATATGTAAGTTTTTCATTTTCAGAATTGTGAAAAAAATTTTTCTAAATGTATTGTATTTTTCTGTATAAAATAAAATTTTTTTTATATGATCATGTACGGTATTTTTTTTTTTTGGTTTCTTTTTTCTATAATAATTTTTGTTGCATTTAAAATTTGTGTTTCATTTATAAATTATTTATCATTGAATAAAAAATCGAACCATTATTATTATTATTATATTATTTATTTATTAATTTATGAACCAAAAAAAAAATATTTGAAGAAATAAATTTATGTTTTTTTTGTGCGCGTCGATTTTTTCCGGATTTTGTTGTTAAAAAATTGTGTGTTCTAATCATTAAACAATTTTGTTGGTTTTGTCTACATTTGCCATAATAAGTTTTTAAGCAATTTCAATACATTTTCGATGGGTGTAGTTTTTGGGCGAGTTGCAACTATGCATCGCTATATATATATATATATAGGTATGTATACATAATTATATTTTATATGAAACATATTTTTTTCTATCAATATCTCTAAATATTTTTTATATTATTTCTATTTATAGGTTAGTATATACAAAATATAGATATAGTTATAATTCTTAATATTTTAATATCCATAAAGGAAGTAAATGGTATGATTTGATGAATTTATGAAATTTTCTATTAGAAAACAATAAATAATATTGGTAATATCATTTTATGATCTATATATATATTAAAAATTTTCCCTATTAATTTATAGTTTGTTTCGTTATAATTTTTTTAATAAATATATGAATTATTTTCGTAAAAAAATTTTGGTAATCTATAGTTAAAGATCGTAGCGGACAAATAACTTTCACTTAACCATTGACGAAAAAAATGCATTAAAATTTGAATTAAAATGATGTGTTTTTTGACTGAAACTGTTTTGCATTCATTATAATAAATAAATAATTTACTGATAAACCTAAACATTAATTGAACGTATAATAATGCGATTTGTATATAGATATTGATTATTTTGATATATAAACGTAACGTAGCTATATATTTTTGTGACTGGGCGAGTATTTAGTTTTTACCTGTTAATTTATTAAATATTTTATAATCATTTATAAATAATTTGTGTACTCTATTATGATATTGTCATAGAATTTCCCTTATATATACAATATATGAAATAAATTCAAATTTGTTAACAAAAAGACCTATTCATTCAAGACTGCTGGTTTACATTATATTTAAACGTATATATAGACATTGAAAATGAAATGCGTTGAACGAAATCAACTCTGTAAATATTTTTTTCCGTATACATAGTTTTTTTTTTTTTTTTTTTGGAAAACCGATTTCTGTTATATTTGTATTTATTCGACAATATCCAAACAGCATGAATGATTTCATGAAATAAAAAAAATTATTTTTTATTTCCCTATAGAGAAAATAAAAAAGAATCGATGTTGGGTAGGTAAGGTATATATATAAAATGAAAATATTATAAATTATATATATACTGCTTTTTGTATATCGTATATCATTCCAACAAATTTTCACCGCACCATAATCATCATTTTCATCATCAACAAAAACAACCACCATCATTCATTACCACCATCCCCATATAATCTTTATATATATTCATATATATCGCATGTATATTGATCATAATCAATATATAATAATCTTTTTATATACAGTCTATATATAAAGCTTTAAAAAATAATTTTTATGTAAACACTTAATTCTGTTAGATTTACAGAGCTTGAATAATAATAATATATTGTTTATTATTACACTATATCCAGTTTTGAATAAAAATTTGTAAAAAAAAAAATGGTATTGAATTTGTTTAAATTTATCCAACTTTAACTATTAAATTTATTTTGTATACTATATACCTTTTAGGTTTTATTTAAAAACAGAATGTGGAGTACTGTAAAGTTATCGAAAATTTATATATATATATAGTCGAATGGTAAATCAATTTGATTATATAGTAAAACAATTTATATCGTTATTTATAACTCTATCAAATTATGTTTTAAAACGATTATTATTATTTTGTTAAATATACTAGAGGTCTATATATATATATATAGAATAGAGGTATATTCAATAGATTTGTTTATAGAATATAGTTGCAAAATTGTATATATAAGTTTTACCTTACATATAGTATATATATAGTTTCCTCCAAAAACATTGTTGCTCTCATTTCTATATATATACCATATAAATATTATATATGTATAAACATTTACAACACGTTCAATATACGTATAACACTTAATTGGATTTTATGATAAAATTAAATTAAAAAAATTTTTTGTTTTATTTTACTGTATTACTTTTTTTCAAACATATATTATACATATATAGTATATGAAATAATGCGATATTCGCAGGTTGATTTAAAAATATATAACACACAAATTAAAAAGCTTTATATTTGTACTATATATTTTCATTAATTCTTCTTTGTTCATGTCGGATATTTGTATATTATTTTTTTTTTATATTTATATATTTGATTTATTTTTAATATATAAATAAATGGAAATCGTATATCGGTTCGGTATTTTTTGTTTCGTTTACAATTTTTTATTTGTTTTTATTACAATATAGTAATTTTTTTTTCTATTTATATATTTCGCGTATTATTAAGTTAAATAATATATAATTGAATTAAAAAAAAAAACTCAAAATTATGATTTTCAATATAATATTTCACTTTAATTAATTGTGAATTTATTGGATAAAAAATAAATATCAATTAAATTCGCATTTAAATTGATATAGAGTATCTGTCGTATATTGTAAATTTCTAAAGTGATTTACGAGTTAAAAATGATTAAATATTGAACCACTTTGGAGAGGATATTAATTCAAACTTGAGAATTTTTCAACTATTTTTAAAGAAAAATCATAAATAAATTGGTAGTAATTTTAACAAAAAAAAAGATATAGTTTATTAGATATCATTATGAATTTGTTAGAAACTTCTGTAAACAATGTGGTAGAGAATAATTTTGAATTTCCAAATATATATCATTTTAAAGGTCTTCACTTATTCGGAATGGTTAAGAAACCTTCTCAATTTATGTACGTTGAAGTATTTTTTGGTACCATAGTATTAATTAAAACACCATCGAAAAGTTACAATTTTTGAAATTATTTTTATAAATTTAATAAAAAATCAACATTATATATAGGAAGAAAATTGGAACTAATAAATTCCTTAAATAAATTTTTCTATATGATATATACAAATAATGTTTATACAGAGAAAAAAACATTTTTATTTCATGACTTAACAATTTTTTGTTTAATTACAATTATAATAAATCGTCATAGATAGATGCATATAACAAAAACGAAAAATACGAACTGGATGAAAAAAAAATTAATTTTAATATAATTTAATTATCTTTATATCTGTATTTAGCTTCTTTTATATACATTTAGCCATATCTCTATCTGTCTATATATTGTGTTATGTGTTCATCAAAAATAATACGATATATACTATATAATTAATATTTTTTTGTATATATTATATTCATCATCGTGTTTATCTAAAAAAAAAAAAGTTATTTGATCATGTATATACACATAAGCGATATTTAAAGGTATATATAGAAAATATATATTTATATACTAAAACTAAACAAATATAATAACAATAAAAAAATATTAGTTAAGATAAAAAGATAGTACATTTAAAAAAATTAAAATTCTATTTCTATATTATAAAAATTGTTTCTTTTTTATATTCTCTTCATATATATTCATATTCTTCTTATGCTATATATATATGTATATTCTTAAGTATATAATTAAAATGACAGTTTAAATTTAATTTAATTAAATTGATCTTAACTACCATGTTTAGCATCCCACACAATTATTTACTAAAAAGTATATACATAAAGTAAATGCTCAGATTGTTTTGTTATATGATTCTTTCTATGCGATATAAAAATATAATCGTTGAATAAAAAGCATTGAAAAATGAAATATTTTGAACAAAAAAAAAAAAATAAATAACAATAATAATAATAAACATTAAATTGAAAATTATAAAAATCTATATACGATGAGTATATACGAATGCTTATTATATAAAAATAATCTCGTCAAGTTAATTTCATTTCATTTATAATATAAAATATTAGATTTTATTCTATATATTTATAACATATATAAGTAGAAAAAACCTCATATGAGCTGTTGTACATTTTATGTACAATAAAATGATGATCATCATTTAAATTATATTGAATTTAATTAATTTATTTAAAAATTTTTTTTTTTGTTTTTAAAGAATAAAAATTTTGTTATTTAGTATTTGTATTGTTATTATTATTAATTTTACAGACAGTTAATATATGCGTGATGTTTAAAATTGCTATACAAGAGTGAGTAATTTTTAATATGTGAATATTTTCGCCAATATAATAATTATAAAAACAAAAATACTAGTTTTTTTTAGTGTTGTTTATTTTTACTGATTAAAACTTCTGATAATCAATGACATTTTAATATAATAAAAATAATTTTTGTGAAACAATTCATAAAAAAAGCAAATTTTGAATTTATATTCAGAAAATATAAACTGAAGAAGAGCTTGGATGAGAAAAGTATTTTGTTTTTGTATGATTAATAATGTTCAAAATAAGATGACTTTTTTTATAAACCAAAAATAAAGGTTTTTAAAGAAGTTTTGTAAATAAAAATATGTTATTTTAGTTCATTGCCTGTCTATTTTTTGTTGAGTTATTATAATTCAGAATTTTAATAATGTTTTATAAGATTATTTTTCCATATTATCTAAATGGTTAGCATGGCATTACGAAATGAACACTTTATATAGAAACAAAATAGCCATTATTGCATTTTGTCCGCTATAGGTCAGAATTATTCCATAAGTACATCTTAAGTCTACATGTAGTTTGTAATTTTGTATCCATATATTTTATTGCCCTTTCATTGGTAATTTTTTTTAAATAGTTAAATTTTTTTGAAATGGAAATTCATTACATTTATTAAATGTTTTATTCCACATTTTACATATCAACATTTTACATTAGGTTCCAGATTTTACAAACCTATTCAGATTTGATTAGCATATATTATCAGTATAATTGTTATATATATTAGTAATATGTTCTACTAAATAATTTAATTGAATGATAAATTGCTATATATATATAATATATATCTATATCATTAACTCTAATTCACCTTCTATACAATACAAATCATTTTATAGATTATTTAAATTAGGAAGGCGTTTACGATCTCATAATTTATTATATCATATAATAAAACAGGCTCATTAACAACTTCTTTACTGTATACATATTGTTTAGTATAAATGAACAATTAATCTGTTCAACGTTTGTTTGTTGAATAATATAAAAATCTTATTAAATTTGTGTGTTTATTAAGATTTTTTAATTAAGATTAAAAATAAATGAATAAAAAAAAATATATGAATGTAAATATTACAAGATGAAAGATTCATTAATAATACAAAATAATAATTAATATATTATCCATATTATAATATCACCCACATGAAATGCGTTGTTTTTTATTTTAATAAAAAATATAATTTTTACCTTTATTTTTCTGAAATCGTTCATCTCTTAAATATATGTATATACAAAATTGCGTATATATACTTTTTTTTATACCTATTCATAGAGTTTTCATCATAAAATAAACCGATTATAAAAGTATATATGCGCGATGACAATATTACATTAAAAATTAATTATTATAGTTTTTAGCCAAACAAAAAATAAAAAAAAAATATTGTGATTTAAAAATTACAATTTAACTCCACCTATAATATTTTTATTTTATTTTTTTTTATATAAATATAATTAAAAACTTTTAATAGTCCCCAAAACTTTATAATTATATACCACAATATTATTATAAATATGTTTAAGATTGATTATAGCAATTATTAGCCATATCCTCTGAATTTTTGATTTTTATTTAATTAAACACAATAATGGAGTGGAGTGGATTGTATTTTAAATTAAAATAGTTCTATTTTTGTTTTTAGCCTATAATTTGAATGCTGACAAACGAATGTTCAAAAATAGATTTTTTGTCAAATTCATATTGAAATTACAAATGTAAATATAGAAAATGATATACATAGAACGTATACAAATACACACATCTAAACATTGTCATTAAGTCGTTAAAAGTATTCTATTTTATTTTATTTTTATATGGTAAAAAATCAATTAAACTAAAAATAAACACAATATAAACACCTTCATTCATTTGCAGCTAAACATATATAAAAATATAAAATATGAATGAAATAAAAGAATATAAATCAATATAAAAAGTGATACATTTTCTATAAACATTTTCATTCGAAAATAAAACTAAATCTATTAAATTATTAATATTTTTTTTTATTATATGGATATATGTTGAATTTATTGTCATCATAAAAATTATGATTTGTTTTTTTTTTTAATATAAATTTTCATATGTGATATTGCTTTTTGTATTTTATAAAAACGACAAAAAAAAATAAAAAAAAATACACATATAATGAGAATAATGAAAAAAAAATAAAATAAAGTAACACTCGGTAAATATCAAATAAAACAAAACTTTTTTTTGCTTCTTTATACAAATTAACATTCAAACGTGTTAATTAAAGAAATATTTTGTTGTTGTTTTCCATCCTCCTTGTTTCAATATTTAATACTTTAACTTAATCTTTATGTAGTTTTATTTATTTTTTTTTCATTCTTTGTGTTAATTTTATATATATATCTTCTATTTGGTTCTCTCATTATATATATAAAATATTAATGCATACCTTGAATGTGAACATCAATGTATACATATATATAGTGTATTTTCTGTTGATTCAACTTATTGCAACCGTATTATATATAGATGCATGTATAAAAATATATATATTCATTTCTTCTTATATATATATATATATATAAATATATATAAAAATTGTACAAAGTGCAATATCTTCTTTGATAATTTATTTTATGATGTTTTGTTTTTGTTTTTTTTTTATTATTATGTTATTTAGTTTTTAACTCTGCGAAAACGTTAAACAAACGCGATTTTAAAAATGATGCACATTAAAAATTATCTTTACGTTTTCTTCAATCTGTATCTGTTCATTTATTCATGTACTGATTTATATAAATAAAAAACATAAGATATAAATATTTTTCGTCTTGTAAAAAAAATATTAAGCTGCTTTTATGCAGTGAAGATTTAGTGCAAAAATATACTATATAATTTATTAATATAATAACACTTTGAGTAAAAATGTTATAGCATTTTCATTTCCAAATTAAATCCGTTTATTTTATATATACGTATAATAATATATCGAATTATAATTATAAAGTGATTGAATATATACAAATTTGTTATACACCTTTTTTTGGTTTTAATTTGTAAAACATTTTTAATTGATTTTATTACCCACTTTAATTTTTGCTTTTTTTTTTGCGTGAAAGCTCATTACGGTCTTGATGAACAGTATCAAAAAGAAGAATACTTGGGTCGATAACTTTTTTATCATTTATCATGTTAATTTATATATAGATTTTTCATACCTTTTAAATACATTTTCATAACATCAAAACTTGGAGTTTTCGTTATGTTAATAAATTATTTTATATTTCGGACAAATGAATAAACTTAATATTATGATTATTAAATCTTTCTTGAGAGCTTGTAAAAAAGGAGGTTTCATGGTCTATCATGAACTATAAAAGGATTATTAAAAACGATTCGCAATTTTCTTGCATCTCACTTATTATTAATAAACCACTTTTGTCGATGGTTAAAACCTCTCAGTACTAGAAGTTTCAGAAATTTCAATCTGATTTGAAGTGAATTTGAGTTTGTCTTAAGTAATAACTATATTATATATATATGGATAAAACCCAATTTTGTATATAATTATTCTATTATCATGATCGATAAAATCAATTTATATGTGTATGGTTTAAGTTAAAAAATATATAAATTAGAATTTTTTAAATGTATTTAAAGAATTAAATTTAAAAAAAAAAATAAGTTAAATAAGTTTTGCATAATTTTTAAATATTTTATTTAATTAAATTATATATAAACTCTAAAAAAAATAAATGTAACCGGTTTAAGTTTTAAATATACATTTTATTTTTTGGAAACGTTAATGACATTTTTCCATTATATATATATATGCATATATAATATTTATATATAAACTCATTCTCATTATTAAGTATTTTTTAATGGTATTTAAAATTATACATTTTTTTCTATATTATTATTATTATTATATTAATATTTATTTATGGATAATTAAATTAAAATTAAGTTGTTTTTCTTATATATTTCTCACATTGAATTTAAATTTAAGAAATACTCACAGATTATGTATAATATATTCATATATATATTAAAAACCTATACTTTCATAAAATAATATATTTACAGTTTATTCGAATTAATTTAAATCACATGTAATTCTAAAGATAACATTCAAGAGATACGAATGGTATTGATGTAAATTTATCTAAATCAATATATGTATATTCAATGGATACGAAAAATAATAATGCATGATACGATTTTTGTTATTCCTTTTATCCTTTTGTTGTTATTGACATCCTTTTATTATATTATATGCATTATTGTATATAATAGAAAAGAAATCATTTGATTTGTTAGATTATCTATATAACTATAAAAATAATTTGCCCTTGTTTAGTAAATTTTGTTAAAAATCAATTATATAAATACTCAATCTATGGAAAATATATTTTAAAATATTTGAATTTGAAAAGAGCCAAATATATTATGAATTAAGGGTGATTTAATTTATATTTAGTTATATAGAGAAAAACAAATTTCATTTTAATTATTTACGGTTGTCTTTTATTTATAGATAAAATATATTATGGAAAAGGAACTTATTGTAGTTGCATTCCTTTCACAAATACATTTATCTATATCCATTGATATATTCTCATCATTTGTATCTTCAAAATACGCATTTTACTGTATATATACCGTGTTATAGGGTTATAGATAGATCTGTTATAACAAATGTACATCAGTACATCTCAAATGTACACATCTCTTTATACATATCTGTATTCTTTTGATATTTAACCGACAGATGTATATTTTTTTAAGTGAAATTTTTTAGAAATTTTATACAATATAAGTCTTGTCTGTGTATATATATTTTATTATGTGTACATAAAGACATGGATACGAAATTTATATAAACAGATATTTGAATGATACATAATTTGTATATTTTTTTTATATTTAATAATTAAATGGTAAACGGTTGTCATTGAATCACTTAAGGGATTGGATTTTGTATTTTTTTTAATTATGTTATAGGTAAAGAATATTTTGTATAACCATTAAAATAATCACTAAATCGAGTTATTCGGGAATTTATAACATTTTTCTTATTTAATTCTCGAGTATAACTACAATAATTTTTAAAGTGTTATTAAAGAATTTGAAAATATATTACTGGTTTTGTTTACGCATATCGATTTTATTATGTTAATCATTAATTTTAATGTGTATTTCGTTTGTTCAAATTACAATTTTTTTGGTATCTAAATGTTTTCATAAAGTCTGTGCGGATAAATTTTAATATTATCCAATTTACTTTTGAAATTGAATTGATTGATATCACGTAGCTGTAATAATTGTCAATATCTCCTCGGTTTCTTCGTCTATCAATTCCATCTTGAATGACATATTTTTCTTCTATATATCCATATATATAAAAGTTTCTAATATTCCATAATCAATCTGATTTCAATTCCGTTTTCTATTTTAATGGCACCTTACTGGAATTAATATGAAAATATCGTCGATTGATCTATACAATTATTTCATAATTTTTAATAAATAAAAAAGTTTTTTTATTTACTTTTAATTATAACATGCATTTATTATGGTATATAAAACTATGTAACAATACGATAAAAAATGATTTCTTACTCAATAGAAATATATTTCTGTATATAGCTTTTGATATTCATTCATTTATTTATTTATTTATTTTCCAATAAAGTTCAAAATTTATTTTAGGAAATTCTATTAACACCTTTTTCTTTTTTCAATTATAATTTTATGTTTTTCAATGAAATTGTTTGTAAATACGTAGGTGTAACTATAGAGGTCTATATTTATAACAAAAAACATAGCACATAAAATGTAAAATCAATAATAATAACCAAAATACAAAATATAAAAAATATGTATTTATATAAGAAAATTATAAAATATTTACCAATATAATACGAATTCTGTACAAGACATTATGTCGTGCAAGGCGATATTTTTTTCCATTTTAAACCAATTGAAATATTTTTTGAACTTCAAAAAAGACAATTGAATTGTAAGTTCAATTTGTTTTCTGTTATTTTTACTTTTAATGATTTATAAACTACAATTTTCAAAAAAAAAAAAAAAATTGGGAACATTTTAATGAAACACCTAGTATGGAAAATATATCAATAATATAAATATAGGCCCATGAAATTTTATCAATGAAATAAAATATCTATGACGGTATATTTTTATATTTTCTATAATACATTGAGTTAAATTATTATATTTATAACATAAATGACGTAAAATTTCATTTCAAAGACGCCGATAATAAAATCAATATTTCGTTTTTTCTTTTAAAAAAATCAAAAAAAAAAAAACGAATTTTTTTGTGCTAATTAATATTTATATTTTTTATAAATAAAACATAAAATATTTAGAATTTATATGAAAATTGTATGCAATCATGTTTATTTTTAGACTTTAAAGTTATACTTGAAATTTTGGATATTGCGGTTTTGATATTCAAATTTGAAAAATTAAATTTCCAAAAATGTTTTCTGATTTGTTCCAATTATAATATCCCTTTAATACCGTACCACAATGAAAGTATATATTCATTATTTTAGAAAATTGTCCCTTTCCGTGTATTATTAAATTACTCGAGATTTCAGATCCGGACAACAAAAATACATTTAGTATCATTTTTTACAAGTAAAATAAAGCAAATTTTCTTTTTTTTTATTATAGTGAAATAAAGCAGAGTATTTTTCAAAATGGATATAAATCGGGAAAATTCTAAAGACTTGCAGTTATCGTTGGTGTATTTTTGGAATATTTGCAGTCATCAATTGTGTCTTCTTCAAAAACCCAAACAGGTAAATTAGAATTCTGTTGTAAAAGAAAATACTATAATTCGAACATCATTTTTGTTTCAATTATTAAAATTGATAAATTTTTCTCATTGTTTTGCAGGTTAGTGTGATTTTGTCTGCCAACTTTACGAATTTTATAAATTCCGACATTTGAATGAGTGAACAATTTATTTTCATTATATTTCGTTATAAAAAAAATAAAATAAATGACATTCAAATAAAATAGCACCCTCAAAAAATGAATTCAATATAAATTTTTGAACGTTTCCAAACAATTTTTGTGTTTATTAATAAAATAATTTTCTAAGCAATTATTAAATATTATCAATTTTATATTACTTATAATTCTCTCTGGTTATTATTATTTGTATTAAATTTACAATCATAGTTATTTGTTTTAAGGTTTGTCAAATTTTTTATTTTTATTTTAAATTATTTTGAATGCGTTATTGAATGTGGATTCATTTTTATTTGTTTTCTTTTAGAAATATAATCCTTTTAGAGTTCATGATAGATCACACAATACAACACATATAGCTATATGCTACTAATTTTCTAACTAATATAAAACATGAACACTTTTAAATGGTATATGGGAAATACAAATAAATAACAAAATTGACTAATTTATTCGTTTTGTTTGCATACAAACATGGATTTATCATGAACTCAAACTATAACAATATTTTTACTAACCCATTTTTGCATTATATTGAAAATAAATTTTTTTATAATTCATGTGTCCTTTTTTTCCTTATAACCATATACAAAAGTCATTGAAAGCGGTCAGTTCTCTTTAATGAACTGACTACTTGACAATAATTTATCCTATATTACATTAAAATGAACAAGTAATTGGGTCTTGCCGCTCAGCATTCTATGTCTAAGTGGGCGCCAATTATCATTTATTATAATCCTATCCAGGGAGTACTTGGGTCAAGCCCTCTAGTCCTTCAGCGGACCGACTACGCGCCAAGTATTCTTTCCTATCCGACAGCTCTGGTCTGTTTGAGAACCCCCATAAAAAAATCATCGTTGTTGGGCTTGTTAGAGTAGTTTTAGTTTATATATAATTTTATTTATAATTGCGCTCTGAATTTTAGTTATAATTTATATATTATTTTAAATTTATATTATATTTTATAAAATTTTATTTTATATTTGTAGTTATAGATTTTTACTAACACAATAATAACCTATTTTATATATTTATTTATATGTTTAAGTTGTATAAATGAAATTGATGAGTGTATTTTATATTTAAAATAGTTCGATTCATATACAATTCACAAATATTGTACTGCAAATATTATAACTTAAGAAAACTATATGAATACAAATATGCAAAAAGTTTTATCGATTTGCGTTATCCCAATGAAATCCCAATCCCACAAAAGTGGCTAAAGAATAAACGCATTCAATAGGTATTAATAGTAATTCATTATTATTATATTTTGAAGTTGAGTTTTGAAACATTATAAAAAAACAGGGCAATTTATAAATAATAACAATTATTCGAGTTATTATATTAACTTTATAGGAAATTAATATTTTACTATAAGAGAAAAAAAATACGAATAGCTTTAAAACGAAGATATTATCTTACAATGCAATATATATATATACGTTCACGTTTAACACATTTTGTAACACAGATATTAAATTATAAACAAAAATTGACTAAAATAATTCAACAAATATAACTAATAAAGCCTAATATTTATAATTACTCTTCCCTTGCAATCATATTTTATAGTTTATCGTTGCTTTCAAACGGGTATGAATATGAATAAATATTTTTTCAATCTATTTAATGATTTTCCTTTCCTTTGATTACCAGAAAGATTGTAAAGTATAATATCCTCATTCGATAACGACCACCACCACCATCACCACCCAGTATAAAATCGGAATTGATTTATAAATATATTTATTTTTTGTAAATTTTGAAAATGTGACATATGCCCAGAATCGACATTTTTCCAATATTATATAATATATATATATATATACATATATAAATTATATTATTCAAAATCATATATGCAAGCAAATGCATACCAAAACATAAATTTTATTTTTTTAATATATATATTATATTACAAAAAAAAATATATATGTGAAGTTCATATATGTTTTATAATGAACGAGTATATATTTTTAAGATTTATCCTTAACTGAACATTTACGTTATTATAAATTTGTGACGGTTTTCTTTTCGTATATATTATATTTTTAAATGTTGACATTTTTCATATATAATAAGAGTAAACTTTTTGCATGAATAAAATACTATGTAACTAAAAATTAATTCATTTGTAATTCAATATTTTATGAATATTTTTTTTTCCTCACAATATAGTTATATACGCAGTTATAGTTTGGTATATTTAGTTTGTATGTCGTTATATAAATTTAATCGATCGTTTACATTACACTTTTATGTAAAATATTCTTTATATAGTATATAGTATATATACATACGGAAAATTTGATATTGAATACGCAAAAATAAAAGGTATATAAAATACAGAAAATAAATTTATGTGAACCGACACAAAATGTCCTGAATATTACTATATGTGTATATATTGAAAAAGACAAAAAAAAATATAGATTAATATTCTCATCCTTCCAGAAAGTCATATTATATGCATATATGCAAATGTTAATTATTCACACAGCGAATGTGTCAATGAGAATTGTATATATAATCATTTTGAATATATATAGAACACTTGTAAAAAGGAATACATATCATTTTATATATAGTTATACAGATAGAGTTGGATGGAGGATAGTTAAAATTGATCGGATTCAATATTTTAAACAAACATTTTGTATTGTAACTATTTAGTTTGTTTGGTTATTTTACATACCGCAATTGATTTTATTGATTGCAATAATTGATTGGATGAATTCGCCCTAATTGGAACTTGTTTCTTGAATATTCTAAATGATTTTGTCCGTGCTAGAAAACTTGATCTTGTATCCTTATAGTTAAACTATAAAAGTATATACCAAACAATTCTCAAAATGAAATGAAAAAAATTAACGTATATTTATTTAGAAATCGTATATATAGTACAAAAATAAATTAAAAACTATAAGACCTCATTAAAAACAAAAAAAAAAGTATACAGGAAATAAAATAAACACGCTAGTTAACGCTTAATTTGTCCAATTTCCATAGTAAAGATTTTTTTTAACTGCGCTTGATGTAACATATGATTTTTTTTTTCGATCGTCGTCGTCCTTTCGCATATAAATGAACCTAAAAATAATATATCCATTATCGTATTCGTATATGTATATACTTATATATCGTTATTTAAATATTATCTAAAATATTTCCTATTGTTCTGTTAAGTAAATATTTATGTTTATATTTTTTTTGTTTGTTTTCATTTCATTTATCCAATATATAAACGTTCATTTTTCATATACTATTTTTTATATACAGGTTACATGCGATAAATTCAATATACTAATATAGATATAAAATATACATATATAGAGATATTGCCCGCACATATTTAAATGCGAGTACTTAAGTTACTGAAGTGTATATGAAAAAAAAAAATTTTATATAAAAATAAAAAATAAAATAATGTTCCACGTGAAAAATTACATGATTTACATTAAAACCATATTAACATAAATATAATAAAGTAGGTATTTTTACAGGGTGCTTTAAAAGGTTCTAGTGGTTTTTTTTCAAATGGATTTCAAGTCCAAATTATTCTATTTAGTTTTTTGCTACAAATGTCGATATATGGCATCCATAATATGTTATTTAAAATACTTTATTTTTAATGAATAAATTTCAATTTGGAAATTTAAAAAGAGTTTTTATACGTGCGGTTAAATAATAGCTTCAAAAAGATATTGATGGAAATGTGATGGTATTTCACAATATAGTACCCGTAAATAAATAAATTTTACTATTTTACTATGACGGAAAACTAATTAAGTGTTTAAACAAATTCTTAATGAAATTTTACTTAATATATTTTTGAGTGTTTTATCGTTCGGAAATGCGATTTCTCACAGCGAATAAATGGTATAAACATTTCTATTAATGATAAGCTAAAAATCCTATCCTCTACTACTATTTGTCGTAAGAACGTTGATCTTTCTTTGATTTGTACCCGTTTGTAAGTTTTCTAGCATTCTGTATATATGGCAAATTAATACGTAAAAAAAATACGTAAAAACAGTTTTAAAATAACATACATTGTCAGTTTAATATATAAAAAAAAATCATACCTATTATTAAATGAAATAATAATGTACGTTACACAATTTTGTTTTTTGTATTCGTAATAGATATATTACGATGCATGGCATGTGCATTTAACATCATAAAAAAACTATTTCATTCTGGTTTTTTTGTCAACCAAATACTTTTAATATTTTGTTTTTTTGTTTCTACTAGAAAAAAATTACTAAACAAACAAACGCGAATTCATTCTAATAAAAAATTAATTAAATTAATAATTTAATTTATTGTTTATTATATAAATATAACCAATATAAGTCTATAAGTGCCACGGATAGCATAGATCTATAAAAAATTTTTTTATATCTTAAAATACATTGTATTTTACACAATATTTATACATAGGTAATATATAACCGCACAATCAACCACATGATAAAAATAATAATAAAAAAAAAAATTCTACAACAGAGATCATAAAAATATATAATGATTATAAAAAAATAAACAAAACCAGATGGTTAACAATTTTTTTGTTTCCTATTATATTAATATATATAGAGTCTCTCTAAAAGCAAAAAATAAAAAAACAACAAAATAGTAATAAAGTAAGGTTGATGATTGTAAAATTATTATTAAGTATATATGATATATGTATATACACCAAAAGTTTTGTGGTGGTGAAATAATAAATTGATGAGGGAAGGGTGGTTTTGATAAAAAAAAAGCTATATATACTTTTACAATGAAGATATAATTTATAAAATAAAAAATCTATATGTGTGGTTTCTGTCCACCCTCCAAATATATACCATATATAGTTATGAAAGCAGCACACCTTTATTTATTTTCATTTTTTTTTTTTTTACTTATGAAGGTTTGGTATAACCTTTTCTAGGTTGATATACCAATCCATAACTATGAATTTATCCAATGTATATATTTGTAAAAATTAGTATATATCGCATAAATAAAACCATTTCGTCATATAAATGTATATGTATATATAGATAGATCTTTAATATACAAAAAGAAAACTACCTTATTATTTATTAGTCGCTATGCATACATCAGTATTTAAAATAAAAGAAATTTATATAATACATATAGTAGAAAAAAAAAAGAGTAGTTAAATTCTTTATATAGTTCATGTATAGAATTTATTTTGATATATAAAACTTAAAACATATAAAAAAAAACAAAATTGTTAATAGATTTATTGCGTTATGTGAGAATGTGCTATTATATATAGTATGTGAAATGAAATTTTTATGGCACCAAACCAACTTTAGCTAATATTATTTATTTCCATTTTGGATATCTATAGCCTAAAATCTATTTGAATTAATTTAAAGAAAAGGGTAGGTTGATTTGTGAATGATTTATTATTATGCTATTTTTTTTTTGGTTTATCGTTTTATTATTTTGGGTAGAACGTTTAAATAACGATTGGATAATTGATTTTTATATGGATAATTAATAATTTATAATTTAATCGAAATGGTTTTTGTGAATTTTTCCCTTAAATCGACTATAGAACATTTTCTGTATATAGAGAGTTTTTCATATGAATGCGAATCAATTTTCAAATAAATTAGGACCGTATACAAACATTCATAGATTATGCATTTATTTAATAAAGTACTTAAATACGAAAAATACGATATTTATTGTGAAATGCAATTCATGCATAAATAATTCATCTAATAAAGGCATCCCAAATATCCCAAAAAGGTCACAGAAAGCGTTGTTCATTTAAAATCTAACATAAGAGAAACATTATAAAATTTAAAAGAAAAAAACTGATTTTCATATATGATTTTTGATGCCAATAGCTATTTATAAAATTACACTTTAACTTATTTATATTTTACTTATATATATATATATCTATTTCAAAAATATACAATCCCTTGTATACCTTTTAGATTAACAACTTTATTTATAAAAAGCAATCAGACCACTGCATTACACACTCACTATATTCTTTTTATGTATATTTAATTTTTAAAAAAATTGATTATTTGTACCTCTATCTTCGTACAAATAGTACCTTATGAATATATTTTTGTGATGAATTTAAAAGAAAAACTTGTATCAAATATATGTTATATATTGGTATGGCATATTGAATATTTTTACGAAATAAAAGTTGTATATAATAATTTATTCACTTTTTTTTATAACGTTATATAATGTTATGTATACATAATCAAAATAAAATATATATACATAAAAAATGCATTATGATTTTTTTTTTTGAGTAAATGCTTATATATTTTGTATTATTTATTTTTTGAATATTAAATTAAATGAAAAAGTCACGGAAACACACAGTTGCTTAAATATTTTCTTCTTCTTTTTTTTATATATATTTATCATAATGTGTTAATAGAAGTTTGGAAATTTAAGTGATTATAAGATATTGTCGGTAAAGTACAACAATTTATTTATTTATTTGTTTTTTTTTCGTGTACTCGATCGTATTATAAATAAAATAATGGTAAATGTACACCAAAAGAGTGTATAATGAATTTAATGTATTCAGAATATATGGGTTTATCGTAATAAAAGAAATTCCATATGAAATAACATTGAAAAAGAAAATATATACTATTGTATGTATAATTGTTTAAATTTTCAACAATTTATGCGAAGATGATCAATTAATTATTTTGAAATTTCCTATGAACAAAGAAAATTTTTCTATTTTTGCCATTTCTAGCACCAGATTGTTCATTTACCGCATATAGGAGAAACTTTGGAAAATGTAGCGGAAATTGTCGCGCATTTTTCAAATAGTGTCATGATTTTTCCACGCCATTCATCTTATCTTTGGAAAAAATCAATCGGAAATTAATTAAATTTTCAAATTATTTAAAGAAAATTAAAATTAATGGATTTGGTTATATTCAAAAAGTATTGTAAATTTATTCTTAAACCTTTGACACATGTTTTTTGACGTATCGCCTAAATAATAAATGAATATAGAGCAATTGAATATCGAATTGTATGTATGAAAGTATTTTAACCTTCGATTTTTCACTTTATAGAAAAGGTTCACGTGAATCCAATCAATTGGGCTGTCATATTTTATATTCTTTTACATAATAAACCAATTATGGTATATAAACTTTAATTTCAAATTCTTATCATAATTTTTTCAGACAAATTCAGTTGATTTGTATAGCATCCGCAAAATATAGCCTTTGTTTTCATTTCATTCGTGTCATATCGAACGTATATAGACGTGTCTTATGATTGAAGAATGCATCACAGTAAATCAGCAAATATAGCAAAAAAAAAAATAATTAAAAATCAATTTATAAAATTAATTTTTAACTAGATCAAACGTGACGTGATATTAAAGTATATCATGAATTAATATATAAAAAAATAAATATGAATGATATTCTTTTACATTTCTTTTAAATAGAAATGGTATATGCATAAAAATTCAATTTCATTTCTAAATTCATATATGGAAATATATTTTTTAAAAGAAAAACTTTATCCAATATTTTAATGAAATAAATTTTGATAAATTTTTTTTTGTATATGCATGCATGCATACAATACATACATACACAAATTTAAATGCATAAAATAAATATTTTGAAGCTTTCTGAAATTGCATCGTCTTAAATATATCATATATGTATATATTCTTAAATATCCAACTTTATATTCGCCACGTTTTATATTACGGTATATACCTATATATGTGCTTACCATTAATATACAAAAAAATATATATATAATTTACTCTGTCTTTATAAATATTCCAAATAATTATGTATATATTATATATAATATAGAAATAAAAAGAAAAACACATGCAAACAAGGAAAAACTTTAATAGAAATGAATGAATATTCAAAAAGAATATACATATATTTATATTTTATTAATATATTTGTATGTATAAATATACATATATATATAAAAAAAGACTAATAGAAAAATATCGCTGTATAAAATATAAACTAAAAAGTATTTGTATATATAGACTTTTTTGCATTATTTTTTCTTTTGGAAAAATTGAAAGAAAATTTAATACACTCTTTGCCCGGAATATGTTATTTATTTATTGGTATTAAAAAGTATGTATAGAAAAAAACGTATATGCAAAGACGAAAAAATTATTTTATATTGAAATGAATTTCCATTTTCTATTTTTGTTTTTTTTTGGTTTGTTTAAATTATTAATAAGTTAAGAAGATATAATAATAATAATAATAAAATTGTTTTTAAGAAAATATTTGTGTTTATATAAATACATATACAGACAGAATGTCGAAGGATATATACTTGTTTTTTTTTAAAATCATTGATTTTGAGTTCATATGAGGATGTCATTTTTAATTTATTTTAAATCAATTAAGCGCTCTTTTGAAATCATTTTTAAAAAAATGCCATTGATGAATTTTATACTTTCTATTGATAGCTATAATTAATAATCAATATATAATTTTGTGTAAATGAAATGGGTTTTAATATACTATTATTCGAAAACGAACGCACAATACTTTCTTTCAATGCCCTTTTTCGGATAGTCTGTATTTATAAATTTATTTGTTTTATAAAGAATATTCTATATGTATACAATTTTTTGCAAACATTATATTTAGTATGCAATATACAGTAGAATATATGTAGTCGAAAAAGCGATATTTCTCTTATATATAATATTCAATTTTAAAAATTGATGAAAATGAAATGGAAAAATGAAAAGTCTAATAAGTAGATTTTCTTCGCATTCAATATATTATATATGTATATGGTATACTTTATTCTAACCAATGAAAATGCAAAAACTTAAATGAATATGTACCATATGACAAAGAAAAACAAACACAAGATATATATTAAAAATAAAAAAAATATAATGGAATATAATAAAATTAAAAAATTGATTTTCAAAATATACAAAAATGGAAAATTTTAGTTTTATTATAAATTGAAATAGAATTAAACTTAAATTTACTATATAGAAAATTAGAAAATCTAGTTTTCTTGCTATCAAAATTTTTATCTTCACCTAACTTGAATCTTCCATGAGAGAATTAGAAAAAGTGTTATTTTAGAGCCAAGTTGTCCATTTTATTGTTATAATAATTATAATTCCCATAGTATATACAAAAACAATTAATATATAGATGAATTAAATCCGTGTCTGTGTATATCTAAGTGCTGTTATATAATAAAAAAAAACAACGATTTCATCAATTGATAAAGTAACTATATAAAAATACATTATTTTGATAATTCTATTTGAAAAAAATATATAAATTTACGAAATAAAAAACAACACCAATGTTTTATTTTTATAATAAATATGCTAGATTTTAAATTAAAGTATATATATTTTTTTTTTTTTTATATCCATCTATATAAAAATATTAAGATTTACTGTGTCGGAAGACTATGACAGTTTATAGATTATAAAAAATATAAGTAGGTAGAAAGTCGTTAAATATATATTTTAATTAAGTATCAAAAATTTACACAATTTTTCCATCTATATTTTTTTTTTTTGATTAGATTAATTAATTATATTAACCAAAATAAAAATGTTGTTCTTATACATATACCGAGTATAAATTAAAATGATGATAAAAATTAACAATATACCTATATCATACATATAAGTATATATAAAAGAATGAAACAATTAAAATAAAATTTTAATTTCCTTTTTGCTATAAAATGATGCGTGTACATGTTTATAAAAAAATATATACATATAAGTTCATATATATTTAATTACACTTACAATTTATATACATATATACCGCACATATAAATACAAAAATATATACAATTAAAAAAGAATTTAAAAATAAAAGTAAATAAACTTAAAATTATATAGCATATCCATAAAAAATAAAATAAAAATAAAATGTTTTATATCAAAAATTGTTGTATATTCTTTATTATTTTTATATAGTTGACAAATAAATAATTTAATAGAAAAGCCCTTCTTTAATATATTATATACATCGACGAATGTACTATGTATAAATATAAATATATTTTATATTATAAATTTAAAATTATCACATTATATCAAAAGTGGATGTGATATAGTCATATAGAAAATGAGGTTTATTATTAAATTTAAAGATAGAGTGAAAAATACGATTTATTTAATCAACAGAATATTATGTATACGTATAAGAAAATATACATTACATTAAACATAGATTGGTGTTTTTTTATTGGTCAAATTGTTTATTTTTAGATTGATTGTACGTTTGAAAGTTTATTTCCATTAAATACAACACTAAAGGAAATTCTGTTAAATTTTCTAAAAAAAAATCGGTATAATTTTTTAAATGAAATTCTGTATAATTTTTTATACGGAATTCGAAATAATTCATTTTTGAGCAAATTTTGTATAATATCCTGAGGAAATTCTGTAAAATTTTCAAATAAAAATTCTGTATAATTTTCTGAATGAAATTTTATATAGTCTTGAGAAGGAAATTCTATATAATTGTCTATGCAAATCTTTTATACTTTACTCAAGGAAATTCAATATAATTTTTTGCGAATAAGTATATATCGTCTGCAACTGTTCAAGTTCCTCGCCAAAAAATAATCTTACCACAATTTCGAAATACCGCAAAGTCATCACATAAGAAACCTTAGCCAATTTTTTAACTAGTCGAAAGCGCTCAAAATGTATGGATACCCGATTTTAATGTGCATGAATTACAACCATTTTTAGAATCGGAATTGTCGTAGTCTATCACAGCTCCAATATATGGAACGAATGAATAATAACCAAAAAAAAACATTTAATAAAACTTGTATAAAAACTTAAAATCTTTTTTTTTATTTTTGTAATGAAATGAAACATTTTTAAAATATATAAAACATATATCAAATACATAAAATAAATTCATTAAAAATTCATTGATGTGATTTGTTATAAATATATTGATTTTTTTTTAAACATATGTAACAAAAATATACTATTTTATATTTATTATTTATAAAATATATTTGAATTATAAATAAATTTGGAACATGTATATAAAAGAAAAAAAATTCATTCATACATATTTAAAAAACGTTTATTCCGTAATAAAAATAAAAACACAAAAATAAACATAAAAAACAGAATGTCCAAATAATATTTTAATGAATTAAATATATGTTGCGTTAAACAACATCACATTCAATTATATCTTTGAATAGTTTGTTCACATAACGATCAAATAATAATGGCATTCATCATTAAAATACTCGATATACTTCAACTAATATAATTTTAAATTTTCATTCTTCCATATAGATCTAGATTTTTTTTTGGATACATTTCTTTATTGAATAATAGCATTTAAAATTATCGCATTACAATTCCTCTACGTGACACCTTGATTATAATCTGATCGTCAAATATAAATATAACACAATATATAAAGCTATAAATATATTAATAATAGTAAAATAATTTATTTTTGAATATGAAAAAATTATACATTAATCATATATTGTATATAACATAAAATGTATACAAAATCTCTGTGCGTAAATTGATTAATAATTCATGAATGTATTTATGTATTATATAGGGATATTTGGTATATGGATATTTAAATATTATTTCCATCCCAAAATTTTATAGAGCCACAAATATTATATATAATAGTATATATAGCATATATTATTTTTTATTTATGTATGTATCCAAATTTTACTTTTATAATAATACTGCTGTATATATGAGCATATATTTAAAATTTTAAAATATCTATTTATTTGATATTGTATTGGGGATAAATTTGTATACACAAATATATTCAATTTGATATTTATTATGTATATATGTTAGAAATGTATAATGATAGAAAGGTACCTTTCATAAAAATGGTATATTTATATAGTAAATTCATTGCAATCCTTTTTCACCTTATTTTAAAAATACATTTTCCAAAGTATATTGCTTTTATAATAAATAAAACAAATTGACATACTTTTTATTAAAAAATAAATATATCTTAAAAACTGAAATTTAAATCAATGTATAATAAATTAAATGTTTGTATTTATATTCAGCATAATTATATATTATTATTTATATCGCTTGTGTATATCAAAATAAGGAAACATTTTATTTAATATAGTAATTGTCGTGTGTTTAGAAGGGATTTTTTTTTTTGGATTCTTAAAATAGCCAATATGATTTTCGATTTCGCCCCCTGTTTACCCTATAATTATAATATCCCATATTATATATATATGACCTGTTATCCATATTAGAATAAATATATATACATTCCTACCCGATCCTAACCATTCTGGTATCTGATGTAATTTAATAGCTACACGTATATGTTTTCATATAGTAATTTTCACATCTCTTATATTTGAATGGTATACGATCGAAACACGAATTATTTTTATCAGGGAATAGATTTAAAAAATGCAGGTCATTTTTTACCAAACATTTTCATACACCATATATACAAAATGTAATTTCTTCGGAAAGATTTCGATATACATTTTTCTGGTATTTATATTTTTTTTTAAACGTTTTCTTCACTATTCCTCCTTTAATTCATTTAATGGGAAAGTATATTAAAAAAAAAAAGAATAAAGAAGAAAATTCGGAGAGTTTTCATGCCCTGGGATCTGAACTGTGGTATTTCGATTCTTCACATTCTTCATATATTATTTGTTTGTCTTTTTTTTAATCATACGATGAATTTCGTGTTGATTTTATAACGTTCATCTATAAAATGATATGTACTGAAAAACTCAACGATTTGTTTCAAAATTAATTGCATCCATTTTAATTCTTTAATCAAATGAAATTTAACTTACAATAATACATCTTCCCAAATCCTCACAACTGTAATTTATTAGTAATGTTAATCCTTCAATTTTTTCAGATATTCATTTTATATAGTTATTTTTATCCATTAAGTTCCAATAATTATCTGTATATTGTTTTGAAAGCAAACACAAATTCTAGCCAATAGTTGGATTCAATTTTCATCTAACATCTAATTTAATTTTTCCCCCAATTTTCCAATTAGTTTATTAAAATATTTATAAACACATGGAGTTTTCATATAATATAAATATCCTTATAGAGAAAATAAAAAGGAATTACTTATGTAAAATAAAAAGGAAATGATGTGTTGTAAAATGCGTATGAAGAAAAAAGAACGAAAAATAGAAACGTTCGTTTTTTACAACACATCATTTCCTTTTTATTTTACATAAGCAATATTTACAATTATTTTTGTCCCAAGGATTTTCTTTAATTTCGTTTTCATATTATTCCCTGTTAATTAATAAAATAAGAACAATAGATTATGCCACAATCAGAAGTTGAACTGCAATTACCACCAGACAATTATTCTATCGTTGAAACTTACATAAGATAAAAAGAAAAAATAAATTAGGAAAATCAATTTTTCTTTAAATATTTTTTCCTTTTTATCATATGTAAGTTTCAACGATAGAAATTTACAGTTATTTTTGGATGTAGAGCGGGTATCCCCCCCCAATGGATACCCGAGAATATATATACACCAACCATACGGGCAAAAACGCCCGTACCGTCAATGTATATATAAACTTTGGGGAGGGTTCATCGTCGAATGATAGGCATTCTGGGACCAGCATCGGAGGTCTTTGTGGCACCAGTGCGCACACAGAAATGGAAATCGAACGACCATGACCCTCCCTAATTAACAGCAAATCTCACATGTAATTTTTTACATGTGAGATTTTGTTTGAAAATCGGCGGCTTCGCTACCAACTCGACCATACGTTCATCTTAAGAAATATACGTTAAATTTTTGTTCACATATAATTCAAAATAACAAACAATTTGTATATAAGCAAATCTATTTTCTAGTATTAAACAGATCATGTATTAGAATATCATATACAAAACAATCACTAAATCATCAAAATAAAACTATTGTAATAAACTACTACCAATTTAACATAATAAATGAGTAAATATTCATATCGATAAATGTGTGTAGGTATTCAATGTTCATATATATATATATATTATATAGATGGATATTATATTAACAAATGTATGTACAATTGTACAACATAACAAAACGGTACATTTGGCCTAACTGTAATTTTATTTTATAATAAATTATATTTTTTTATTATTGTTGCATTTCAAACACGTCCGTATTATTTTTAGTATAATTTATTTATTAATTGTTATCCGGATTCTTATTGTTAGTAAAAAATAATTTTGTTTTGATGTTTAATCTAAAATACATCCCTGCTTATTTCACTGCGATTTATCACACATTTAGAAAGTTGTTATTTCAATCAATATATTTAATTGGTGTAGTGTTTTTATATTTTTGCTTTTAATTTCTTTTTCTACTCGAAGACCAATATTCCCGAATAAGAAATAAACTTAAACAGCATACAAAAACTAATCCTTAAATATCGTAAACAATTATTTATTTAACAAGTTATCTATATCGAAATTTAATATTTTATCAATGTTATTATTTGTGAGTTTCGATTATTTCATTTATATTTAAAAAAAAAGTTATATTTGACAATACAAATTGTTTTGGGATAATTAACAAGGGTATGTGTTTTGTAATTTTTATAAATATATATTATCGCTTTACCTTGTGAAAAGTAGAAGTATTCTATGATTATCTTTATAGAAATTTACCACTTTTTTCAACCATATTTTATTTATAATTGTTTGAATATTTTCATTTTTATTAAAATAAAATTATGTTTTACAATATTTATATGTATATAGTATATATATATAGTCTATTTCATATTTATTTTTTATGTTTGGTATACAATGAAAAAATGTGTATACAATAAATGCTATAAATAACCCAACGGCACATTCAAATAAATAAAAATTAAAAACATTGAATGGAATTCCATAAAATTTTGTAAAATATACTATATGAATTTATGATGACCATAATGTTGTGTATTTATACAAACAAGTGTATGAATATATTACCCATAATAGATTGCATCCAAATTTTTCTACAAAATTTATTGATCGCATTTAATTCATTTCTCAAACTTCATACATTTCATGATAAATTTCCATATACTGACACAATATGATTGTTACGCTGAGTTTATTGAATGAATGTTTATCAAAAACTTTCCCAAGGTAATGTTTTTTTTTCATATACCAATTATACATAAATAGGTAAAAAACAATTATCATGACCGCACAGCCAATATTAAACCCCCTGTTTGTTTATATATAGGTAAACGATAGTAAATACATTACATACATATGGCTGCTTTATTCATTATGTGAATACAATATTTAAAATAAAACCAAAATAAAAAAGCAAATGAAATCAAAGCAAAATAGATATCTGTATTATATTTATATTAATTTTTAATTAATAATTAAATATTATTTTAATTTTTAATATTCATATATTTATATATTTTTTGTTATATATATAAAAACCTATTTACATAATATATATATATATATATATATATATAGGATTAAATATTTATCAGACATGTTCAAAATAAATACTTTTATATTGTACTCTATATATGGATATAGATATTTTATTTATATATAATTCTTTTATGTTGTATTTCGTTATTGATTTTTGTTTGTTTGTTTGCATATTAAAGTATTGAAATTCATATCGAAATAATACCATAAAAAAACATACCATATTTCGTTTGTTATGCAGTCGTACTTAAATACAATATATATATTCTATATATATATTGTATATGATTTTATTTTAATTATAATACTCTTTGTGTATTTTTATATATATATATATAAAAAATCATCATATATATACGTATCTAGTTCACATGTTTATTGATTATATAATTTTAATTGCAAGTATGGCTGATGAAGTACACACCATATTGTCGGCGCGGTTTTTGAATTTATTTTAGTTCAATTGGAAGGGATTGTTTAACTATATATAAACAAAACAATATATTATTAAAAATTTAACCCTTTATAATTGAAATTTTATTTTAGATATTTTTTTCGTTCTTTCGCTAATAAAATATATAAAATTTCTTCTTAAAAAAAGATTGACTTTTCAATTGACATATCATTTCAAGAATGGTAAATATTGTTCTTTATAAGAACAGATAATTTTTGATTGATATTTTTTTACATACCTTATGCAATGAAATCACTTTACTAGTGATTTGTTTATTATCAAAAACATTCTATTGTTCTATATTATTTGTTTAATAATTTCTCAATTATTGTATCTTTTTATTTAAGTCTACAATCTTCAATTTACAACATTGAAAATCTTTTGTATAGAAAAAACAAGCAAATGAATTTAAATATAAATAAAAAATAACGATCTCTGAATAGATATTCAAATAAATTGTTTATAAATATTATAAACTGTATATAGAATATTAGAAAGTGAATTTGAATAAATTTGGTATTGCATAAATCCCATAACAAAGCAAATAAAAAAACCATCAAACACTCCATCTGATAAATAAATGTATTAATTATTAATCATATATCTTTATAATTCCCCTCATAATATAAATATATAATAAATTAATTAAGACAATATAGACAATTAAGACAAACAAATATTAACTTTATATTTGCAGGTGTATTTTATTATTATTATTATTGAATCAATCATATATTTCATATAGAAATATACAACACAATGCAAAAAAAAATACACTTTTTTTCTCGTAATATTCGTTTTACATTAATAATAATAACAATAATAATGTAATATAATATACTATACCTTTAATACACTTTCAAATTCTTCTTTTATTTCGGCATATATTATATAAAAACTAATAAAAAAATAAATGCATAATCATTCTTTTTATATACTCATATCATGTAATATGTAAAAAAAAATATACATAATGTTATTATATAATGGAAAAATATGAATATAGTTGCAGAATATTTTTTTAATATATACAATCTCATTCATAATAAAATGTAGAACACCTGAAAAATGTATAGACATTTATATTATATATATAAGACAACAAAAAAATATATATATATATATATAAGACAACAAAGTATATATACAATTTTTACCTTGATATAGATTACATAAAATAGGAAACAAACAATATAATAACTTGTGGTATATTATATTATAAATAAATAACATACACGAGTCATATATGAATGCATATAAATATCTAATAATAATTATTATATAATATAGGTATATGCATAGAAAATTAATTTTAATTATTTATTTTTTTATTGTTATTTATTAAATTTTATTATCTTTTTGTTTTATTTTAATTTATTGCATAAAATGCAAAACAAATCTGGTGGTGTGTGTGTATGTTTTTTTTTTTATCATATATATAATGTATATAAAAAAGCTTTATATACAAAGTTAGTCAAATTTATCGAACCATTCTTGAAAAGTATCTCGAAGTAATATGTTATAGAAACTATATAATTTCACGGTTTCACTTTACAAAATTTGACTACTAATACTCAATTTAACTGATAAAGTGATATAAAAAATCATTACCATTATAAAATAAAAAATAAATTTTTCGCTATACAACCAACAATCTGGTTTTAGCGTCAACAACAGCCTTCTGTTGTTAGTTTCTTAATTTGTGGCTTTTACGGTGTCGGTAATTAGCCGTACGACCAACCGCAAGCGGAAAATACAACTCTGTGTTAAAATTCAGATTCGATAAATAACCGAAAACACAAAACATATTTTATGCATTCAGTAGGATACGAACCCACGACCCTAAAATTTCGTTAGAATTTTAGGTTGGCATTTTTAACATTTACACCACAGAGTTATACTTATTTACCATTATACTAGGAGTGAAATTTAAAAAATAAATTAGAATTTTGCGAAACATTTCTAGGGCTTTTTTTAAGATTTGTTGTAAATTGGTGGATATTATTAATGGGAGTAATATAAAATGTATACAAAAGAATTTTTTTAGAAATTATAATCTAAAGACATTTGACCGTACGATTCGATAATTTTTTCTTATCCAGTAAAATAATTTTGCCATTATTTTTTCTCTTTATTTTATATTTATTTTAACACATTATTAAATTAAAATATTTTTATTCCATAAATATGTTATTATTATATTACAATTTTGTGTTGGTGTTTTGTTTAGTTTTTGTGTATTTTTATACATTAAATATTTTTCAAAACAATATTTACAAATAATGACCAAGTACGACAATTGTATATAACTCCATAAAACTATATCGTGTACAGATATTTCGTAATTTTTTTTTAAGTATTTTTATAAATCATTGCATAAAATTAACTTTATTTTTTAATTTCTGCATTATATACTCTATTTTATTAAATTTAAAATAAACAGTCTAATAAGATAAAAACAAAAAAAGTACATTTGCAAGTATACAATTGAAGTATATGTATAATTAAAAATGTTTATATACAAAAAACGTTGATAAATGATTATTTGTTTTATAGATTGTGTTTTTTATTTTATTTTTCACAATATTTCTATCTATTATTATTTTATATAATCATTTTTAAACATATAAATTGTGAATATTTTTTTTTTATATATTATAAATTGAATATATAATTAAATAAAAATAAAAATGTTTGTGACCTATATAGACACTAAAAAATGTAAAAAAAAAAAAATACAAAAATATTTATTGAATTGTTTGCAGAAAAATGTTATCTGATTTTGATTTTTTCATTATTATTACATTTTATCTATACACAATATAAATATGAGTATTTTGAATGGCTATTAACATAATAATGTACATATCCACAGGAAATGACTATAAAATTGTGTATGCAAATTTTATGCTGTTCACTATTTATTATATAATTGAATATTTGTATATGATTATATTTATAGATAATATATATATACATTTTGTTTGGTTTTGTAATCATAGTTTTTTATATTTATAAAGGTTGGTTTTATTTTATCATTTTTTTAAGTGTGCAGAATATTACGTTCTAAGTAAATACACATTATTTGTTCTTTTTTTTTTTTTAAATAATCTATCAATATCATAAAAAAAATACATTTCCTTTATTAAAATTGTATATTAATATTTAAATATTTACTTATAGGTGATGTTTAGATTAAAAGATGATTAATTTTATAAAAATATTTAATAAAAAAAAAAACAATATTACTTGACATTTATATTATATAGCTATCATTCACACATTGTACATTTTCGAAATATGTATATATTTATGGAATTTCCTTGACATTCTTTTGACGTCAATTGATTTTCTTTTAGTAATTGATTTCAATATAAAACTGCAATCATATTGAATTTAAAAAGTAATATAGAAAATGAAGAGAAAAGAAATCAATATTAGAGAATAAAAAAAAACAATTTATCTATATAATAACAGGCACATTGACACTTTCTAATATAATATGTATTGTATATTAAAAAAAGAAAAAAATACCAATTCATTCATTTTATTTTAAGCCCAACCTGTCTACTTAATTGAATATCTACACATATACAATATTTTTTTTATTTTATCTAATATTTTAATAATCTAAAAAAAATTACTATTATTTCTATTTATTATTGTGTTTATTTTTTTGTAAGAGAACATTCTTAATATTCATTTTGTTTTTATATTCTTATTTAATTTGGATTTTTTTTTATTACCATTTATGTTGAAGATCCATTAAATTCATATATTTATTGTATTTAGTTATTGAAAAAAAAAAATTTTTTTTTATATATTCAAAACCATTCATAATCATATTTATATTTTTATAATATATTAATATATAGTATATAAATGAATAAAAAAGTGCCATTGATGATGACTGATGACTATACTAAACGATTCACAATATATAATATTATTTTTATTATATCATATGGAAGGAATTGAATATATGTTTTTAATTTATACAAATAGAAAATAAATATATACTAAAAACAAAAAACTATTGGGAAAATATTTAGGCATACTAATTTTTATGGTGACCATATATTTATGTTTTTAAAAGTAAATGGAATAATTTCTGTCGAAGTTTTTGTCCTTACATTAAACATTATTCATATTTCATTTTAATACTCCTTTTTCCTATAATGAATATAAATTCCATTGAATTGTACTTTAAATTTAAGCATTGATTAGGCACATTTTAAAATTACGTAATGCATTAAATTGTAAAAAAGAATTGTTTTTTTTTATAAAATTTTGAGAGCAATTAAATGATTATATATGATAATAAGTAAGAATGCCAAAAATATCCTTAATATTTCTAAAAACTTGGTATTGATATCAATTTTATTTTTAAATGTCATGAACCAAAAACGATCATGTCTTACACTGCAATAATACACGTTATAAGAAGCTAATATTGGCACAGTTATAAGGCAATGCCTTTAAATGCTAGTCAAAAATAGAAATTAGTTGATGAATGATTTGCTTTGTATATTTTTTGAACTATTCTTGTTTTATTATATCTATGCGGTCACCTTATATTTTAATATCGATTTGTTTTTTCTGTTCCTACGTTTTGTTACTTTATTTATAAGATATTTTATGTAAATACATTTTGATTTGATTTTATTTAAATTAGTTAATTCATATATTGATATATCTATATACAACATTTATATATATATATATACAAAATATATGTATATATATTTGTAGCATTTATAATAATATTAACCTCTCTGTTTTATTGAAAAATTTTACATTTGCATAATTTATGAACTATAATTTTTTTTTTTTTGTTTTTGGCTTTTTTTATTTTTATAAATATATATTTATTTTTTTTTTTCGATGATCATTTTATTTGATTTGTTTTATTTTTTCAGTTCTCTATACATTTACATTTGTATCTATTCATTTCGTTTTGATGTCTATAAGAAATGTATATAGAAAAAAAAATGTCATTCCTTTAAAATGACAAAATGAAATTCAATTTAAAAAATATTATGATGAACTATAGATAAATAAAAGAGAATGCCATACATTTGTATATGTATACTATATATAGATATATATTGTTAATTATATTGACAGTAATCATAATAAATGTAAATGATTTTTTAAGTGAATTTTTATATGTGTATGGAATTTTTGATAATGACCTGCGATAACCGCTTATTTATTTTTGTTTTAAATATATAACTAACATATATATACATTTATATAAAAGGAAATAATATGACGAAAAGAAAAAAAAAACAAAACACACCTTTCAATTTAATAATATATGTATATAAATATATATTTATGGCAATTCGTTCTTTCAAAGAGTTGATAATTATTGATTAACTTTTTGTTTTTTGGTTTTTTTGATTATTAAAAATTCTGGTAATATTTTGGTTATAGAGAAACAAACGATAATGAGTTTTTTTTTCTTATCAATATTTACGTGTTTAAATAAGGAGTTTTACAGTTTGTATATCTTATAGGATATTGAGGTTTTTATGAACATTGATATAATTTCTTGTTATTCTCTAGTCTTTCTATGACACTATAGATAGGTATAAACAAGTCAATTAAAATCTGTAATATTCAATAATATAAATGATTATCTAATATAACTTTTATATGAAAATTCACGCATATTTAAATATGTAATGGAACTTATTTTGTTAATGATAAAATGTTGTAAATTGAAGAAATTCTAAAATTCACAAAACGTTTGTATTATACTGATTCTATTTTGGCATGTGCATGTTTTTTGAGAAAGGTATTCTTTACGAATAAAATATGATTTCATACGAAGTTATGAGAAAATCAAAATTATTCGATAAAACCTGAATTATAGATTTACGTTAGTGATTCATTTACAATGTATAATATGCATAACTTACTTTCAACATACATTTTTTTAAGTAAAGTTAAGTAGAAATTAGTATACACAGATATCTTTTAAGAAAATATTCGTTTTTTAACCATTTATCCATATATTTTTTAATTTGCTTCTCTAAATATTCACACCTTTGGTTTTACATAACTTAAGTAAATTTTTTGATGACATTGTATTTAAAATAGCTTAATTTATAAATTCATATGTACATATTTCGATAAATAAACAAATCACCTCGATCTATTACTAAATAAACCACTTTGAATTAAGTTATTTATAAAAATGTAAAATAGAAATTTTTTTTTACATGATAATTTACATTAAATTCAATAATTTTTATAAATAAATTAAAATATACAATCAAAATTGTGTGGGATCATTAAAAAAAAAAAAAAACACGATAAACAGTAGCTTCTTCTTATAATATTCATGTTACCTTTTATTTATCACATGTACCAACTATACTTAAAATATCATCTTGTTGTTAATATAATTTTTTGTTAAATGTTAAGATGTATTTTTTTATTTTTTCTCAAATTTGTCAAATATAAAATAATTCACATTAAATATATACACGAAATACACCTATACTTTTTTACAAGGGTATAATAAATAATTAACGAAAAAAAAATAAATATTTCAAAAATATCATGTTTCTCTGCCGTTTTGTACAAACTACAAAATACAAAATTGAAAATACATGATGATTTTTTTCTTAAATAAGAAAAAAATAATGCCTCCATTTAATGTATTAACAAAAAAAACAAAAAGCGGCAGTTAAAATTGGTATTTTATAAAATATAAAAAGAATATTGGTATGTGGGGACAAAAGAACAAATCTTGTGCGATCTTTACTATATATTATATATATATAATATAATTTACTCGAAATATAATATAAAAAAAAAAATTCAAAACATGCAAAACCATTCTTCGGATGACAAAATTTTGGGCGTGGTAGTCCAAAATAATAATAAAACAAAAAACAGAACTACAAAAATTCAATTTAACATATTTATTTGATATATAATGATTTTTTTCTTTATATATATATACTTTTTCTATTTTCAAGTCCATTAAGAGATTTAAGAGTTTACCAATTTATTTATTTATTTATTAAATTGTTTTTTTTTGCTTTTTGGGTATGGAAAAGAAATTGACCTGAAAATTGTTCTAACTATGAATGAATATAGTAGAAAAGAATAATAAAAAGTCTTTTATTTATGATTATTGTTTTAGGTTTTTATTTTTATTTTATTTTATTAAATTTACTATAATTATTAAAGGCGTCGCTTTGTATTACGTGTGTGTGTGCTATTTTGTCCATATGGTCTTTTTTTTTGTTTTAAATTTATACTTATTAATAATTTATCACGAATAGATTCATTATCAAGCGATTATTTTAAAAGTTATTCAGAGACAGACTCTACCTTTAAAATTGTCATAAGATTGAAATTGACAACATAAAAGCAATCATTTTCTAATCAGCATTTTTTCAACAAATGTTGGTTTATTCTAAATTCGAATAAAATTATTTAAAAAATGATATTCTTCGCTTAATGTTTGATTTTAGAGATTTTAATTACACTATTTGTACATTTTAGTAAAACAAAATATGAAGATCAGCTAATTATATATAGAATATCACATCATATAATTTATAATTTATTTACAACATCCTAATATAATTGTAAATAAACATTTAGTTATTATACGCTATTGAAAGTATATGCCGATTTATATATAATAAATAAATCAAAAGGAAAGTTTTTCTTTTTATAAGAGAAAATGTTTGTATAAGAAAAGTACAAATTTAAATGAGACATTTGTATAGGAAAAGAATATTATATATCTTATATAATTTTCGATTCATTAATTCATTTCTCATATATATAGAGTGTTGTATTATGCATAACATCATAATGGATAACATCTATATTCATTAAATATAGACATACCATCATGATGATGTTATAGATATTTTCTTTATTTGCTTTTGTGAAAATGCTTAGAAAACTTTAAGTTCTTTCTCCATATATACAGTATATATATAGTACATATATTTATAAATGTGTGTATTTTTTCAATGAGAATAAAAAAAATAATATAAATATCCCATATAACAATAAAAAATGATGCTTTCACTTGCGTAATTCTATATCTGGTAGTGTATATATTTTTCAAAATGATAAACAAGCAAAGAAAAGATAAATAACAAAAATATTTTTCTATATACAAATTATAAAGTATGATACTGATGAAGATGCGATGTAGGTACCTTAAGAATAGAATATTTCCATGTTTGTAGGGTGATCAAAGCTAAGATGTAATAATGTTCTTAAAAAATATTTAAAAAAGAAAATTTCCTGAAATGGTTGTTTAAAAACATGTTCACACTCTATTTTTAGAACTTTCCATCATAAACATATTCTTTTGGAATTATTTATTAGAAATAAAATTAAAAATTTTTATAAATTTCGTAAACAAATTTTGGTATGAGATTGAATTCCATTTATAAAACATGTTTACCTGGCCATCCTATTTCACCAACGACACACAGTATTAAAAATTCCAAAATATAACAAAGTGCATTTTCTTTGAATTTAACTTTGACACATAATTTCTTTAGACAATACACATATTTTCATATTTCCATTTCATTTCATTTGTTATTTTTTTTTTGTTTTAAGTGGAAAAATTGTAAATAGTGTACTGTATATATACAATAAAGAAAATTGTAAATATTAAGTTAGTATATAAATTATATAAAGGTACATGATTTAGTGAAACGATATATGAAAGATAAAAATAAGGGGGGCAATGTACATCATCGCATACAAAACTGAATTTGTTATTTATTATAAGTACGTATACATATATTGTATATAGTATAAGACTTATTAGTTTAGTTATTTAAAGGAATCTTAAAGTATTCTAAATCTCTAAGAATTTTAATGTAGAATATATTTTGGATTTGTGTTTCATACATATCAAAATGATTATTAAAGATAAATTTCGTTTTATTCCCAATCAATTTTACTTGAAATTTTGGATTTCTTCCACAACCATATGAAAATACATGTCTTGTTTTGTTGTCTTAAATGACTCAAAAACCTATAATTTTTGAATGTATGATTGAATAGACAAATTTGTAATTAATTTACAATACAAACTCATATATTGTATTATCATTATGTATTTGTTTCTAGCATTTACAAAATTAACTTGAATTATATATTTAATGAATTATTACTGTTGTTAAATTTCAATAGAAATATGATCAAACACATGATCATTTTATTTCATTTCATTGTATATCATATAAGTGATGATGATCATACGATCGTTTAATACAAAAATATACTGTTTATATTATATATTATAATTTTTTCAACATACCATCCAAACAGTTTTTTAAAACGGGCCTTTTTGGTGTTTACCAACTAAACGTATGAATATCATCGTTATATTGTACATTTATTTTGGTTTGATTTTAAAATGTGTTTTTTTTATAAATTGTGTTTTGGATGTTAAAAAATTATATTAAAAGTTCAATTGTCTTATCAAATATCAGTTTTATTAAATTTGGTTTTTCTCCAGTTTATTCCAAAAAAGTGTGTATAATTTTTATAATGAAATTGAAAATCTTAAATATCGGAAAATAATTTGTGTTTTTCTTTTCTAAAATCTGCGTGTTTTGTTAAAACGGAAATTAAATTTCACTTTTATAAATTATGAATGTGTTTTATTATAACATCAACTTTCAAAGTTTTCGTCAAACAAACATTTCAGAATATTTGATGATACCATCGGTGTCTATTTTTAATATCTGCTATCAGTAATAGTGTATTCTACAAAAGTCCAAACTGAATATAATTTGTGAAGTGAATATAATTTGATTATAAAAAAATCCAATAATCCCATACTTTTTGTTTCAATTATTAAATGATAAATGTTTCTCGTTGATTTTCATTCACAGGTTAGTGTGATTTTGTCTGGTATATAACTTTACGAATTGTGCATTTTATATATTCCAACAATTGAGTGAGTAATAATTTTAGATTCCATTATATTTCTTTATAAAATAAAATAAAACAAATGACATTCAATTAAAGCAAATCATAATAAAAAAATACATTTTATAATGCGCTATAGTTTTCTTGTAGATATGATGGTAGTTTACAATTTTACATTAAATCCTATTCTATCTAATATAAAACATAAATAATTCGATTCTTGACATACACGAATAAATGTAAAATGTGCATACTAAAATATAGAAAATTCTTCAATTCTACGGGGTAAAATATCCCCCGTGTTTGTAAATTATCTTGTACCCGACTATTTATTCATATTTTATCAGTTGATTTTTGGCAAATCAAATAATAAAACAATAATATAGCATTTAAACAAACACATTTCCATGCATGTGCAGTTACTTTCTATTCTAGGTGTTGGGCTAGCGCAATGTTTTTTATTTTACCAATTGAAGACCATACCTGTATATACAAAGGATATACATATTAAAAGTGCTTGCTATTTGTCGAAGTTCAGAAGTAGAAGTTCATTTTCATGTTTTTATTTTTCATAAATTGTCTATATCTTATATAAATGTGATATTATATTCACATAGATTGGATATTGAAACAACAACAAAAAATTATTACCTTTTAATAAAATCAAATTTATATTTAATTTATATGTGGATGTCAACCTAAAAAGAAATTTTATTCAGTTGGTTCGGTTGAATTTGAATGAATGAATATTTAAAATTATGTTTCATTCAAATTTATTTCACAGCGAAATTCAGTCTTTTATTATTATATTACAATTATATTTAATTATATTCTCATTGTATATATACACATATTTACTTATAAGTATATTTTTGTAGTTATATATATTGGATGTTTTCAATTTAATAAAGACACGCGATCATCGCATAGATTTTAATTCTATAATATTTATTATATACCATCAAATCAATATATATATATGTAATATGTAGTATAATATATATATATTATTATAAATATCATAATGCATATGTATTTTATATCAAATAAATAATAATTGGATGATAGGAAAAATGAAACAAAAAGAAACACATTTTTTTTATATCCTTAAATAATTATCGTTCGTTTTATATTAATAATCAAATTGAAAATGAACTACTATACTGAAAAGTCACGCAATTCAATAAGAAAATCTTTATTATATGAAAGGTGAAAAAAATAATACATATATCCATTTTCATATACGTTTATGTATATCGAAAACACAGAACAGTAACGAGAAAATATACAATATAAACAGTATTAATTTTCTTTCAATTTCAATCTATGTTTTTATCCTTTTGTAATAACTTATTAGGATTCTTTTGTCTATGTGAATTTTTTTTTTAGAAATTGAAAACCTTTTTTTATTTTTATTTAACTGAATTTCCATTACAATTTCTTATGCCAAAAGTTTAAGGCTTTCCTATACAATATCACAGATAATCACCATCTATAAACTATACAAACAATTTTAGGTCGTGATTTTTATAGATAATTTTTCTAGGTAATGTAATTCTGATTAACAAACACTAATTTTAATAGGTTAAGTATGTACGTACATATATAAATATATATGGGAAAAATTATAATAACAATAAATATAGTCATTCCCATGAAATTTGTACCTGTCATTTAATTGTTAAAATTTCATTTTCAAATACATATACCATACATTTATTTATTATTTACATTGTATATATATAAATATAGATATCTATATATATTTAATATTTGCGTTTATTTATGTATATATCAAGTTACAAGTTATAGGTCAAACCAATATATTATACATACACACACATATATATAAATGGTATAATTGTTTGTAAATTAAAATGACCTGCTTTATTTATTTCAATTATTATAAGTATAATAGATCAAGGACATTTGTATGTATAGGAAAGTAATATATTATATTATCATAACAATTTTAATTTTATACCACCTTGATTTATGTATAAATATATAAATAGTGATATTTCATTTTTCTATAATTAAAACATACACTAAAACATCACATCATATAATTTATAATTTATTTACAACATCCTAATATAATTGTAAATAAACATTTAGTTATTATACGCTATTGAAAGTATATGCCGATTTATATATAATAAATAAATCAAAAGGAAAGTTTTTCTTTTTATAAGAGAAAATGTTTGTATAAGAAAAGTACAAATTTAAATGAGACATTTGTATAGGAAAAGAATATTATATATCTTATATAATTTTCGATTCATTAATTCATTTCTCATATATATAGAGTGTTGTATTATGCATAACATCATAATGGATAACATCTATATTCATTAAATATAGACATACCATCATGATGATGTTATAGATATTTTCTTTATTTGCTTTTGTGAAAATGCTTAGAAAACTTTAAGTTCTTTCTCCATATATACAGTATATATATAGTACATATATTTATAAATGTGTGTATTTTTTCAATGAGAATAAAAAAAATAATATAAATATCCCATATAACAATAAAAAATGATGCTTTCACTTGCGTAATTCTATATCTGGTAGTGTATATATTTTTCAAAATGATAAACAAGCAAAGAAAAGATAAATAACAAAAATATTTTTCTATATACAAATTATAAAGTATGATACTGATGAAGATGCGATGTAGGTACCTTAAGAATAGAATATTTCCATGTTTGTAGGGTGATCAAAGCTAAGATGTAATAATGTTCTTAAAAAATATTTAAAAAAGAAAATTTCCTGAAATGGTTGTTTAAAAACATGTTCACACTCTATTTTTAGAACTTTCCATCATAAACATATTCTTTTGGAATTATTTATTAGAAATAAAATTAAAAATTTTTATAAATTTCGTAAACAAATTTTGGTATGAGATTGAATTCCATTTATAAAACATGTTTACCTGGCCATCCTATTTCACCAACGACACACAGTATTAAAAATTCCAAAATATAACAAAGTGCATTTTCTTTGAATTTAACTTTGACACATAATTTCTTTAGACAATACACATATTTTCATATTTCCATTTCATTTCATTTGTTATTTTTTTTTTGTTTTAAGTGGAAAAATTGTAAATAGTGTACTGTATATATACAATAAAGAAAATTGTAAATATTAAGTTAGTATATAAATTATATAAAGGTACATGATTTAGTGAAACGATATATGAAAGATAAAAATAAGGGGGGCAATGTACATCATCGCATACAAAACTGAATTTGTTATTTATTATAAGTACGTATACATATATTGTATATAGTATAAGACTTATTAGTTTAGTTATTTAAAGGAATCTTAAAGTATTCTAAATCTCTAAGAATTTTAATGTAGAATATATTTTGGATTTGTGTTTCATACATATCAAAATGATTATTAAAGATAAATTTCGTTTTATTCCCAATCAATTTTACTTGAAATTTTGGATTTCTTCCACAACCATATGAAAATACATGTCTTGTTTTGTTGTCTTAAATGACTCAAAAACCTATAATTTTTGAATGTATGATTGAATAGACAAATTTGTAATTAATTTACAATACAAACTCATATATTGTATTATCATTATGTATTTGTTTCTAGCATTTACAAAATTAACTTGAATTATATATTTAATGAATTATTACTGTTGTTAAATTTCAATAGAAATATGATCAAACACATGATCATTTTATTTCATTTCATTGTATATCATATAAGTGATGATGATCATACGATCGTTTAATACAAAAATATACTGTTTATATTATATATTATAATTTTTTCAACATACCATCCAAACAGTTTTTTAAAACGGGCCTTTTTGGTGTTTACCAACTAAACGTATGAATATCATCGTTATATTGTACATTTATTTTGGTTTGATTTTAAAATGTGTTTTTTTTATAAATTGTGTTTTGGATGTTAAAAAATTATATTAAAAGTTCAATTGTCTTATCAAATATCAGTTTTATTAAATTTGGTTTTTCTCCAGTTTATTCCAAAAAAGTGTGTATAATTTTTATAATGAAATTGAAAATCTTAAATATCGGAAAATAATTTGTGTTTTTCTTTTCTAAAATCTGCGTGTTTTGTTAAAACGGAAATTAAATTTCACTTTTATAAATTATGAATGTGTTTTATTATAACATCAACTTTCAAAGTTTTCGTCAAACAAACATTTCAGAATATTTGATGATACCATCGGTGTCTATTTTTAATATCTGCTATCAGTAATAGTGTATTCTACAAAAGTCCAAACTGAATATAATTTGTGAAGTGAATATAATTTGATTATAAAAAAATCCAATAATCCCATACTTTTTGTTTCAATTATTAAATGATAAATGTTTCTCGTTGATTTTCATTCACAGGTTAGTGTGATTTTGTCTGGTATATAACTTTACGAATTGTGCATTTTATATATTCCAACAATTGAGTGAGTAATAATTTTAGATTCCATTATATTTCTTTATAAAATAAAATAAAACAAATGACATTCAATTAAAGCAAATCATAATAAAAAAATACATTTTATAATGCGCTATAGTTTTCTTGTAGATATGATGGTAGTTTACAATTTTACATTAAATCCTATTCTATCTAATATAAAACATAAATAATTCGATTCTTGACATACACGAATAAATGTAAAATGTGCATACTAAAATATAGAAAATTCTTCAATTCTACGGGGTAAAATATCCCCCGTGTTTGTAAATTATCTTGTACCCGACTATTTATTCATATTTTATCAGTTGATTTTTGGCAAATCAAATAATAAAACAATAATATAGCATTTAAACAAACACATTTCCATGCATGTGCAGTTACTTTCTATTCTAGGTGTTGGGCTAGCGCAATGTTTTTTATTTTACCAATTGAAGACCATACCTGTATATACAAAGGATATACATATTAAAAGTGCTTGCTATTTGTCGAAGTTCAGAAGTAGAAGTTCATTTTCATGTTTTTATTTTTCATAAATTGTCTATATCTTATATAAATGTGATATTATATTCACATAGATTGGATATTGAAACAACAACAAAAAATTATTACCTTTTAATAAAATCAAATTTATATTTAATTTATATGTGGATGTCAACCTAAAAAGAAATTTTATTCAGTTGGTTCGGTTGAATTTGAATGAATGAATATTTAAAATTATGTTTCATTCAAATTTATTTCACAGCGAAATTCAGTCTTTTATTATTATATTACAATTATATTTAATTATATTCTCATTGTATATATACACATATTTACTTATAAGTATATTTTTGTAGTTATATATATTGGATGTTTTCAATTTAATAAAGACACGCGATCATCGCATAGATTTTAATTCTATAATATTTATTATATACCATCAAATCAATATATATATATGTAATATGTAGTATAATATATATATATTATTATAAATATCATAATGCATATGTATTTTATATCAAATAAATAATAATTGGATGATAGGAAAAATGAAACAAAAAGAAACACATTTTTTTTATATCCTTAAATAATTATCGTTCGTTTTATATTAATAATCAAATTGAAAATGAACTACTATACTGAAAAGTCACGCAATTCAATAAGAAAATCTTTATTATATGAAAGGTGAAAAAAATAATACATATATCCATTTTCATATACGTTTATGTATATCGAAAACACAGAACAGTAACGAGAAAATATACAATATAAACAGTATTAATTTTCTTTCAATTTCAATCTATGTTTTTATCCTTTTGTAATAACTTATTAGGATTCTTTTGTCTATGTGAATTTTTTTTTTAGAAATTGAAAACCTTTTTTTATTTTTATTTAACTGAATTTCCATTACAATTTCTTATGCCAAAAGTTTAAGGCTTTCCTATACAATATCACAGATAATCACCATCTATAAACTATACAAACAATTTTAGGTCGTGATTTTTATAGATAATTTTTCTAGGTAATGTAATTCTGATTAACAAACACTAATTTTAATAGGTTAAGTATGTACGTACATATATAAATATATATGGGAAAAATTATAATAACAATAAATATAGTCATTCCCATGAAATTTGTACCTGTCATTTAATTGTTAAAATTTCATTTTCAAATACATATACCATACATTTATTTATTATTTACATTGTATATATATAAATATAGATATCTATATATATTTAATATTTGCGTTTATTTATGTATATATCAAGTTACAAGTTATAGGTCAAACCAATATATTATACATACACACACATATATATAAATGGTATAATTGTTTGTAAATTAAAATGACCTGCTTTATTTATTTCAATTATTATAAGTATAATAGATCAAGGACATTTGTATGTATAGGAAAGTAATATATTATATTATCATAACAATTTTAATTTTATACCACCTTGATTTATGTATAAATATATAAATAGTGATATTTCATTTTTCTATAATTAAAACATACACTGGGCTTCTAATTGTAATACGTGAATTTAACGAAAGAATATATAACATTATTAAGAATTTATGTATTTATCAATTTTTAAAATTAACAGATTCAAAAAGTCCCATCAAACGCACTATATATACGGATTCATTTTTTTCGAGAATACCTCTTATAAAAAACTATCCATTATTAGTTGTAATATAGAAAGTCTTCAATTGACATAAATGATTTTTAACAACTTATATTTAATAATTATTGATTGGTTTTTTGTCAAAAGAAAAATATAATAATATTAACCCATTTATTATATTAATTTAATTATGATGTACATTTAAGAATTGAAAATTTTATCGAAACTCCGTCAAAAAAAAAAATGTTTACAAGCACACGCATATAACACATTTCTATTGAAATCAACCCTTTATAAATATAAATGACCGTCATTCATTTGACAACGTATACGACATAGTACGGTAGTACAAAAAATAAAAAAACAACCACGATGATATAATTTCTAATATAAAAAAGTGCCTTTTCATTATCACATGAAAAAAAATGTGAAAAAATGAGTATTCCTTTGGAAAATTATAAAAAAGAAACAAACTATTAATCATTACTCATAGAATTATCATTGTTTAAATTAATTACATTATTTTATATAATAGTATATAGAAAAATTTTGTACTTTATGGAAAATATTATTCTTATATAGCATATTAATTTGACCATTATTATTATTATATACGAGAAATCATGATTTTAAAAGTAAAATATAGGGAGGGAAAATGGTTAAATTATCATACACACTGAAATAATAATAGAACAATTATTTTTATTTGTGCTTCTTCAGGTTATTATATGAGAGAATCTTTTGGAATATTCAAGGATTATATTAGGTTGTATAGGAAAACTTTTTACTTTTTTAGTTCTATTTTGTAGCATAGTTTTTCCAACAAAAATAATTTTTTGGGATTGCCAATTAAAATTGTATTCACAACATATTTACTGTCATGCAATATTTTTAAAAAAATGATTTTTCAACTAAATTTTTATATCAGAAAAAAATTGATTATTTTATTTATAGTATACGTATTAATACATCAGATAACCGCACTCGGCGGTATTCCATCATATTTATAGTAATAAAAATATGATGACCGAGACCAAAAATACATTTTTAACTAATTAAAAATATATTAATATATCATATATAGTTGACACACAGTATATTAAAATAATTAAAATATTATATGTATTTCGTTTTTTGGTTTTTCACTTGTCTTATTTGGTTATTGTTGTCAATCAATTAAAATGATATATGAAGTTTTAATATCATTAATCACACATATGTATTTTTATTTTGTATAAATAAAAGGTAAAATAAAATGTATCCTCTTTTTGTAACCTGTTATACATATATATATAAAAATATAATACTTTTTTTGTATATACATTTCTATATATAAATATGAATAATACTTTTTTGATTATGGTTTTTTTTTATTTTGTGTTTTGATTCTTTTTTTTTACATCACTGATGGTAAACATCGATTCTATATATATTATAAATGTACGGTCGCGATGGGGGTTTTTTTTTGTATATTACAATTCATTTTTTTCACATTTATAGTTTTAGTTAAAAGATATGTCATCATTATTCGTTTCATTTTTTTTTGTTATTATAATGCATTTGCGCGACAAAACATACGAAAGGACAATCACATAATATATTTATTTATAAATATATATAATAGAGTTAGATTTTGATTATATCCGTATATGAATATATAATGGTTTCTAATGATATAAACATTTGTATACATTGTATAATAATAATAATATACATTTGTTTAATTTGCTGTATTTGATGTCTTGTCTATCAACAGGCAATGCTAATTAACACACAAATAATATACGATATATGGTAGTTTATAACTTTTAAGCATATAAATGGTGTATAGTTTCATGAAATAATATTTATTATATATAGAAAAGCATATCTGTGTCAAAGATTAAATATATAATTATGTATATATAATTTTTTATTCGTTTTCTTTCATCTATAATATATCAATAATTATATATTCTGTTATGTGGTGAAATATATGGTAAATGGAAAATAAAGAATATTAGGTCTGGAGAAATTGATACATTTTTCAGAAAAAATGTGTGTATATCTAAAATTACTGGATGTTGATTGATTTTCTAATTTAAAATTGTATGATTTATATAAGACTATATGAAAATGAAAATGACAATAATATATTAATCTTACTTTCATCTATAAATTTGTGATGCGCTATAAAAGAATTCATTAACTGAAAGATCGAAAAATGGGCTGAAATATTCGAGATTCGAGAATCCTCAGAGTTATTTTCTGAAGTTATATAAAACTAAAAAAAATTTGTGAATCATCATAGAAAGAATCAAGACATAGAAAGTATTTGGACATTGAAAATGAATGATAATAGCAATATTGAGTATAGAAATTGAAAATGACTGTACGTGAAAATTTTTCTCTATATACGGAAATAATCAATTAAATTTTTGAAGATATACTGGTCCCATAAATATTATTGAATATAATATAAAAACCCATTAATTTTATTAGAATTCCACAATTTTAGCCAAACTATATAAATAGTGGAAAAATGTATATCGATTTAATTTAAGTATAATTATTACATCTTTTGTACATATACTTATTTATATTATATAAAACGACAAGTATATCTGACATAACATATATCGTTGGAAAATTTGATATAATTTAAAATGGTAAAAATAAAAATCACACCACATATGCAGGTGTTTGAATAATAAATATTAGGTATATATATATATATATATACCGCATGCATATGTGTAATTTATACACAAATGTCCAAGTTTACATGCCATACAATAAATTTCAAAAAAATAAAGCATATACATGAATATTTCATTAGATTTTTTGTTATATATTTGTATATTCATATAACAAACAACCAACCTTTATAAAAATTACAAGACAACTATCCACACCATATTATATCCAACATTTCCTTTTAACTTATATATATATATATATCACTTGCATACATTATTTATATACGAGTATGAATGCCTGTATATTTATGAAATAAGTACATTTATACGTATATTTATATACCATATACATGGACGAGCATTTCTTTGTATCATAATTTATTTAATCTATATTTGTAATTTTTTTTCCTTATATATATTTACATATTATTTATTTAACGTTAAATAAGCAATAATAATAATAATAACAACAACATCATGATCTCTAATTATTATATTTATAGTATACAGAAAAACAGAAATTCAGTATATAATAAGAATTTATTTTTATTATGCGTATTGAACTAGAATATTAAGAAAGTATAGATACGTGTAACCATCGTAAACATCGTGTGCGTTTCCCATATTTAAAAAATTCACCTTTATTCAGCTGCATATATATATATGGTATATATAAGAAAAATAAATGAATGTATGAATGAATATTTATAAATAAATCACTATCCGAAAAATTTTATAAATGTGCTCCAAATATATTATATAAAATATTTGAATGCTGCTATACTATACTCGTATATGTTGTATATGAGCTATAACTGAGTATTTCCGTTTTTTTTTTTTTTTTTAATTTTTTGAATGTTAAATCAAAAGCAAATGAAACGACAAAACCAAAAATAAACCTAACATTCAGTTTTTTTTTTACTTTTTTAAATTATAATAATAATAATAACATGAAAAAAATTGTTTTATTCTATTTTTCCCACTTTTATTTTTTAGTTATCGGCTTTTGATGTGTATTATAAAGTAATTGTACAAAAAAAAATAATAAATATACATTTATATGAAATATATTAAATATTTTATGTGGAACTTTAAAAAAAATATAGGAAGTAAAATATAAAATCGTCTTTATACACATGTATGTATAATAATAGGTTAACATTTTTTGTTGAGAACGTGTTTTTCTTAAGTTTTTGTCATAATCTTTTACAAATTTTTCTTTATATATCATATACATATATATATATATATATATATATATATATGCTGAGGATGTTCTTGTTCAATGCAAACCATTAAATTATTGTGGAAATGATAGAAAATCCTCTAAGAATGTCTCCTGAATAGTTTGCCTTCAATATACACTTTTTTCTAGGGCTAGAAAATTATTGTATAGAAATATTCTTCACTAATTTATTAATTTAATCATATATTTGAAATGCCAATGATAAATATACAATCTATAACCATAAATATACGAATACCCTTTTATGGTATATGAACAATATTAATTGTTTGAAAATTATTATGCCAGAAATACATTTAGAATAACAGCAAAAATTATTGTTAATTATCAAATTGGTTAAAATTAATTTTTATACATACATAGGTTGATTATGTATTATTTGCAATAAAACATTAATTTGCCGTTGGTTGTTATAATATGCTTACATATATATGTTAAAATCACATATCCATATATACTTTGCCAAACCCACTATAAACAACCTTCTATGCATATATCATACAAACGCATTTATAAATCTAAAATTATTCATTAATATATTAAATGGAAAACAAAACAAAAAAGAATTCGCATTTCAAATAAAATTAATTTTAAATGACACATTATAATTTATTATATTCCATATTATATAATTGCATATTACATCTTTTGTATGCTAATATATTGTTAAACAAAAAAAACTTTAAAAGCTACCATAAATGCATAAAATATATATATATATTGTTTTTGAATTGCATTTATTCCTTTATATTGATTTGTTTTTAAACGAATATATTTATGGATATGAAATAAGAATTTACATTCAGAATCAAAAGAAAAGAACAATAAAATAATCGTCGATTATGAAAATAGAAAAATTTGTTTATACCAAACATATTTACAAAACGTATATAGACGGATTTTTTATGCATAAATAATACATTTCTATATATACGTATATATGAATCTGAAATGAAATTGGTTATATTTCTCATACGTATATAAGACTGCAATTTATTTATATATGTTTCTTTTTTGAATTTCAAATAAATTAAAAATACATAAGTTATTTTTTTTCTTTAAATTTTGTTTTATGTTTGCATTGAGTTTATATTTTTCTTGCATATAAATAAGTAAAATCACCGCACTTTTAGAATATTCTTTATACATTTTTATGGATAAATTTAGGTATATATTTTTTATGACAGACACAATATATTAGAGGATAAGAAAAAAAAAACACTGGAAATTGCTTATAATTTGTTAAATCTTCTGGCATCTATATATTATAAATATATATATGATGGAATATACAAAAATTGCAAATGATCTAAAAAAAACAGAAACAAAATTACTTATATAAACAATAACAAATGAATGTTATATTATATTAAAATTAGATGAGTTAGTATATTTCGTTTATTGATTATTTATTTACATTTATAATAAAATACAATAGCTATATATCAATGAAGGTTATAATGCAAGAGGAAAACTAATCTTGTATAATTTGAAAAGTATTATTGGTTTCCAATTACCATTATATCAGGACTATTCACATTTTTTCCTTAATAATTAAATAGAAAATTTTTTTTAAGTACAATCCGAATTTAATGTATCAATGAACTCGATCGATTATTTATGTATGTTGAACAGAAATCAGAGATCATTATAAATGGTGTTCCATTTCCTAACCGTGAAAGAAGTTACCAAATTTCTTTGCATAACTATTTTTAACAATAGAAAGTACTGATATAATTTGTTAATACAATTAAATGTTAGGATACCCGCGACTATTAATTTAGATGCATGTTTTGTTATATATATCCATTGGCATTGGAGAAGATTTTTTTACATATGTCTTTCTTTTAAGTTTATTTATAAACGAATTTTGGAAATTTTGGTATTTAATATTCCAAAATGTATATAAAAAAATTGTGGCCTTATAATTCTTTTAACAAACTAAAATATTTGAATGATTTCAAGAATTTCCAAATCGAATTGCCGCATTGCCATGGTTTAACTAAATTTATTTACCCTGTATACATCTAGAGACATTCTGTACGATATGATAATAAATTGTATAAGTTTATAGAGTTATGAAAAATATGTATATAAAATAATAACTTGCTGTAAGCCATATGCGCGATTAAATTACTATAAAAATTGTTTTCTTATTTATAAATATATACACATCATATACCATTTACATGCATATATTCTTGTTAAATCTTTTTAATATAAGCACAGAAATGCAGTGAATATATACAGATACAGTGTGTATATAAACTATTTTGCGATTTTAGATTTTGACTTTATTTTATATATACATAATATTACACTTATTTTTCTTTTTTTTTTTTGCTATATACTCGTTTAGTTTATGTAAGAACTATAAAAGAACTTCAATATTTTGCTATATGAAGCTATAGCAAAAAAACAAAAGAACTCTATATGTGCTTTCTTATCGAAGTTCAATATAATATATTGAAGAATTATGGATATATACATACAATAATATACATATTACATACATATATGTAAGTAAGTATAAATTGTTATAGATACTTGCTTTGTTCATAGCTTTACAAGATGATAAAATATACACGTCTTTATAGATATTTGTATATATGATGATGTAGTGAATAAAAATAAAACCAGATCAAATATAAGTAATAAAAAAAAATACTGAAATAAATATATTATACCTGCATATATTTATATAATATATACATTTATATTCATGCATATATTATATTTAAAAAACAAAAACAAAAGTAATAAATGAAGTCCATTAGTTTATGATGTTTTCTGGTGTGGCTATTTTTATATTTATTTTTTTTTATTTTTTATTTTACATGATTACATTCATATACAGTCTTTCTTTCGGTTTATGAAGATTTCAAAGGATAATCGATTTATTATATATACATTATATTATGTATATATTCCCTATCCATGGTATGATGTATTAATATATATAAAATAAAAAAATAACTTTTTATATATAGATTTATTTTTAGTAATATTTTTGTTTTATAAATGATTACATACATTTTTTTTCCAATATATCTATTTATATGAAACATGATTATTTTTTTAAAATAATAACAAAAAGAAAAATATTGACTTGGAAATAAATCGAAAGTTATTTATAATTTTTTGCGTATAAAAATATAATTTTTTTCAGAAATCATTTACCTTATCAAAATATATATGATGTATTAATTTTAGCTATAGATAATCTATTTTATTATTTTGTTGACATTTCTGAATTTATACCCATTTTTCCCCATTTGATTTCAATGATTCTGCTTTAATTTCAAAAGTAAATTCTTACAAAATTTTTAGAAGATTATCCAAAATTCTGCATGATAAAAATCCCGATTATTTTCAATGTTGTTTTGCAATTATAAGATGAAAACATTTTTGGTGAATTTATGGACGTTTTGATAACGAACCCACCCTTATCATTCCGAAAGTATATTGATTCCTCATCACTTTAATATGTTACACATAAAAGAAGAAATATTTTTATAAAAATAATTCATGCTTTGAAAGTGTGAATACAATTTTATTAATATCAAAATACGATGATTAAAAAAACATATTTTTTATAAATAACTTGTATTTTTTCACAGATAAAAAATTCGTATTTATACATACACAATAAGCAATTAATTTTTATAAAATATAATATTATAAAGAATAAGTTTTTTTTCCTATAAATATACATAATATATATATAAACAATCGGATAACTATATATAAAGTTAAACAAGTGCTGCTAGCTATAATATAAATAATTTAATATATCCATGTATTATTATCCCTAACTCTACTAAATATATATATATATATAGTTCCTTTATAGTACATAATATTTTTTTTTCTACTTGTGTTAACGATAGTATATATACAAAAAGTAATAAATATTAAGAAAAATTCAACAAAATAAAAATTATAAAGGGTAGAAAGAAAATGATGTAATGTATTTTTAATTTTTATTTTTTTAATAAAATTATTACTTTGAAACATTTTTTGAATTCACAAAATAAATAAAAAAAACAAATAATAAGAAGTAATAAAAATTATAATCTTATATTTAAACTTTTTATTATATAAATAAATTTGTATACCAATATTTTAGCGTTGTGTATAGGTATGTATATAATAACAATAATATTTATTGTAATAAAACGATAACAATTTTTTAGATAATTTCTATGTACTATTAAAAAGTTTACCGTACATAAAATAATATATTTAACTAATAATTTTAGTAGTTGGGTATTAGCAAAAGTTTCTGATATGCTAAATGTTTAATCGATGCTCTATAATATACTTTAATATTGGTTGATTATCATTGCAAATATTTTCTAAGCTAATACTTTTCCCAACTTATTTGTTTTCCTTTTATAGATTGAGATATCCTTTCCTCTTAGAGTTTCCTTTTATATTAAACACGCTGGAACCGAAATACCATGTATTATGACTAATAACTTCATTCAGAAACCAACGATTATTTCTGTTCTTAATTTTCATATTTAAATGCGAGTTCAAATGTATAATTTTTCCATTAAACTTAACTTTTACATTGTACGCGTACATTTCCAAATGAAAATTCAATTACAAATTCCAATGCATGAATGTATTGTAATATAATATTACTATATATATTAAAGTTTTAACGCAGGTGATAATAAACAATAATTATTATACACAAAACAAAAAAAAAGTCTGTATTTATCATTAGAGTTCCCTATATTTTTTTTAACCATTTATATACATAATTATTTGTGAAAGTACATATGCATATTATATTTATACTATTCATTTTAACACGAATAATAAGTACATTTTCATATCGCACATGTGTAGAAAAAATTTGCAATATTAAACATGATATAAACTATAAAATGTTGCACAAATATATGCAATTACTCCATTATTTTTTTTTATTATTAAAATATTTTCCCTATATCTAATTTGTTATATACAGGGTGAATTTTTTAACGTGAGACAATGGAATATCTCGGAAACTACGCGTTTTTAAGAAAAATGTTTCAGACAAAAGTTGTTCAGTGGCTAGGGGGACATAAGATGGTAGTGTGTTTTGACCTTGAGTCAAGGTCACATAGGAGATATGAAGTAAAACGTACTTTTTTTAAATGGAAACCCCTATTTATCGATACGGATTCTTATTCTACATAAAAAATAAGGCTATTTTGCATCCGAACATTTTTGGATTAGGCCCCAACTTTGGCCGTAAATTGGATTTGAACTTATGTGATTTTCATTTGACTTTTTTAAAATCTGATCGGACATTTCAGATTTTTGCCTTTCAATCCAAAATGATAAAGAGAAATCAAAAAAAATTTCAACAATAAAAACAATCAAAACAAAAATAAATACTAAACTGACAACTAGATAAAAAATATAGCGGTAAATTTTTCATAAAATCGAGATTTCATAAAATTGATCAAGATCAAAAAAAAGATCAAAAAAAAGATAGAAAAAGATAGACAGACCATTAACTTCCATACATTTCATTATTACCGTCGATTGATTGAACTTCCATACATTTCATTATTACCTCTTCTCTGGGCTGGTTTGGTAAATTTTTTCTCTGAGGTATCCCCATAAAAAAAATCTAAAGCTGTATAAGATGATCTATTCCCCTATAGGTTCAAAAATTATATTAAATTTCAGCCTGTTTATAATAACTTTCGGTTTGTTAATAATATAACTTTGAACATTTAAACCAATAATGGGTAAATTAATAATGCATATCATGTTCCTTAATATAATAAATGTTTAAATGTTAGCACTTCAGGACATATTATACATTTATATTTAATTAAAATGATTAAAAAAATTTTTGGTTTTAACTAAATTGAAATCAAGTTTACGGCCAAAATTGGGGCCTAATCCAAAAATGTTCGGATACAAAATGGTCTTATTTTTTAATGTAGAATAAGAATCCGTATCGATAAATAGGGGTTTCCATTTAAAAAAAGTACGTTTTACGTCATATCTCCTATGTGACCTTGACTCAAGGTCAAACAACACGACCATCTTATGTCCCCCTAGCCCCTGAACAACTTTTGTCTGAAACATTTTTCTTAAAAACGCGTAGTTTCCGAGATATTCCATTGTATCACGTTAAAAAACTCACCCTGTATATAAAGAAATTAAAAAAAATTTTTTTAAATAATTTAATAATTTTAATATAACTTTTACATAATATATATATAATATATGAATAATAAGAAGAAATAAAAAAGGAAAGAGAAAATAACAAAAAAAAATTAAATTTTAAATTATAGAGTGTATATGGAATTATAGTATATATTATATAATATAATAAAAATAAAAACGTTAAACAGTACAAAGTGTTAACTAGACCGTAAATAGCATAAAATAAAATGAAAATTAAATTTAAAATTAATAATATATGCATTTTTATAATGCAATTTCACAGGATATATTTTATTCTTTTGTTAATATATTGTATATAAAAATTCCAATATAGAAAATTTTCATTAAATTTAATTAAAAAATTAAAGAAAAAATAAACTCTATTTCACGATAAAATATTTAAATCATACAAATAGCATTCCTAAAGTATTATATGAATGAATACGAATTGAATTGAAATAGAATCTTCGAAATTCGAACAGCTATAGTCTATAATTTAAACGTTTGACTTGTTATTTAATAATACATTGACAGAATAAAATTTGTTATGAAAAATTATTAATATTCTTTGAGGATAACGTTTGATTTTGCATCTTTTCATTTCATTATTTTAATAATTTTTTTGTTAAAAACAGGAAAAAGCAATTCCATGGGTAATTTTTTATAAAGTGTGAAATAAAATCCCTAAATGATTTATTTTCATGATTTTTGATTTTTGTTTTTTAAATATATAATTACTTTAAGTGGAAGTGCGTTTTATTATAAAATATTATCCCTCTCTATGTAATATATATATATATATATATATATATATATATGTGTATATAAAAAACTTGTTGGCTAAACGATTATAATTAAAAAAAACCCCATAAGTGTATATGCATATAAATATTGATGAATTTAACATTTAACGCATGTACTTGAGAATTATATTTTTTTTTGTATATGAACATAAATGATAAATATGCATGATTTTTCATTTTCACATATATTTTATCTATACATCATAGGTACATATATATTATTTATATAATCTATAGGTATATAATATTTACGCTATTAATAAAATGTGAACATAATTTTATTTCTACTGTTACGCTATTGCTGTATAGATATAGATATTGATATACATATTTATATATAAATATCTATGTAGCTGCTGTAATTTTATGCTTTATTACAAATAACATCAGAACAAAAAAAAAACGTAAAAAATAATATTATTTTTTAGGCCTTAAGGGCAACAAAATTTATACAATCAGTTAAAAATACCATTGTATTTCATATAAATATATAAATAATAAATATGGCAAAACAAAAACCAAATCGGTTTTATTTATATACATCATATATAGGTAGAAAACAAATCATATATTTACTCATACAATATTTCATAGTTTTTATATGTATATAATATTTCATAGTTTTTATATGTATATATATATATTTAATATTGGTAATTTATACTATATATATAGAGAAATAAATTGCAAACCAACAAAAGGTACGCATAGGTAAATTGAATATATTGCATAGAAATACAATAAATTAAAAAAAATAAAAACATATTTTTTACTTGTATTTTATAAATTATAATTTAACTTTTGATGTATTGATGTAATGTTAAAATTTTCATTTTAAATTTATTTAAATTTAGTCTGTCGAGATTTTAAAAGCTCTATATATTGTGTATATTTTAAATTAAAAAATAATATAATAATAATTCGAAAAAACATTGGATATTGCACTGGGGGATGTAAAATTTTTAATGGAAAAATCTGAATCCCGCTAAAATATGACAACCCAATATATTTTTATTCCAATTAAATTATTACTACATATATTTAAAATGTTTGCAATAAAATTTAATTTGCATATGCACAAATTATTTAAATATGGTATAAATTATTGAAAATTTTGTTTAATATTTTTGTCGAGAATAACCGCTGAATTTTACAATTCGTTTCATTATGCACAAAATTCATTATACATACTTTTAAAAAAATCCGGTGATTAATGGATGTGTAATGTTATCAAATCCCAATTATGTTTATCAATTGTTTGATATGACTATAATTGGCATAAATCAATATAGGTAAACAAATTAAATGTAGGTACCCATAAAAAAGGGACGTTTATTTATTAACTAATCAATATTAATAATCTTGTCTGAAGCATTGTCTTTTAAGGCGATCCATTCATTGAGACTATTTTTTGTAAAACGTTTATAAAAAGTAAATTTTATAACCTAAAAGGTTAACTTAATCCAACCGTAATAAGTGGTAGTCTAAAGAAGTTATGTCTGATGAATAAGGGCAGTTGAATTTTCGATTTTATTGCGCTATCAGTAATCCATGTGGGCTCATTTCTCAAGTTTTTGTCATGACCCAAAATACAGTGTTGAGATACATTTATTGCCGAGGCCAATTTTGATTGTGCTTAACCATATTGCTTCACAAGTAATACATACATTATGAGTTGCATTATCTATTTTATAAAATGGATATGTTCAATTTGTTGAACTATAATACAACTTTATTAGAATTCCACTGACATTCAATCAGAAAGTCCATCTAATTTTAAAGTATTTTTACAGAAACCTTTTCATTAGAACAAAATCAAATCCATTTTATTACATTAATTGCTTTTCCCACTAAGATCGTAGTTTACCATTACCGCAATACCCTCAAATATTTATCATTCAAACAAATAATAAATGCAACTAAAATTTATTGTAATTAATTTAATGAATTTCTAAAATTTATAAACAAAAAATGCAAAGTTTAAATATGTCAATGAAAAATATTTCCTCCTACGATATATAACTTTCAAAATATAATTAAATAATTGAATATAAAATATATCGATAGTGCATTATTCTTATGCTTATATGTATTATTACAAACTATGTTTTACAAAATAATAAAATATGGTTACATTTATAACAAAATATAAAGTATAATATGATTATTTTAAAAAGTGAACAAAATAACATAAAAAATGTGTTATACAAAATATAATGTACTGTAACTACTGGATATAAAACATATATAGTATATATTTAAGATACAATATTCATTCATATACGAGCATATCAGTATATATATGTATAATATACAAACGAACGAACTCAACAAATATTATTTTCTACATGTTTTTGGAATGTGAAACAATGTTAAAAAAAAATATACATACATTGACCGCTACAGTATAGGTATACAACAATGAATAAATGTATATATAAGGCATTGATAAAAAAAAAAAGAAAAAGAAAATAAACCAACTTTTTGCATGTTCATTAACATATATTGTATATGTGCATTTTTGCTATATATGCACATAAATCCATATGCATAATAATAAATAAAACAGTTTATGTTTAAAACTATTATAAATTCATATATAAATAATGTATATAGATAAACACAATTTTATTATATATGCATACACGGATACATATAATATAAGGTGGTGCATACGACAAATTTAAATATTTATAAATGTATATATACAGTTGTATAGAATTTAAAATAAATCAATTTAATTAAATAAATTTAATAAAATCCGATAAGAATTGAATGTATATTTTGTATTTATATATATGGTATATACACAAGTATATAAATAAATGCCTTTTGGTGCCATTTAGAAATAAACTATAATGAATTGTAGAAATTATGTCAAAATTGAATTTTCTAAATTGAAATTTAATTGTGAAAAATTATATAGTATTTATAAAGAAGTTTATCTGTATAACACCTTTCTTATATATATATATAGTTTTATATTATATAGACAGTTATATAAATAATAATTGCTATACATTCATTGCAATATATTTTTCTATTTTTAGTTTACAATAACATATAGTTATATAGATATAAATTTAAAAATGTATATCGCATATTGGAAACGAAATATGTATGTTATGTATATATATGGTACATATAACAAATGTAATTTTAATAATAAATATTTATAATACACAATATATAAATGCACAGATATATAGACAATTTGATGTAGATCATCAATTATACATTTGAGCGTTATTTATATATAATCTAGTATTTTAAGAATTTTTACTTTGGAAAAATATAACAACGATGATTGCAAACATTTTATATATGTAGCAAGATCTTTAGGGAATGATATTATATATATTTTATTCTGTACTATATATATATCTATCATAAATATGTATATATATTTATATATATATACGTTTCTAGTGTATTTATGCATATTTCGTTTTTATTTTTCAGTTTTTTTCATAAAAATCTTTCTATAATAATGATAAAGCTCATCAATTACACATATAGTAAATCGCGTATATATATAAAACTTCTCATTCTCAAAAGGTATGCATGCAAAGTATACATATATAAACGAACGTACATTTACAATGTATAATTTATCATTTCGTTTACATTAATATATTTAAAACATTCATATTTGCATATATATATATATATAAATATATAATATATATAAAAGTAAATGATATAAAGACAATTTAAATATGTCTTCCGTTTGTTATATTTCTCCATCCCGTTTTCATAAATATTTTATTTGCATTTTGTTTTTTTTTTATTTCTCCGTATTCTATACCATGGAGGCTATTAAAAGTTGTGAAAATTGTTTCTCTGGATAAACATCAAAGCTATGCATTCTGAACAATCCAATTTCAGATTATGTATAAATGTTTGCCGGTTGGTAGAATTAACACGGCAAAGTAATCGGAGTCAAAAAATAAAAACAGAAAAACCTTAGCAATTGAAAATTAACTAACTTTGTTATTAAGTTTGATTTTAATCTTTTTAATGTATGTATGTATTATAATCAGGTATTTTTCGTTATTATCAATTTTGGAAACAAATTGAAAAGGTTCCTCTTTGTTGTTAGATTTACATATGTTTTAAATATTAAGATCGTATATAATTAAACTTTTAACTTAAAGTTCGGGTTTAATTTTAAACTTTCATGCATTAATCCTAATATTTTCATATAGATTCTGGGCCGAAAATCATTAAAATGATTCCGTTACGGACTCACGCAAATAGAATTCCGAGATTTTCCGGGTTCTAAGCCAATTTGCCGTAGTAATGAACAAAAAAAGCAAGGTTTTTAATATCATTTTGATCATTTTTAAGTATTAAAATTGAAATATATTGAATTTTGTCCATGTTAGAAATATTCTACTGTAGTCATATCACTGTTTGTAGATGTCTTAACAAAAAACAGACTTTTACTAATAATTTCGATTTTGCATTCATCATACATAGAATCACCTGTATGACTGCTACCTTTTAGAGTTTCCTGTATAGTATAATTTCCATATACATATATATACAATACGGTAATATATGCAATGCAATGTGTATAAATATTATTCTGAATTTATTATAGTTTAGAATTTGTCATTAATTGATTTCTGTTACATATGTACGCTACGTATATATATATATATATAAAACATATATTTTATCATATATAATATAATTTAATAAAATATATAACATTATTATATGATATTTTATATACAAATTCTCTGTATTCGTGTATACAAACATGAATAAATGGTTCGCGGTTTTATTTTACTATACATACGTGAACATGAATATAATATTCATATATAAAGTTAAATTATATTTATATATACATACATCATACAGGTATGTAAACTAGTTTAACTGGAATTTTCTGTAATATGAAATAGATTAAATTCATATATATATATATATTGTACATAATAAAATACTAAATTAAAGCACGTTGTGTTATATATAGAAATATAACAGATATAAATGTAAAATAAATATCTATAATATTTCTTCTATATCTATATAGTTGACTGCACCCATTATTATATATATTTAGTGCTAGCTATATATATTTTATATAATTTACTTAAAATAATTTCTTTAATTTTTCATAGATATTTGTTTTGTTTATATTATTTGGAAAATGAATATATACAAATTGATAAAAAATATATCTAAATTTGAGTCAAACATATTTTATCATCTGTCGTATTTATACTGGGTCTTAAATTAGTAGTTCTTATATAATCTAATCTACATTTTGTTTCATATATTATGGATTTAGATTTACTATTTAGTTGTCATAATTATTGCGAATCGAACACATTAACAATATCTATTTGAAACTGTAGCAAAACACTATGGAAACATCTAAAATAGTTATATTATTATTCTTATGTCTTCTATATGGTGCGTTTTCTATGCAGAATATTTAACAATAAAATTGAGTTTTTTATAAGTTTCAATAAAATTATGTACTTCATTTGTAAAAACCTTTATAAATTTGCCGATTATGCGAAATCTTTTCCAAATACAAAACCAATACTAGGTAAAAGAAAAAATCTCAATTTTACTTACCGCACTAATAGTATATGAAAACTTCCTACATCTTCGTAAAACTTCCTTCGTGTAGTATATCTGTAACGCATTAAAAATAGTTATTTAGTTAGTTAATAAATTAGCAAATGATAATTATTAAAAGACTATTATATTTCTTTATACAAAAAAAAAATATTGTACAAAAAAGTTAAATATTATATCACAAGTAATGATTTGGTTGTGTCAAATGCCCCAAAATCGTTTATTAAAAGATTATACAAAGCGTTTCGTCAAGAATTTATTGTTGTAGGTAAATTTTACATTCTTAAATTATCTGCGTGTATATGAAATAACATACTTTTTGAGGTATAAATCTGTTTATAACGAGTTTAATTTGTAGAGGTATTGTCATGTTCAATTATGTGATAAAAATTGTAAATTTGTAATATTGAAACATATTTCTTTGAACATAATATTTATATTATATTACTTTTAAATAATTTTTTTTTGTATATAAAATTAAATGAAATTTATTTATCAAAATTTAATTTTGGATATTTTTCTCTGTTAAAGAGTTTAATAACTTTTTTTGTATTAAAAAAATTATAAATATAGGATAAATGATAAATAAAAATAAAAACACATAAAATATATATTGCATTTCGTTTGTTGTGTGGTCGAGGTCGAGGTTGTTGTAGTATTTTTTTTGATATTAAATTTCTGAACTGGCTGCGAAGAACACACATACACATTTATTATGTTGTTCCGTTTTTTCCATCCATTACATAATTTTTATTAAATTATTTAATCAACCAACAAAAATATAATATAAACAATATAACGATTACCGCATAATAATAATAATCATAATAATTTTGTACCAAAAAAGTAATAATAATAAATAAATAAATATTTATAATAAAAAGTTAATGTAAATATAAATATAAATGTATGTATATTTTATCGAAAATGTTCATATATCTTTACAAGCGGCGCGTATATAAGATGCGGAATAAGATGAGGAGGCGCCTTATCTCATCAAATATATATATATAAGTTTTATATATATATAAGTTTTATATTTATTGCAAGCAAAATATATAAAAAAGAATAAATAATCATATATCCATATATAATAATAATGCAGATTTTGCTTCTTCGCTTATAATTTTTTTTATATCAATATACATGCTATATATTGATATATAGTACATCTTCATTATTATTCAAATATCATATGGTACAGACGAAAATACCTGATTTATTTTTATTTCTTTTTATATAAATTGAATATTTGTCCTTATATATTTATATATATTTAGTAGATATCGAATGATGTTATATTTTACATAATTATATAAATGTAGGTTTTTATAGTCGTTTATATTTAGGTTATGATTTATTATTTATTACAAATATATAATGAGCGAATATAAAGGAAATGAGTTTATGAATTTATATTTTTTTATGATTATGAATTAAAATTGATGTACATCTTTATTTTTTTTTTATTATTATAATATAGAAAATGAAATAAATAATAATAATAATAATAATAAATATACTATATAATATGGAATTACAACGCGAGTGAATTTAATCGATTTCAGCATAGAGAATCATTTTGTTTGTTATTTGAATCATCTTCTTTTCTTTTATATTTTTCTTTTGATATACTTTACTTATATATATAAATATAAATAAATGCTATACAATGTAATATATAGGAAATTTTTGAAATGAAAGTTATTATAATTTAAATTTATAATTTTTTAATATTCTCTATATAATCATTTTCGTTTAGACCATTTTCGTGCTTTAATATAATTAGTTGTAAATATTTGCTTTATTACACGAATAATTGGATTTTTCTTATTTGTATAGCAAAATTTTATGAAAAAATTTTCTATATATAAAAGAATATAAAATAAAAAACAATCGTATTAAATTTATTATAAGTAAAATGCAAATTAGAACATCTTAAGTTGTATATATAAATACAGATACTTATAAAAAGAAATTAAATACATGAACTTTAATATGAACATATATATAGCAGAAATAAATTGGGTATATCCAAAATTTATAAATTTATAAATCAAACAAAATTGATATATTCAATTTTGCATAAAAAATTGTTTATGATATTTGATATTTACAATAGAATTTCTAAATCATAATGTACGGTTACAATTGTTTCGATTGCGTTTCCACTGAACGAGTGATAATGGGAAAAAAATGCAATTATACTATATGAATAATGTAAATTGTTTTAAAAATGTTAATAGACATTCGATGTCCAAAACAAAATCTGCATATTAAAATTATAAATGTTCCATCAATAGGATATTTTTGTGCTTTGCTCATTAAAATCATTTTAATATAATATTATTCACACAAACAAAAAGTATAGGTATATATAAATTGAAAAGCGAAATACGTGTAATTTTTATGTGAGCATTCATTTTACATCACCATATAATACCTCTATTTTATACCTATATACTTTATTAATAATTACATTATTTATTTATGTAAAATGAAAAGGAAAAACAATATAATTTTATTCTATATATAGAAATTAAGAAGAGAAAAAAATACAATGTGTACATATAGAAAAATTCTCATAAGCAGAACTTCACGGAATATATAGTCATTCATTTTTTTTTCCATCTATATTCAATTTTGTTTTGCGTAAATACTTAAATTTTATAATACCTGACAAATAAATCAATCATAAAATGTAATAAATAAAATGAAATATTTCAACTTTTTATAATATGATCATATTTATATATATGCGATGTTTTGAGGATGATGAAGATGATGATGGATATATGTAAAGGTACAATATACATTCGCATATATATACATATATTGAATATAGATGAGCATTAAATTAAATGAATTATAAAAAATAATTATATTCCAATTTTTTTGAAATACATAAAATGAAAATATGTATTGTTGTTTAATGCACATGAAGAAGTGCATGATGATATAGAAAAAAAAATTGCATGCATATAATATGAATACGTTCTGATTGTAACATTCATCATTATATATTTATATATATACGAGTTTTTTTACCATCTATAGCTACTTTATATTTTTTGCTAAATACAACGGCTATATCGTTGCTTTATATACACATATACATTACTTTCGTTATACGTTTGTTGCATTAAATCTTACTATATACAATTCTTTCCATGTATATTATATTTATATGTTTCTTCTGTATATTCTTATTTTTTCTTTTAAATATATAATTGAGTCGTAAAATTAATTAAATTTACACTATTTAACAAAATTTTAATTAACTATACATATACACTTTTAAGTCTTATAACTATAAATATATTCCAAACTCCCTTTTACGCGAAACAATTTCTTTGTATATATTTATTTGTACATGTATTTATTATTATACATCATATAAATATAGTATATAGTAAATGAAATGAATACCTGAATGAATATCAACCAGGTGAAATACTAAACCATATACTTTGTGACTTTATATGTATATACATAGATTCATTTAATTACATGGATATTTATTTACTCCGTAATAATGGTAAAATATAAATATATATTGAGTCGTTATCATTATATTTATTACTTATAATAATAATAATAATAATAATAATAATTTTATTATTAATAATTGATAATAAAATTAAAAAATGTAATGAATTGATTGTTAAATTATTTATTATTTTATACATATATATACATTTATGTATCCATACCTATATGTCTTGTTTTGTCCGCATGCATTAGAATATTAATATAAGAGTTGCCAATTAGTATGCATAAGTGAATCTATCTCCGTTTTCCGTCAACACGCATTTTTATATGTATTTACTATTATAGAGTTATAGACGTATATTAAAACAATAAAAATAATAATTTTTATGATTTAATATTAAATATTTTATTACATTTTTTATGCATCACAATAAGCTATAAAAAATAAAAGTATATATAATTGATTGTTCATTACAAAATGTATAATAATTTTAATATTTTTATTTGAAGAACGTTGAAGAACGTTTTCTTTTTGTTTTCATTATATTCTGGTTGATATCCAGAAAATGCTATTATTGCGGGAATATTTCTTCATAGAATTTCATGGATATGGCATGTATTTATATATTATGGGTTTATATTTCATACATTTCAAATACATTTTCAAGACTTTTCCATGTACGTCCATTTCAATTGATTCATGGTTTTTCCCCCTTTGTCGTTTAAATTTTATTTGAAAAGATTCTTAGGAATCATTTTAAAATGTATTTACTACCTGAGAGACTCTATACAAAATACAAATTCAAAGATTAATTTAAAATTTCTTTTTACATATAGGCTTTTAAATCTACATATAAGCCTTTTAAAGCCAAGCAAGTGTATATTTATATATAGAAGATTTAGTAAATAATCTATAATCATGTTTTTTTTTATCATTTATTTTATTCATATTTTTCTCTTCATTTTACTTTAATGTACAGCATATAAAAAACAAAGGTAAAAAAAATAAAAATATATTTACTTTTTAAAAGACTTAATTATGTGTTTTCGATGTGTGTATATGTATTTATTTAAGGCTTTGTCAGCGCCAGATTAAAAATGTCGTCGAATTAGAGAATATATTGAACATTGTGGAATTTTATTTATTATTATTATTTTTTAGTAAAATCTATAATCATTTATTGAAAATGTATTATAGATATTAAGCTAAATAACACAGCCAAAAAAAATTTGGTTATTATAAAACTGGGCGGATTATTATTTTTGTTTTTTTTATGAAAATTGTGTTGTTTTGTAGATATTCAAATATAAATATGCACATATAAAACATATGTAAAAAACACTCTTTTTTCATATGACAACAAAAATTAATTTTTCCATAAAAATACTATATCAAGGTATACAAAAAAATGTTGTAAATTAATCATTTTCTTTAAAACTATAGCCGCTTTTTTTTTGTTAAATATTATTTATTTATACACATTCCGTATTTTTAGCTTAAATATTGTAATTACTAATCAATATTTTTAATGAATGGAACAATCATTTTATTTTGATATTGCAATTGATATGCGAATATGTAATGATTTTAATGCAAGTGAAAGTAATTGTAAGAAATTGAAAATATTTTCATATAAGATATAATCTTCAACATCTCAATAGAATTTTTATGTTTGCATCCATAATATTGTATAAACAATAATAGAATATTAATTTTTCTTCTAAGATTTACAGTTTACAGAATTCCTCGTCTTTAGAGGCGACCCATTTTCACCTTAAATCTTCTTTTCATCTTGAGTGACTATATTCTATTAAAAAAATTTGTGGTCTTCGAAGCAGCGTTTCAAAAGGGATTTTTCGATTTTTTTGTTCATCCAAAATATACGTGCGCATTAAAAACCATATGTCTCAACTAATCAGTTAAAATCTTTAATACAATATCTTATATGCAAATAATTGCATTGAATTGTATTATGTTTAAGGGGTGTTGAATAAAAATGTTTTTTTGAGTTATATTAAAAAAAATGAAGAAAATTAATCATAAAAAAATATTTAAATATAGTCAAATCTCTTATACTTAGTATTTTTCACGTATTATTTACTCTATCGAATATCATCTATTCTACAAACAAATCTATATTATATTTATATAATATATCCAATATTAAATATTAATAGTATGAAATACGTATACGAATAACATAAACATGTATAATATTATATTTAGTGAAATACCAAAACCATAAAATCGTGAATTATTTATAATATACATTTTTTTCCTCTATTATAAATACAATATATTTTCTTAAAGATTTGTGATTTTTTTTATTTAATATTTTGATGTATAATCTCTGTTTTAAAAATGTTTTAGGATTAAGACATGCGGTATTTATTTATTTTGTTATTGTTGTTTGTTTGTTTCTTTCTTTTTGTTGTGTATTTAAATTTATAATAGCTATAAATTACAAAACGTTTTTCACCAATTTATTTCTGTTGTATTTTTGACATGTCTTTTTTTTTCTGCACAATTCAAATTGAACTTATTATTGTTTGTCGGTGGTTTGAGTTTAGTTTTTTTTTATATGTGTATACTTATTTTGCTAGTTTAAATTATAATTTCTATTTTGTTAATTAATTAATGATTATGCAAGCGTATGCTGTCAATCTAAATTAAATTTTCGATAAATATACAAAAAACAATTTTTTTTCGATAATCAAATAGATGAAAGTCATAAATATATGACCGATTTTATATATAAATACTTTCAACGATACTCATAAATGTTTATTGTATATTTTATATTATTATTTAAAATTCAATATTGATTTATTCAATGATTATTTGTAAAATAAAATGTATTATTTATACTTATACAAAACACTACTTTACATATGTATAAATATAGTCAAGTCATATATATTTTCTTGAAGTATATACAAATAGTACCTATATGTATATAATTAACATATAATCTGTAAAAATAAGTAATTATATATTATTTTTTTATTTGGGAAAGCAAAAATATATAATTTTAATATGATGACGTTCATGTGATTTTAATAAAGTTGTTTTTTGCAATAACTTATTATATGTATATTCAAAATAAGCTTGAATTTAATGTGTGTGTATGACTTCTTAAGTTAAAGTTATATATTATATGTATAATTGCAATGCAATTATTGTATTTTACCAGAGAGAGATTGTTGTTATACTAGCGCATTTATACCGCACAACTAACTATTAAACATACACATAATATTTTAATAAGTTACATAATTATGTCAATGAAAATGAAAGATTAATATTAATCATTTCACTATTTTTTTTTCCTTAATTCTTTATATATATTTTCATATATAGTAGAGTAGGTATATGTACTTATAACTAATAATAATATACTTATAACTAATAATAATACCAATAAGATAAAGAAATGAATTAAAAATAATTTATATATAACTTTGTATGTCATGCATATAAATGTATATACTTCATATACATCAAATTAATAACAAATATTTATTATATAACAAGCAGCGGTTGAATGATGATTGATTAATATTAATACTCTACATATGTAACTTAAGTATGTATATATAGCATAATAATATAATAAAAATCTCATATAACTCTAAAAATATCTGTATCTATATATATGTATAATTGGAGTATTATTTTATTCTATAATTTGTGTATGGTGTTCAGTCACTAAGTTTATAAATAAATACTTCCTTATTTTAAATTGATTGAAATCATGCGTAAACTCATGTTTAAATCATGTTTAAATAAATATTTTATTATAATAAATTATAAAATATATATCTTGTTTTACGTATATATATACATATAAGCATTTTATATAAGAAGCACAAGGCACAACAAAAAATAATAAGATACTTTATATATATGATGGAGGAATGCTTTAAAAAAAATATTTTATAATAATTTATGCTGGTTTGGTTTGAATATAATATATTCTTTCACTATATCTATATATTTAAATAATATAACTTACGTCCAAAATGATAAGAACATGAAATTACTTATATATTCCAAAAGGAAAATAAAATTGAATAGCATTACATAAAAAAAAAAAAGTAGTTCTTATATATTTTTATATATAACATAGCCTCGAAAATCATATATTTTATTTTAACACAACACAAAATGTAATTATATTGCAGACGCACGCGAATTGAAATAAATGACTTTTCGTATAATAATAATTAATGTATATTAAACAACAATATTATGTGTGTGCATATTAAAACCTATATATTATATGAAAGCGTTGCGTGTCAATACGATTTTTTTTTATTTTATAACATTAATTAAAACACTTTGATTTTTGCACTGCTTTTTATAATGAATTTATTTATTAAATTTTAACTACCGGTAACATTTTATTCTTTTTTTTTATATATATATATATTATTTATTAGTCAAATATAAGATCTCTTTATAATGCAAATATTTACTCCATAGAAAGACATGATTAATATTTATTCAGATAGTTAATAAATATTTTTAATTGGAGTATATAAAGATGTTTTTTTCTTTTTCAAAACAATTCATGGATGGATTTAATAATTGACGTGATTTTGTTTTTCGGTAGATTTAATTTTACTGAGACTGAGTTTTCTTTATATTATTATAACACGAAGTGATTACAAAAGTAAGTCATTGATTACAAAAATTACAAATTACAAAAATGTATATACTTATTGAAATTTCGGTTTACCCTAAAGTAATATAATACAATATTTCAATAGATTTCATGTAAATTTTAATCTATTATTAATTTTATAATAAAATAAAAAATGCTTCGTTTAAAATCGACGATTGGTTTTAGCCTTTGACATCATCCTCGTTCTGTACCGTGTCGACAAGTAACATTACGAAAACCGAATAATATTACAGTATATATATAACTAAAGGTGAAATTCGAATGCTATAAAGGAAGAGAAAATCAGAAAAAGTGTTTCATTTATTTCGCATATTACGCATATATATACTAATTTAATATTGCAATATATGAATTCAATATTTATATTTATCAATAAACATATATATCTATATTTGTTAAAATAAGCCTAAAATTGTTGAATTTTTTAATACGATATATTTATCATACGTATGCATAATTCATAATATTATATTTAATAATATATGCGGTATTAAGAGATTGTTATCATTTAAATATATTATTTATAAATATATATTATTTAATATTTTCCCCGCATATTTATTTATCAAAATATATATATATATTGTATATACTATAAGAACAATTCAAATTCGTACGTATATTATATATAATAAATGACTAAATAAAAAAAAAATAAATAAAGTATATTTTAATATTTAAAAATTACTCTAAAGATTAAAATATAAATAAATGATGATACATTCTTAAAAGTATTGTTGTAGTATTGTTATATATATATATAAATAAAAAATAAATAACATATCAGAATATATAAATAACTAAATATATGCATGCACATATAAATGTGTAAATTATAATATTATAAGCTATAAGGAGGTAATCTATTAATGGATTTCCATATACGTATATATAAATTGAACATCCATAAATAAATACTTATTTATATTATATGAATGCATATTTTGAAATAATTAACATATACACGAACAGAAAATTAAATATATATATATAAGTTTCATATTATTAATAATTATTTACTATTATTTTTATCAAAAAAACAAAAAAAAAAATTCAAAAACCAATGATTATATAAAACGTTTTTGATGTCTTCATTATCTCATATTGTGCTTTGTGTTTCTTCATATCTTATTCAGTACCATTTCCATATATGATGCGTATTTGTAGATATATACATTATATATATATAGAGTTTTTTTTGTTCTTGTTGTTATTTCTATATTTAGGATTTTGTTTAATAAGTTTAAGTTAAGAGTTTCATTATATTATAAAACATACCCAAAGATTTGTTTTTTTTTTTTCATTTAAATGTGCCGCGCTTGTAAAAGTTTATGTTTTATTATACAAAAGAAAAAATATGTAAAAATGAAAAATTCTCATCACAATTGTCTATATATAATATAGGTAAACATACAGGTATATATCAGTGTCCATATAGTCACTGCGTGTATATAGAAAAGAATAAACTGAAAAGTCCAAAGCTGTATATAGAATTATATTATGAATTCATGAATTTTACGCCCACTCTCTGTACATGGTATTAAAATAATATGATAATTATTCATTTTTTTTTGCTAAAACTAATATTTAAAAAAAAAAAAAACAAAACACTATATAATATAACAAAATTAATTTGATTTGGATTTTCTGTAGATCTGTAACTTATTTTTTGACACATACCAAAATGTTATATGTATATGTATTATTAAGTCGTTGTATTTAAAAAGTTTTCTTTTGCAAAAATATTCATCATACAAAAATTCCAAAGTAATATGAAATGAAACATTACTGTTTAAAAAAGAAATAAATATGAAACTTTTAATCGTTTAATTTATTTTAAATTTTGCAATTGCAATATTTTCTTGCACGCATCTCTATATAACATAACTCGCTATACAAACGGAAAAGGATACATTACAATATAATAATATATATAGGCGTTTTACCAAAGAGTTAATGTTCACACTTTTATTCTTTTATTTAGAAGGCAATCACACACGTTTTCGCTTTATTTTTGTCGTGTTTTTTTTCTTTTTTCTTTATTCTTATTTACCGAATGGATGATGAATATAACTTTGTTTTGTTTGCTATATGCTATAACATATGCATTCATTTGATTTTAAAGGCTTAAATATGTATATAGACAGAATTTTACAAAACTAAAAAGGTTGTAAAAAATATTATTCACTGTCGTGTGTATATAGACATAAAATAAAAAAAATTAAAATAATTTTTTCTTATTTAAAATTGTTCATGGCGTTATGTTTTTATTTTATTCATGTATGCATTTTATTTATTATTATATTATATATATTTATAGTTTGTCGATTTATTATGAAAAGAGAAGAAAAATAAAACATATATTATTATAATAACATTACATGTATGCAAAACAATGTTAATATTTAAAAAAATATCATAATATTATTAATATATTATATGTTAAATGCAAAACGTGAATATAACAATATAATAAAATATTAATACAATAATAAATGAACAAAAAAAAATACTGAAAAACATTGTTATATTACTTATACTTGCAATGAACCGCGCGGTATTCGATAATATCCATAATAAATGTATTATATACTGAATAATACTATATAATAAAATATATATAAGATATTACGTAAAATGAATATATAAACAAAAACAATAACCAATATAATTAAAGTGAATGACCGACCGGTGTTTAGAATATTGATGAATGACCAAACGAAATATAAAATATAGTATACGATTGAATGAAGTTTTATTTATTATTATTAAAAGACTTTCTTTATTAATTAAATTTTTGTAAATAATTTTATGCAATTTAAAATATTTCTTTGAATATTATTTTCATTGCAATTTTACATAAACAAAATATATATTCCAATCAATAACATAATTGATTATATCATTAAATCTTATTAAATACCAATCAACTATTAACCTATGCTAAATTTTCCTTTGCTTTTGAAGCATGTCTCGTACAGGTAATTCATCTCGGGATATTTTCAGGGCAGAGAAAAATAGAAAAATTATTACCTTTCAAAATCGAATACGAACCTAATACATTTTATCAAATTTTGTCAAATATTTTATAAACTACCCTTCAGAGTCACAATCTTACCTATTGAAAAAACCTATTATTTTATTATTGAGAATTTTGTTGTAATCAATTCAATTCATATAACAATTGAAAATTATTCTTTGTTAAACTATCATACACTATTGACTTTTTTGAAAAGTATAGTATAGTTTTATTATAGATTTTTCGACTTAATTTGTGGCTATATAGTTTACAAATTGATTTCTCAAATAAATTGTGATTTATTCGCAGAAACTCTATATAGAATTATGTATAGTTTATATGTATATTATATATTATTATGCATTGCGTTGCAAAATACAAATATCGTCTATGGACAATTAAAATGTAAATTCATTTTTTTTCATATTATACAATAATTTAAAAAAGTTCTACTATGGGTGAAATTTTTTGTTATTAATTTAACTCACGTAAAAACACAGGTGTCATATATTATTCGCAATGTACGATACAACTTCCTGTAACAGTTTTATATATTCATGTAGAGATTATATATGCGGATAGCTACTGAATATATATGGTTTATATTTTATACGCGTACCTACAGCTATAGTCAATGACCATATATATAAAGATTTCTATTATTCTGTATTTAAACTTCACTGTATATATCAACATAACCATTCGATTAACGAGATACATATACATATACGTATATATTTACATTTTTAATATGTATTAAATAAAATGGTCTGCATTTAAATACGATAACTTTACAAATTACTTTCATTTTACATTTATTAAACAAATAATAGAGGTAAAATATCATCTAATTATTTTCTTTTTCAATACATTATGTTTATCTACTAGTTTGTACATACGAAATGTACAATTATCAAATACATACATTTATTTATATCTATCTATTTATATATTTATATATATAGCGGAAAAAAAAATTTGAAATGTTAATTTCATAAATAAATATGAGTTTTTCAAATTTTCTATATTTGCTGTATAGTATATTCATATTAAATAAATGTACACAAACATTTTATTTATGTATGTTATTTAACTGCGGGAGGTCTTCGTTTGCAGTCCAAATATAGACAATTATGTTTTTTAATATAACTATGGTAAAAACATTCACTTTTATTAAAATTATCATTAATATATATATATAATACATAGGGACGGGTGATTTTTTTTTGGAACACATAAGGTCGGTCAATATATATATAGGCTATATAAGAAAAAAAATAATAAAAATTTTATATAAATGATGATATGGACCATTAAACAATAATATTTATAGTTTGGATATATACGACGCGTAATAATAATTATTATTAGGCGACAAAATTTAGTTTCGCTTTGTTTAACTTTGCGCAAAAGAACAAAATTTTTTTTAATAAATTGAATAAACCAAAATGAAAAAAAATTGTTAATCATCGTTTAATAGATTTTGAATTGTTGTGTATTTGAATTTACTTTATATTGTTTTTTTGGTGTTTTTATTTTTTTTTCTCTTGTTTATTATTATTGTTAAACACACGTTTTACTTATTTTTTTTTTTCAATCTAACAATGCATATATTGAAGAAGGAAAAAAAACTATTATAGAAACAATTCGTGAGAATTTGTTTTTTTTTTACTTTTATTATATACTATATCTAAGGTGTATTTTGTAGAAAATTAATTCTTTTAGTTTATCAATTTTTTATTATTATTATTATTATTATTTATAAGTACTTATATCACATATAGCTTGTATATATATATACATATATATATATATATATATATATATATATATAGAGAAAAGAAGAATATTCTATTGAAAAGTGACTATTATTTTGATATTTTATAAATAAAAAATAATTTAAATAATTTAATAATATAATAATAATAAACTGCTATTAACAAACAATTTTAGTTTTTTTTCTTTTTTGGTCATCATATTCACTTCATATATGTATATATATACTAAATGAACGAGTTAAATTCTTTTATTAATAAAAAAAATATACAATACGAGTATATAAGAACTGAAAAATTCTTTGACGAAATAATACATTATTATTTTGGGTTTTTTTTTATTTGTTTTGAATTAATTCTTCTTGTTTTTTTGTATATAAAATATATTATATGCGTTTATATAATAAAATGTTGACGGTCCAACAACGAAATATATAAAATATAATGTGGGATATTTCAATGTAATTTATAGTCGAATTTTTCAAACGCAACAAATATACATTTTTTATACTTATTTAAGCGAATAGAATAGAATATAAATTGTTTTATTCATTTCATATGCATATAGCTTTTACATATAATTTTGGTTTGGGAAGTAACTTATAATTTATTAATATTTTGTTTTTTATTATTATTTGTTATAGAAAAAAAATTATATATATAAACTTATTGAAATTTTGCAGTAAACGAATGTTTTCTGTATAAAATTGTATACTGTATAAGTAACATGTTTCAGTCAAATGTAATCAATAAGTTAGAGTATTATTAGATATACAACTTTTTCTTAGATAAAAACGCAAACCTGCAATTCTGACAAAATTTTCGGTCCAAGGTTTCGAATCCTATAATTACTGAAGACATAAAGCATGTTTTGTGTTTTTTTTTTGTTATTTACGAATATAATTTTTTACCTTTTCAAAGATATCATGTTAAAAGGACATATATATTTTCTAATCTGTTGATTGAATTAATTTTCAGTAGACATGAATAAACAGAAATAACCAATTTCATTTTTTACCACATTAAATTTAAATTATTCGTAGAATTGAAATTAGAAAAGTCTATATCACCTCTTTAAATATATGCATACCTTTTTTATTGTAAAAATCTCGTTATCTTTAAACAAGAAACAGTGAATCATGAATATGCGATATTGAAGAAATCTAATTAAAAATTTTGTTATGAAATATTTTTCCAATATAATGCGGTATTTAATACTTTACCTTGTGTGGTATTGAAAGCTTACATATAAAAGAGCTAAATATGAAAAATAATTTTGTCATATCAATAAAACAATTTAATTTACTTTAGAAATTACAAAAAAAACTGCAAGATATACGATTATTTTATTGCAACACTTGCAATATTATATCGATATCGCAAATTATAACATATATATATATTATTGCAATATTATTATTTTAGTAGTTATGTATTATTATTATTATGACTATGTAATTACAATTGTTATTAATTCTATTAACATTATTAGCATACATAAATATTATACTTGTTTTTAATATTGTTTATATATATAGAATATATATATATATATATAGAATTATATAAATAGATAGAAATATTTATATTTACGGATAAACAAACCACATCATTTATAATCAGTATTTAGATATATGTATTTGAATGTATATTTATAAAACAATAACCACAAATTGACTTGTATTTCATTACATGGTTATATATATAATTGTACATATGCGATTGGCATTGTTATTATATTATTATTATTATATCTCATATTATATTTCCAATTTACTACTCGACTCGATTATTATATATGAAAATCACTATATACAATAATATTGCGTATCGTTTCGTTGTATTTATACAATAATATAATGTTCGAATAAAAAACAAATAATAATAATAATGAAAAAAATAGAAACAAATAATCAAACAAATGTTATTGTTGTTGAAGTATATTATATATCTATATATGAATGATTTGAACTATGTATATTGTATATATATGATACAGGATATAGATATAAACGATTATGTTAAGTTACGTTTTTCTATACGTTGTGTAATATATATAAAAACAAATAAATATTGTAAATATTATATTATTCAATATATGATATTGTATATATGTACTTATAAGTAAAATAAATATGAAGTAACAAAATCAGTTTATGATACGCTTATTTGACATTTTATTCATCCATATCTTTCAGGCCCCCATTCGCACACAAACCATTTATAATATGATATTGCACATCTGCGTATGTATATAACGTGTACGTGTTTAAAAATTATAAATAATTTAATTTAATTTAAAACTAATGGAAAAAAAACGATAACAAAAATATATTACTTAATTCTATATGTTATATTCATTTGGTAAAAAAATATATCATTCGTATAAATGTTTTTCCAATTCCCATTCCTTTAACAATGTTGTCAATATGAAATAAAAAAAAACACAGTCACATCAAATTCATTTTTTTCCTTTTACCCATAATTTTGAATGCAACTTTTTGCTTTTTAATTTAAAAATTTTCTTATACAGGAATATTTGTATATGTTATAAATATAATAGTATTACGTATATATAGTATGAATGTTTTTCTGTTAATATGCCAATTTCCGAGAAATAATTAATTTAGTTATTATCCTCACTACATACATATGTATATGTATGGATTATTTATAGTGTATGTTGTTGCAGGTCAGTAAAGTAAACCAAAAAAATGAAAATATTTAAGTATAATAAATATGGATTAGTTTATTCAAATTATTTTTTTTTAAACATAACCCAGATCATTTCAAACGATGTTACAACATAATCTATAGAAACAAAATTAGTTAAAACTAAGATTTTAATGATTGTTTTATAGTGATTTTAAAAAACATATAACATATTAATAATCCGCAAATATGTTTAAAATACAAATGTAAACAATTTTTTATTTAATCTTAATTTGTTTATCATTTTAGAGATTGTTCTGTCAATAATATGGATAATTATACTTGTGTATAAAGAGTTGAATGTCTTTTGCTTTGGATTTATTTATTATACTTTTCCGTACATATCTTGTTATATTATTTACAACATATACACTTTATTTGTATATCCAAATGCAGATTCTGTATACATAAATATATTGTCAACAATTGAATATATTGGAAAAAATTAACCGAGAATTATTTACTTTAAATTCGCTATATCCACAGTCATAAAACTTATGCATATAAATATACGTAAAACATAATAATGTTGATATACATTTGTGAATTGAGGAAATTAGTTGTCGACAAATTAAGTTGTTTGTTTATATATTGTTGGGATTTTTTTTCATTATTTATTGTGAAAAATAAAAAAAGATGAATACAATTTTTGTTGCTGTTGTATATATGGATGTGTGAAAATTGTTTTTATATATTTATTTAAGTATAGAGTTCAGTTCAGATCATATGATTATTATTATTATTATTATATGATATACTATACAAGTATAATAATAAATATATCTATGTCTATATATAGTTAATGTATTATTAAAGGATTTTATATTTTATAAACATATCATATCATGTGTATTCTATATTATTATTATTAATACCAAATTAAGTATATATCAGTACATATATATAGCATACAAGGTGATCAAAAGGGTATATCACTCGTGAATTCATATATATACATCTATAAATAAATTCTTTGGGGAAATTATATTTAATGAAGTTTTTTGTTCTAGTTCTGAATTTCGTCTTATGACCAACCTCCACTGAATGCTATATTTTTGTGTGAACAAAAAAACCTTTGTTTTTTTTCCCTGGCACCTACAGTATTGCAGATTGAAGAATACATCTCGCTAATTTTTTTCAGCACCCAGTATAATATAATAAATACATAATATAAATGTGGAAAAATCTATAATTTGTTATGAATATGACGCGGTTTTGATTATCGTCGGCGGCTGTTTCGATTCTTATTTCTGTGATGTGATTATGTATGTGTATAAAGTTTACGCATTAATATCATAAAACCGATATTATATGTATTATATAGTACATATACCATCAATGTGTTATTATATCCAATTTAAAACAGATATATTGTGTATGTTATATAGAAATTGTGTGTGAATTTTCATTTTGTATATACAATGTATTTATTGATATCTGGTAACATAATATATTCACACATATATATAGTTATTTGGTGTTACGGTATCAGTATCAGCATTATATACGATTATAAATGATGTAAACAAATGAGATTTTTATTATACTTAATAGAATTTAATACAATTTCATGATTGGCTAATGAAATCATAAACATTTGAGAAAAATTCAATGAATCATTAATTTGTTTGTTTAAATTTAATTTAGTTTGTTTTCCTATTGTTCAAATTCCTTCATTATATCATTATCTTGCATTTGTGATAATCTATATTTATATTGGTAGTTAACATTTAAATATTAAGTTTTATATTAGAAATTTAAAACTTTCTCATTGATGGATATATTTATGGGTATTTTTCATGATTTTACAGTCATAAAATTTACTTGCATAACCTTTTCTTTGAATATACAATATAATAAAATCAATTATGAAACAATTATATCGGCCGCGTTCAAACCGGGATTATAATCTTTTAGTTATCAACAGTATAAGTGTTCGTGGTTATAGAAGAATACCGGAATTTGCCCTAATATGTCAGAATAACCTGATATGAATTATGATTACGTTTAAACTTGTAATTATACATAGGGTTGATTTCAAAAGACTCCGTACAATATTATATAGAGAATTTCACAATTGATATTATACTGCGATTGAATGTAAATTTGGCGATGTATATAAAATTTGATAATGACTTTTAAAATCATTTTGTTTTGTTGATAACGAAAAATGTAAAATTTACGTACATATGAGTTCTCATTAAATCTATATACATATGATTGGCAAAAGTATATATACATAATATAAATTTTGTATATATTTGACATGTATTATTTCGATTAAAAATTCATCAATATTAAACAAATAATCTATCTAAATGTTTGCAAAAAAAAAACGTATTGATTCAAAATGCAGCAGATGCACAAAACTGTTTTATTTAAAGCAATGTTTTTTTTATGGTAAAATAAAAAAACCAAAATATCACAAAATGACAAAAACGATAATTTTTTTAACATAACACAATGAATTTCGACAGTATATACATGAATGAAAATGGACATACAATCGCGATATGATAATATCAAATATGTTGTTATTTTTATTTAAATATGTATATATACATTTATATACCTGCAGATTATTGTGTTGTGTAAGTATATGAGAATATTTTCAATATTAAATGCGAGAGATTTATTTGTATATATATTGCACATACCCAAACATTGCATGAATGCCTTGCTAAAAAATAATATTATTATATAGTAATTTTTTTTTGGTACATTATATTTTATAACATCTGCCGCAATATTATTCAATATTTAAAATATCATTGCAAAAAAAAAAAAAAAATTAAAAATAAATAACTTTCTATAACGTAAATATACAATAAAAAAAAGCATAAATTGTAGAATTTAAATGCAAATTTTATAAAAGAAAAATAGTATATATATACCATATATAATATACAAATTCTTAATAGTCATGAATACACAATTCTTTTTATCGTTTGAAATAAGAAAGATCACTCATCATCACAGAAATGCACGCATCTCATTCATATTTCTTTGATATATTTTATATACACAGTGTATTATATTATTTATATGTGTCACGATCATTTCTACAAAATAATAATCATAACTTAATAGAATTTTTTTTTTATTTTAAATTATTTTATTGTAAATATTTTTGTTATATAAAACTCTTGAATTCTTTATGTATATAGATGTTTTTATACACGCATATATATTATAAACACCACATCTTTCATCTAAGGCTATATAAAATGATTAAAATTTATATGAATAAAATTATGCCAATTTATGATGTGGTTTTTGGTTTACAATCATCATCTTTTATATGCCATCGTATAATATTTATATTATTATTATTATTATAAACAGACAAAACCACTCATAAAACTTATGAAGACCATATATATATATAATCGTATGTATATAAATTGTATAATACACGTTCATATATAAAGTATGGTACATCTATAAAGACGTTGTGTGTAGGTCAATTGATTTTTTTTAATATTTATATATATATGTATATGTAATTATATTGAGCATGAGAAATTAATATTTTTCCCAGAAATAAGTCTATTAAAAATGAATATATGCTAAGAATTTTATACATGTATATTATAAATAGGCGAGTATATCAAAAATATGTGTATATACTATATATAGAAGAAAATAAAATGAAAAACTCATTAAATTTATAATATTATGATTAAACAAATTTGAATAGTTAATTAATTTTTTTTTGTATTATTACGCTCTATACGATTTTTTTATTATGTGTTATAAAAAAATTAAAGGAATTATATATACATACTATATGCGATTAACCATATAAATATAATATTTTTTTATGTTTTGTTTGTATTTATTGTATTTATACACCGAATTTTCTAATATATTCTTAATGGATTTGTAGTGCTGGTATACAATTTTCTAAATGGAAGTTAATTTCAGTTAATATTTTTATTAAAAATTTTGCTCAAATTTTCATTTAAATAATTAATTATTTATGTATAACTCGTCATTTTAAAATATAATTTTGACAATAGAATTTTGCGCCATAAAAATAAACGATACCATATTTTTTATTATTCAATTTATTAACATTCACCATATATGTAATATAAGGATTTACAAAAAAAAAAGGATGAGGGTTTGCAAATATAATAATTTATATATCATTATAAATTCTCTTTTGTTTGTCATTCAACAAAATGAATGCAGATTTTTTTTTGTTTATATAAAAGAAAACGAAAAAACCCCGCTTGCAATTATACGATTGGTTAATTTTTCAATAATTGTTAAACCGTAAAAAAATATATATTAAATTTTTTTTTTATATACAATTGGAAGAAATTTTCTCCTCCCCTTAAATTTAATTTAATGTTTTCATTATTTTTCATACTGAATTAAAATGTACATTATTATACAAAACGAAAAATAAAATGAATACATCAAATATATGCGTATATATAAAATATATTCGAAGAGATGACAAACACACAGCAATTTAACAATTTAAGGATTGTATAATTCAAATAAATTTAAAGAATATACATATTAAAAAAAACATATAATTATATATTTTACTTTAAATATATTTTCATTTCATTTAAAATAACAATAGACTATTATTATTATTATTATTATTATTATTATTATTGTATTTTATAATGTATATTTGTAAATAAATCTGTTTATATAGAATGTATGTATATGTGTGCAACTCCATCCCATTAATTCTTTATATACTAAAGGTAAAAAAACACATGGAATTGAAATTTATATAAGTCGATCGAAAAATAAATTATGAACATATAACATTTTGCTAATGTATAAATTTAATATAAAATCGATCTCTGCAAATAACTGCACGTTTGGTTTAAGTGTTTAAGAATTTTCCTTGAGTTTTGAGAGTCCATTAGATTTTAGGTTACAATTAAAATTCACTATCATTTGTTTTGATGTTTTATTTTGTTCCATATAAGTATGAGGAAAATTTAAGAAGCCATTAATCGTTTATTGTAAATCATTCTATTAATGAATTGTTTATCTATTGTATATTTTTTTCTAAACTACATTGAATGTTTTTAAAATTTTTGATAATGCAATAGAATGTTGATTTTTGTTAATGCTATAAAGAATCGAATTTACTAATATGACCATGCAAAAAAAAAGAAGAATATGTTCTATATTTTTCAAAGTTTTACTTTAAATGAAAATTTATTTTTAGATACCATATATTGATTTTAGATTGAATTTACCTATAGATAAGAATTCTCTTTTTTCATCAGGATTTGTATGTTTCTCATAGTAACGCTGTTCCATATAGACATATTTCAATAATAAAATTTTCATCAGATAAAAATACATAAAATATTCAACAGCATCGGATAAAAAAAAGTGTATAAACATTAAATAAACATTGGATTTATATTTTAAATATATAGTAAATGTATGTTGTTCTTCTATTGAATTTTATGTCATATTATTAATTTCCTGTATGTATAAATTTGTACAAAATTTACAATATAATATATAAAAAAAAAAAACAAATTATATATTTGATCAAAATACAACAAGAAAAGAATTTAATATTATAATAATAATAATAATAATAAAAAATTGTCATATGTGTATTTGAAAAAAAAAACACTTAAAAAAATTGTGGTTTGTCATTTAATTTGGGATTTTTCAAAGGAATAAAAATAAAAATAATAATAAAAAAACATTTATTTAGTAAATCGTTTTCTATATACTCGTATGTCGTATATATATTTAAAATTTTATTTTTTTTCTAGATATAACATAACATACATATGGATAATACATCACCACAGCATATATGAAAGGTAACAACAATTTTATACCTTATAGCATATGTATATATAGTGATGTAGTGATTTTGTTTATATAGTCCATATATATGTATATATACATATATTTTATATACGACGATAAATAAAGTTTATCCAGGACCTTATACCGTTTACCTTTATCATTATGTTCTTTGTGGGATTAGTTGTCAAATATACCCTAGTTTTTTTTGTCAATGTTCATTTCTTTCTTTGTACTATACTATATAAATGTTGCTGTTTTTTTTTGTGTTCATTTATTATTACATACGTTGACATTGTTGGGTTATTTGATGTATGATTATACAGATCCGTTTTTATTATTATTATTATTGAATTCAATTGCATGATTTTGAAGAATTGAATCAAAATGCAATTTTATATATTACAATATAACAGAGTTAAACATTTCCCTATATATGTATGAAATGTTGTATAGGTTTTAATTGGAAACATTTTACAAATAAACGATTCGTCTCTGTATAACATTCGTATATATAGTAAAAGACATAGGATATTTATATACGCGATGTATATAGGAAAAAAATAAATAAAATATAGAGGAAAAAAAATTATTCATAGATTAGTATATCCAATGGATATTTTTAATGTATTTGTTATAAGAATTCGTTTGTCCTTATTGTCAAATTTCTATTTATTATTTCAGATGTTTCGCAATATATTATATTGTTATTATATTTACATGTGATTCTTCATTTAATATACATATACGGGCATTGAACAGAAAAAAAATATACCCGTGTTCATCTAAAATATTCGTATTAAGAATATACAGAGAAATTTATTTTGTTAATAAAATATTTCATTAAGAAAATAAAGGAATCCATTATAAAGTTCTTTCTGATCGATTATAGTAATATATATTTATTTTATATACCTCGGGTACAATATTTATTTTATATATATACTATCTAATATACGTATTAAATGAAAATAAATCGGCTTATAGGTACAGTTTTTTATAGTATATGATTGTAGTGTATTCCGTATTATATAATAATATAAATATATAGGGTTTATAGAATGAAAAAGGATATAAATATTTATAAATGTTTGCTACCCACGTTGCGGTCACATTTATTATGCAAATATAATAAATTTACATGTAATTATCAATTGTTAAACAGGTAATCAATATATAAGTAATCCGGCATCATTTGGGAAATGGAATTCCTTCGAAAAAATTTTCAACTGAATTCAAATATTGCATATTATTATTGATCTAACATTGTAAAGATTTTATTAATTTAAATAACTATTAATATAAATATTAAGAGTTAGATTTTATTCGTGGTTTGATATACTTTTGTTTATAATTGTACAATTAAAACGTTAACAATATTTAAATGTAATTAAAAACTATTGAATATTTTTGCAGACAGATTTCTATTTGAAAAATTATTGTATATGTAGTTAATGTAATTATGTATAATTAGTAATAGTATACATATGTATATCAATAGAACAATTCTATGAACATCTTCTCAAGAATAGTACAATTATAATGTATTTTGTGCTGAGAAGTGATGAAAATAAACCGAAAATCAAATCCATTAAAATAACATCATCTAATTGTTATTTGAATACGTTTTTTTTTATCGTTTTTATAATTATTTTTTATAATTCAATAAAAAGCTAATCATAAATTAAAATATATAAGATTTTTATTTTAAATTGTCATACAAAAAATGACTTTCTTTTTTGCTAATATAATATCCGCTTTTTTTTGTATATTGAATCCAGTGAATTTTCGTCACTCATTACATTGTTTCTCTTTCATTTAATTTTTGATATTCTTATTCTATATTCTAAATTTCATATAAATATTAAAACATAACATTAATGTTAATTTCCAAAAATAGGAATCAATATCGATCAATATTTATACTAAAATTCTTAATATTACAATAGACAATTGTCAATGGCTTACGAAACACGTAATAATTCAATACCATTACATTCGTACAGCCACCGTTGAACGGTTGTTAACATTCAAAAGGAATCTTCCTTGCATCTGCTAAGATATTATGTTGAACCATAGAGAAAGGGGTTTATGCAGTTGTTGGAGATCTGAAATGTCGTGAAAATTGATAAAAAGTTAAGTAAACGTATTTTTTCCTTTAACACAATTTCGATACACTGACCGTAATAGAGCCGAATACTAAATCCATAAATTAAATTAAAGACTATTGAACCGTTTTAAAAATATTTAAACTTTTATATTGCACGATCCTTTTTATTTAGTTCTTTTTTTTAATAATATATATATAAAAAAGATCTCATATTTTTTCTATCGTTATCCGTTTTATAATTTGATATTTGTGTATTTTATTAAAATACAATAGAAATATTGATAAATGAATGAATGCACAGTAAATCATAATTTTCTATAAATATATACGTATACAATTGAATGACAAAATAATAAATTTTATTATTATTCGATTGTTAATTTTTATGTATATGCTGCCAAAATATTATGAACATTCACACCCATGGTTATGCCTTTTAATACACAATAATCATAAAATCATAAATGGTTTCGAAAAAATCTTGTACACATGAACAACAACAACATCATCATCTTTATTATTATCATCAATATTGTCAGTCATTCATATTATATGCAATCGTGAAATGCACATTTACGATGAGAAGAACAAAAAAAAATTGTTTTATATGCATTGAAAAACAAGAATAATAATAATATAATATAATAATAATAAAAATGGTTCGTATATAAAAAAAAATTGTATAAAACTTTATTATATTATTGATCGTTTTGTAAACTGTATATTGTGGTTTCTACCAAATATTCTACGTTATACCAGTCGCACATACAGATATCTTATATAGAATCTTTCGCTTTTTTATTCAGACACATTACGTGTATACATTTACATATATATATATATATAAATATGTATATAGAGGTAGCAAGGATTTCACATCATCATATTCACATCCCCTATAGTAATAATAATAATAATAATAATAATAATAAAGTACATGAAAATATTGTGCTATCACATCACAAAAATCAAATTCATTTTTTTTATATATGAATATAGCGTAAGTTATATAAATATATAAGATTTGAACGAAGAAATATGGTTTGTTTGTTGGTACATATACACATATGATATACTCGAATTTAGTTAAAAGAACAGCATTAAACATCTGATTCTTATATAAATTCTGTATGATATAAAAAAATACATGTTGGCATTCCGCATAAATACTTTTTCTTAACTATTATTTTTCATAATATTTATAGATATTTAGTTTTCGTAAAGGCGGTGCTAAATAAATTCTTTTTTTATTATTATTATTCTATATATATATATTAATTTTTTTGGATTAAATTATTGATCTTAAGATTATTTTTCACATTGCATGAACGAATTCGAATTTCATCTGCACATATCTTTAAAATACAATTTTGATTGACATGATTTATTTGATATATTAAATAGAGTACAAGTTTATTTTTTTTTAATAAACTAAAACGATGAAGATAATAATTATAATTATAAAAAAAATTTATAAACTTGTGTGTGAAGAAAACCCCTTTCGTTTATTTCAATTAATTTTTTTTTACGCCATAAAACGTTAAAAAAAATATGCACATTGATGATGGCAAAATACATTGGACGGGTAAAGAACAAATAAGATTTATATCTTTTTGATTTTTTTTTATTGTCAGATTCAAACACCTTTTCCATTTAGTTTTTTTTTTTTGTACAAATTTATATGGTTTTCTATACGAATAAATGTTTAGATATATATATATCATCTATGGTGTGTTATGGTATTTGACAAAAGAAATATTTATTTATATTATATATTAAAACATATTCACACAAAGAGGTCATATAAATATTGCGATTGATATATTTTAACCAAAACAATACAATAAATCTGTAATCTGTCCTACATTTGAAAAATCTTCCAAAAAATATCTGTTCTTTAAAATATAATTTTGTGTGCGTATTTATAAAAATGAAATTGTTTTGTATTTTATTGAGAAAATTTGATAAAAATCAACTGATAAAGGTAAAATATATGTTTTGGTTGGTTTGTTGTATATTTTGTGCTTTAATATATTTATTTAGTTATAAAATGGATAAGAATATATAAAATAGATAGATAGATAGATAGAGATATATTGTGATCAACAGGTTTTTGAGATCATTGAATTTTATTTTATAGAAAGAATTTTTATTTAGTTTTGTAAATATATGTCATTTGGTTATTATTTTTGTTATCTGTGGAATCTATTTATATATAAGACTAAGAGTATAGTATTATTGATATAAAATGAATGATAAAAATATAGCAAATATTGTGGATTATATAAGCATCTGCCATTGATGCATACGTTTTTAAAATAATACTAATAACATATGGTGAAGATAAATATTTTGTGAACCACAAATCTATAATTTATCATGGTTTTATAACCAGAATATAACTAGAATAAAATCTCGCAGACTTAATTTTCCTGCCACCAAACATCACGATCATTACTTATGATAAATAATATATTTAATAGTCCTGTAACGCATAATTTTAAGAATCATGAGTGTTGTTTTTGGTATACTAATAATATAATATAATAATAATAAAAAAACACATTTTAAGATCATTTGTCTATTTGAATTTGTATTATCAATGTTTATTTTATTTTTATTATTTTACCTCTCTTATATAATCTAAATGTCATAAAATTATTTTTCCAACTAAATATTAATAACATCATGTAACAACTGCATTATTTTATTATAATATAAAAAAATAAAGGTAATTTTACTATTTTATGACATTATAACATATAACCTGTGTATAACTAAAATAAAGAACAAAAATGTAGTATATGTAAATATTTAGTATGTTGTTTTTATATTATGGTATATGGTAATAAAATGTAGCTTAAATAATGTAATTGCACGTGTATATGTAGATTTTATGGGATATAATCCTTTTTTATTTAAGATGCATATATATATACAAAATTTAATATTCAACAACATACAAAGCCAATTAACATAAAAGAAAAACTAAATAACACTTCGTTCAATAATGTGTGTGACTGACACATAGATGGCGTCCCTAGAACTAAATCAATATTTTTTTTCGCATTTGGCAACCTTTTTAGGCTTACTGTCAACATCATATGTTAATCAGATCATTTGTTTACAAGTTACAGTGCTATAAGTGACGCTATTTTTGTGTTTTAAAAAAAAATGAATTCAAAGCAACTCCGTGTGCTGATTTATCATTGTTTTTTAATGAAAAAAAATACTGTTCAATGCCAGGAATGGCTTGAAAACATTACTCGGACTCTGCTCCATCAAAAAGAAGCATTTGTTATTGGTATGCCGAATTCAAACGTGGTCGTACAGACACCGATGACATTCCATCTACTGGAAGGCCAAATGACGCTGTTATTCCGGAAAACGTTGAAAAAACACTGAAAATCATTATGTCCAACCGTAAAGTGAAAGTGAGGGAGATTGCTGACATTCTGAAGATATCAGCAGGCGGTGTACAAACCATAATACACGAACATTTGGGTATGAAAAAGGTGTGTTCCAAATGGGTGCCGCGTTTGCTCACACCGGAGCAAAAACAACAACGAACCGATGATTCAAAGAGCTGTTTGGACATGTTTACGCGCAATAAGTCGGAGTTTTTGCGACGGTACATCACAATGGATGAAACATGGATCCACCATTTCACTCCAGAGTCAAATCGGCAGTCTGCTGAGTGGCATGCAGCCGGCGAAAGCCGCCCAAAGCGACCAAAGACGCAGCAGTTGGCTGGCAAGGTTATGGCGTCTGTATTTTGGGATGCGCATGGAATAATATTCATCGACTATCTCCAGAAGGGGCAGACCATCAACAGCGACTATTATATAGCGTTATTGGAGCGTTTGAAAGTCGAAATCGCAAAGAAGCGGCCTCATATGGCGAAGAAAAAAGTGTTGTTCCACCAAGACAATGCACCGTGTCACAAATCAATGAAAACGATGGCAAAATTGAACGAATTGGGCTTTGAATTGCTTCCCCATCCACCGTATTCTCCAGATTTAGCCCCCAGCGACTACTGGCTCTTCGCAGACCTCAAAAGGATGCTCCGTGGTAAGAGATTTGGCTCAAATGATGAAGTAATCGCCGAAACTAACGCCTATTTTGAAGGCAAAGAAAAATCGTTTTACAAAGGCGGTATCGAAAGATTGGAAAAGCGTTGTAATGATTGTATCTCCCTAAAAGGGACTATCTTGATGAATAAAAACGAATTTTGGGCAAAAAAATGTGTTTTAATTAATTAGTCACACACATTATTGAACGAAGCGTTATATATGTGGGTAATAACATATTTGTGTATAATATGAAAATCAAGTACAATATCAATTAATTTTATCGTATCTTATTTCGAAATTTTTTCAAGTATTATACGATATATATATATATATATAAATATAAGATATGAAAAAAGTAAAATTCTTTACAGGGTGTCTGAAAATAATGAATCCTTTTTTAATTCAAATATATTCAAAACATAAGAGGAGATGATTCAAAGATTTTCCAATTCATAGCTTATTATTGTCAAATTTAACAATATCGCCCTTAAATAAATGTAAAATGATTTCTTAATTCTTGCTTATAAACTAGACTATGACAATATTTTATTCGGTTATAGAATTGACCATAATTTATAAACAATTGATTATTATTATATACATTAACTGTAAACTATATCCATTCAAATTTCTCATCAATTCCATTTCATCAAACATCTTGTACATATATATTTTTTTTTAGATATTTACATCTTTATGATTAATTTTATGATTATGAAGCTCCATATATAAAAAATAAAAAAAAACATACAAATATTTATATATATAGTGCGGCGATACATTGGATTATATTATCTATATACATTCATAAAAATATACATATCAAAACGTGATAAGAATAAACATAATAAAACTCTCAGTCGCATATTTTATTTATTATAAATATGCATATAGATATACGAAATGATATGCGATTAAAATAATTTCCATATAGCGAAGAAAAAAAATCATTTTTTTTTATCATCTTAGTATATCAACGCATAAACAACATTCACTGATCTGTAAATATATACACTTCCATTATTATGTTATAATATAATATATATGATATATGTGTATACATAAAAAAAGTATACTTAAGGATAGTTAAATCAGTTATATAAGATGAGATATATATTTTCATTTTTCGAATAAATTCCAAAGTATATATCGTTAATTTTTCATATATCTTTTTTAGTTAATCTGCCGAAAATGTTGTAATAAAAAATGTATGATGTTTTATATTTTTGTTACATCATATATCCATTTTAATATCATTCAAACTATTCTGATAATAAAATTAAAAAAAATTATAAATGAACGCAATCAGACCAACATTTTGTATGGAAAGCACGCGTATATATGGCGTGGATCTGATGAATACGGGGTTAAATATTTCACTAATCAAATTCTTATAAAATTTTAAAATAAAATCATGTGCATACCATTACAATATACCTGTGTTAAATTTAAAATCGTCTTTATAACTTACGAATGAATGGTGCAAAAATGTTATGTTATTTTATTATTTTGTTAAATTTAATTTAATTTTTTTAAATATGCAAAAATATGATCAATTTTTATATCATTTATTTCTAATAATATATTAATTTATTTTTCTCTTATTTTAGTGAAATGCAACAGAACGTTTTTTAAAGAAATTTTCAAAAACTTTTCATCCAGCGGAAGATTTAAAGATATTTGCTATTATCAGTAGTGTATTCTACAAAAGTCCAAACAGGTAAAAATAAAATTTTGTTATAAAAGAAAATACATTATAATCAATAACTTTAAAATACAATAATAAAATAAAATACAATAACTTTTGTTTCAATTATTATAAATGATAAATTTTTCGCTTTTCATTCTCAGGTTAGTGTGATTTTGTCTGCCAGCTTTACGAATTCTATAAATTCCAACAATTGAGTGAGTGAACAATTTATTTTCATTATATTTCATTATAAAAGAAAGTAAAACAAATGGTATTCAATAAAAAAATAATCTTAAACAAATAAATTCTATTTACATTTATCTACATATCTCGGTTATGATTGCGATTATTATAAATATTTTATATTCATTTAATTTTCTCGGGTTTTCATTTTTTTGTATTAAATTTATATTCATCGTCAATTGTTTTCATTTATCTATATTATTTTCATTTTAAAATTATTATAAATGAATTCGTTTTTTAACTTTCTTTTAGAAATATAATCCTTTTAGAGTTCATGATAGATCACACAATTTAAAACCCACATTGCTTTATGTTACTAATTTTCAAACTAATATAAAACATAAACGATTTGATTTGGGAATTGGAAAATACAAATAAATAACAAATTGACTAATTTATTCCTTTTGTTTGCATACAAACATAGATCTATCATGAATTCAAACTAATATTTTTACTAACCCATTTTTGCATTATATTGAATAAATTATTTTTGTAATTCATGTGTCCTTTTTTTTCCTTATAACATAAAAAAGTTATTGAAAGCGGTCAGTTCTCTTTAATGGACTGACTACTTGACAATAATTTATCCTATATTACATTAAAATGAACAAGTAATTGGGTCTGTTTGAGGACTCCCATAAAATCGTCGTCGTTGTTGGGCTTGTTAGGGTAGTTTTAGTTTATATTTAATTTTATTTATAATTGCGCTCTGAATTTTAGTTATAATTTATATTATATTTTATAAAATTTTATTTTATATTTGTAGTTATAGATTTTTACTAACACAATAATAATCTATTTTATATATGTTTAATTACATTATAGTATCACATCGATTTAAAAAAAAATACAATTATTATTACAACAATTGTTTCTGCTTTATAAAGCAGTTAATTTACATTTCAACGACAACAACATTATCAAATATGAACATATTTTTCTAAATTTTATGCGATCAGTTATTTTAAAACATTTTTATCTATTAACTTATATAAAAACATCATATTTATATATTAACTTTGTTTTGTTTCCTGTTGATTTGTATGTAAACTTATCAGATTTCCATCACTCCATCAAATATATCTGTAATGTTGGAAGAAAACATATCGGGGATGTAATTTTTCAACTTTTACTACCTCTATCCAAAATCATATAATTTTCAATTTTCCAAAATGGAACTAAGAAGTTAAATACAACGTACGCGTGTATTTACACACTCGAAATGTATTAATTTATATGTTAGTTTAAAGAAAACGTGAGATATTAAATATTAATTTATTTATAAATGTATGATATATTATATCATAAATACACGAGGATGCATTTAATTATAAAAAAAACGTAGACTTTTATTTTCCTCTTACAACATTAAATTTGTTTTTTTTTCTGTCTATCAAACGTTTAATTTAGAAATAATGCATAATAAAATGTAATGTAATTTTTTCATGAAAAAAAAATATAGTAAATAATTATAGATCAATAGACATAAATAAATTAATTATTCTGTTTTAAGTATATAATTAACATAGAAAAAAAAACACATACATGAACCTTCAATTTAACAAAATTTTCTATATATACATCTTAATTAGAGTTACATTATTATAGATATCATCAATCAGTTTTTATGAACATATATAAAAATATATTTACGTATATAATCGGTAATAAATGATTTATTTTCATTTTTTTTTGTTGTTGTTAAATTTGAGCACGATTTTATTATATTTGCATATACAAAAACAATACAAATAAACACCTGATACATAATACATAATGAAAAGCATTTATTTGATTTTTTTTCTTCAGATGAAAAAAACAGAAAAACAAATAAATATCCAACGTATTTACTTTTATATGATATTTGATACAAACCTTAATATATAGTTGAAAAATAAATAATAACTTAATTCGTATATAATAATATTAATATATTTTCCATTGAAATGTATCTATAATTATTCAAAATCAGTAAATTTACTATGTGCGGTATTTACATATGTTGGAATGGTATCAAGATTTTAATTATAAATAAAAAGGTTTTTTTTGTGATGTGATTATGTAATAAAAAAAAATGAATGACTTAATTTTTTCAAATCTATATAAATATATAATGACTTGGGCATGGTAGATTTTTTTTTCTTTACTTTTAATTATGATTATGAAAAAAAAATAATTATTATTATTTATGATTATTGCATAATTCCAAGTTGAATTTCGAATCTATACTTTACTATTACACTTTATACTCTATATAATATAATATGTATATAATTTCTCTCATGAATTCATATACAAAATCAACAATATATGATTTTAATTTATAATGAAAAAGCAATTTCAATTGCAAGTGAATGTTTATTTTATTATTATTTTTTTTTTTAATCTATATATCATATCTGTATTTATTTTATTTTATATATCTTTGATCAAAGCAATGACATTTATATTGAATTGACTTGACAAACGCAAAATATTTATTATACATATTCATAAATTTATATGAACAGAGTATCGTAGGTTTCCATTGACTTTATCCGCGACATGGTATTGAATGTAAATGAATTTTGTTTTATAACCGAATATTTATAATACAAATTTGAACACTGGAACATTCAGTAATCACATATCCTTACAATTGATTCCTAAAGATTTATAATTCCATTGGTAATATAATTTTTTCAATTCGTATATATATATGTATCTAAACGTTAGACTAAAAACAATTTTGTTTTTGGGCTAATTGAAAATCATTTCAACAAATATGAGAACTCTGAAGAACACAAAATCAAAATAAAACGGATTGATTATCAATGAGATTTCAAATCCCATTGATTTTGAATATATTAAATGTATCTGTCTGTATGTATCATTATGTGAATTATATAATCAGTGACCTATATATTTCTATTTATATATACAATTTTCCAGATAAAAAGTATGTTTATATCAGTAAAAAAGTAAAAAGTATATCTATATCTATTTAATTAAAAATATATCCAAAAATAAATACATTTTGATACTAAAATAAACGTTTATATATATATCTGTACGGTAGTAGTTATAGATATAGAAATATATATATTATTATGGTTTTAATTTTAGATTTTCTATTAACGATAAAATATAAAATCGATTAATATACTTTTAATTAATTTTTATTTTCAATAATATACCACCAATCAATATATTACATAAATTTAGTACAAGTAAAATTTCATATATTTTTTTATATAGTTATAGTTTTACATATCGTATTATTTCTTCTATCTCTTTTAATATATTATAAATTATATTTATGCAATATATAAATGCTTTTCAAGAGGTGGTACTTGTCATGATCTATATATATATTATGTTAATCATTCAAATGAGCAATTTATAAATTATAACATTTAATAAAAACAAATTTAAATAGTATTAATTGGGTTTAGATTGCAACACTATAACTCTATATAGTTATCGTCAATTTTATATCAAATATTTAACGAAACGTATTTATTTTAAATTAATGTTTTGGAACAAGTGGGATTTTATTTATTATACATAAACTTAAATTTTATAATTGAATAATATTTTTACTTAATGAAAACTTCAATGAATTTAATTATATATATTATATAGTTATCGTTATATTATATTTCAAGATTAGGGATTTTGCGATAGTTAGTATTTTTAACATGGCGTTGTATTGTCAAAAGTAAATTGCATATAGTAAATTTTGTAAAAATTATTAGAAATATGATATAGAATGTAATGATTAATAAAATAAAAGTTCCTTTATATATGGATCAAAATAAATAAAAATACCAAATAAAATTATTAATAAATTACTTATTGTAAGTAATACAATTATAAGTGTTGGTCTTTGGTAATAAAACCAACAGAACAAATTAAGTTATCTATATATAGTTAGAGGTTGGTTTTTAGTTTTGGTTTGAATGATTTATATCTATATAATGTAACTTTCGAATGGCTTTTTTAAGACAAAATTTCTTATATCAGATTTTTGGAATCTATATAATCTTACATTTTATATTCGAATTCCAATCAAGTGGATTTTCATTTCTGGTTTTTCAACTTAACTTCCATATTAATTTTCCGGTCTTAACCTCTAAAAATAGAATTAAAGACGTTCGTAAATGCGTGCTTGATTAATTTTATTAAAAATTTCAATGTGTATACATATATTAAATTCATTGTCAATATAGTGTGTACTTATTTTATTATTGTATTGTCTTCATTACATACAGTTTTACATGTCAACAACTATCCATACTTGGTCATAATGCAATCATTTTGATAATTTTACCATTAAATTTACTAACTTATAATATCAGAAACAGTTAATATTCATATCATTTAGATAATGTTAAAAATATTTACGTGTGTAAATGTTCGTGGGAAATTCAGAACAAAAAAAAATATTATAATTATAGATAGAAATTATTAAGTTATAATAAAGATAATAAATTTAAAATGTAGGCATATGCTGGTAAATATTACATGTTTTTTTTAATGTTAAATTAAATTAATAATTTTATAAATATGTATATGTATAACTCTATTAATTAGAACCAAAAAAAAATTGTTAATATACTTTTAACGATTTATTACATTTTATCAAAAATTGAAAATCAGCAGTGGGCGAAAATAATAATAATAATATACATATTCATATGTATATACAAACTCTCAATTAATCGATTTCTAAATATTTGATGGTTTAATTTGATCATTAATTTAAAAAAAAAATTATTTTTTCTCGTCTAATTTAATCTATCCATACAAAAAACTATATATTCTATTATATTGTTAGAATATGCGACCGCAACGACGAGTTTATAAAATTATTCAACTTAATAAATATTCATAAGTGCGTGTATTGTATATAAATACAGACATACATTAATAATCTAATAAAATAATAACAATGATAATAATTTTAAATGTATGCGTAATTTAGATGGTTTTTTTTCTTAATTTATATAATTTAATTCTATATACATACATATATAAGAATAATTAATTTGTTTTGAGTGGTATTTCTTTTTTCTTCGTTTCATATACAAAATTCTTTTCTGATACAAATATATATTTTTAATCTTCTTTGCATTAATTTTAACATGAAATTCTTTTTAGAGAGAAGATATTAACAGAAAAAAAAACTTATATCACATATAGGTATATTATTATTAATATACATGTTTGTTGACGGCCTGTGCGATGAATAACAACAAAAAATAAAAACTGTGATGATTTTTACTACTGAATAAATCTATGTTTTTTTTTCTTCTTAATAATAATAATAATAATAATAATAACAATAAATCCGGTATTTTATTTACTACATATTGAATCCCCTTAAGATGTCTTCTGTTTTGTTGACTTCGACGACAATTATTATCATAAAAAAAATATTATTTTGTCTTTTTTTCTTCATTTATTCAGTTAAATCTCCGGTTTTTTTTAATACATTCATTTATTATTAAGACATCAAGTTTTTCATTCACCTACACACATAAAAAATGTATGTAATCATATATGTATATATTGGACATTATAACAATTCAAATATATAATATAAGTATAATATGCGGTCATTAATGTACCATATATAAATGAATTAAAAAAAAACCATATATTTGTTAAGAAAAAATTAAGTATAAAAAGAAAAAATAAAGTATAACAGAGTAATAAATGAAATATAAGCACATTGCAATATTTTCTATGTTTGTGCGTTAATATTGATAGTGAAGTGTATATTCTTATAGATTTATGCGTACATATACTTTAGGCACATAAATCGTAAATTTATCATCAATTTTTAATTTAAATTATATATGAATGAATAAATCTCTTTGAATATATTTTTAATGTATATGGCCACGTGCTGAGCCAACAGCATTAAATTCTATATATAATGAATAATCATAATGGGAACTGAACTAACTGACTGATGTACATATTCGTAAAAAAATCTTTTCATCTTTAATCATTTTTTTTTCTTTAGTTGATTTCAATAAATACATTTTTGTGCAATCAATCCATTTTAATTTTTTGAATATAATAAATGTCAAAAACATTTATTATATTAAAAAAAAAAGAAAGAAAGATGTAATTACCAGTAGTGTATGTATGCATGCATAACAAACGAATTAAATTGCGTATATTTAGTTGAAATTTATGTAGTCATTAATTTAATGATAAAATCAATTATAATCATATTAGCACAAATATAATAAGATTTTTTTATTATTATTTAAATCATTCTAATATGTATTTATTGTTTGTTACATTAAGTGCAAAAAATCTACTCAATTGATCAATGAAATTATATACAAAATTTTAATGGGAAAATGAATGTGATGTTTATAAGAAATTTCCCATATATTATATAGTTTATATTCAATTTCTGTTTCTGTAATTTACAACAGTTTTTAAAAGCATTAAATGGAGATATACCAAAAATAAACATAATATTTTAAATGTAACTAAAAATACATATAAATTTGCATACATAAGAATTCATATATATTTACCTTTCATATATACCTTTTGTTGCAAGTGTTATTTGTGTAAATGTTTTGAGACAACGTTTACAATTAAATTATAATTTGTACTCATATCTATATATCATATCATCGAACATATGTTCAACAAATATATATTATTATTATATATGGTAATATCAGATAATGTAAATATTATTATATTATATATACCTTTAGTTACATAAATATTAATACAAGATAAACAATTTTAAGTTTATTAAATACACATATAATAATAATAATAACAATATAATAATAAAAAGAGATATATATATATTTTTGAAAAGATATACATACAAGTAATGAAAAACGTATATGATGATATAACATATATAGACAATTGTAAACAATGAGCTTGTAAGTTTTTAATATCATATAATAATCTTTTTCATTTTTTTTTCATACTGTGATGTGAATTTTATCATAATAATATTTACCGCGTCTTCTACTTCTACATATCTTTCTATATCTAGATTTAAATTTAACACATATGATATATATCTGCATAATAATATATATAAATATATCAACGAATTTATAGACAGATATATATGTAAATCTGAATTGTTTAGTTAAGTGCGTTCCTATCGTTATATATGTATATGATATTATTAATAAACGATATGCATATATAATTATTGTTATTTTTCTCCATGACTTGAAGTACAAATAAACAAAAAAAAAGAAGAAGAAAATTCATATATCGAAAGAGTTAATATTAGTTTCAAGTTGTTATTTTTTCATTTACGCATATACAAATATTCATAATTAATTAATAAACATACGCATAAATAAATTATTAATTTTGAATATTTAATTTTTCGTATATATACCTATATTATTAATTCACTATATGCGTAATTATTATTATGTATTCTACATATATTCGTATGAAATCTTGAGGATCCGTTATTACCCATCCATCTAAATAACATCAATATGTTTATTTAGTATGTATGTATATATATGCCTATATATATTATTGGACGATAATTTAAATATATATTTATATATATATATATATATATATACATAAAATGATATTTTCTATATTTGGAATATTTATTCACATATAAATGTTTTATGTAAATTTAATATGAAAAAATATATATGGCATCTGGTTTTTAAGTTTTGTATCAAATACGTAAATACGTAAAAAATATTAAGTGTTTCTCAATTATTATTATTTTAATATACTATACACTATATAAAGATTACATTTTTATCGAACTTAGGGTATCCACAAAACTATTTTCATTTCTGAATGGAAACTTTTAATCTTATCCCGCAAACTAACCAAACCACAATTATGAAGATTTTAAAGATATTATCAAACATAAATATATATTTTCTTCAGATTGACTAAAAATTTTATTATAAGTTTTTTTATAAGATATAAAACTGTTTGAGTTGTAAAAAACCAGTAGGACAAAAAGTTACGGTAATCTTTAGTGGTGTTTCTTTCACGCGGTTTCTTGAAATGAAATATTCCAAAATCTGTTTTGATTTTTATCGGTAAATACTTTGTTAGTATTTCAGATTATTTTTTGTTAACCGAAGATGGATCATCATTAATTGGAAATTATGTAAATTATGAAAGTAATCATTTGGCATTAATATAGCAGAGAATAATATATCAACGGTACCTTGAACAAACGAAAGATTTTAGCTCCTATATTATGAACAATATTCAATTCCATAAATATTATAAAAGCTTGAGTATATCTTAACCCTTTTTTTTGTTAATACATATCAAAATTATTTAATACATTGTAATGTACATTCTATATATTGCTTGAGAAACACTGATTTTATAGACGTATGTACATGCTAGAAATAGATACATTATTATATACAGTTTATTGAGATATTGTGAGAATATAAAGTATATATTTTATTCTAATTTACCATATAAGATATATGTATATTAAAATATACATCATCTATCTATATCAACATATATATATATATATTTATAATACCTATATATGTAAATGATGAACAACATTTTTATTTTAATTATAATATTTAAATGTAATTTCTTGAAATTAATCATACACAGTATAAATAAATGTATATTAAGACCTGTGTAAGAAAATGTGTTAATTTCTCAATACAACAGGAAAAAAAACTATATTTATATATTACTTTTTAAAACAACAGCAAACAACAGCATTGACATAATTTTTTTACCATTTTACTATGGTCCATTAAATAAAATGAATCAATTTATTATCTAAATATATAGAATGAGGAGAATATATATTTTTATACTTTTGCTTGTCTATATCATCTACCTGTATAACATTTTAATTTTAATTTTATTCCATTAAGGTAATTTACAAATGAGGTAATTATTCTATTTATATATGTAATAATGAGAGGATATTGACAATTGATGCATATATATTAGGAAAATTTATTCTAGTTTTTCCTTTTACTTTGTATATAAATTATAAAAATCAATTTTTTTATTCAATTCAATAGTTGGATTTAGAATATTGACATAAATAAATTAATTTAATTAGAATAAACATTGGATACGATTATTTGAAATTTAATAACAAATAAATGGGTTACTTTCATGCAACATTTTACTTTTAATTGATTATATTGATTTTCGATTTCTATTTTAAACCAATTTTATTGGATACGTTTTTCAAAATCTACTGAAAAGAACGGGTATTTTGAATTGATATTTAATTAATTAATTATTATTATTCAATGCACATTCACAAATAAATTGTTTTCAAATTTATATCATTAATGGATTAATTAATCCATTAATGATAATTCTATTATTTTTACAATATCAAATTTTACCTTCTGATAATTAGATTTTTATAAAACTATTGGTATTCATTTTCTTAATATATAATTCCAAAAAAACAAATCGATTTCATTGTAATCTACTATAATGAACAATATAAATAAATATAAAATATGCATTCCTTTACAAAGTGTTTTCAATGAGTTTATATAATAAATTATAAATTGAAATAGAAATCAGGTCAAAATACATATCATATAGAATTTATTATTATATTATAAGTTTATTGGCACCTGTAATTATATATTGAAAAGAATTGATGAATATTAAACTCTTATAACATGATTTATATTAAATGAATGCACACAGTATTTACATTATATAAACACACACAATACTTTTCAAACAATTATTGTTATTTTAAAATTAATTCTCGTAAATTTATTAACAATATTATTGAATGATATTTTTTTATTGACACAATGCAGATTATAAAGTATATAATTAAATGAAATATTTAGAATGAATATATATAGAGAAATTTGAATTAAAATTGTTCGATTAATATTATTTTATTTTCGTAGTTGAATGATGAATGACTCAATTATAATTAAGAAAATTTTAAGTAACTTTTACCTATTTGTAATTTAACTTTCATTAAATTTTATTATAATAACAAAGTAAAAAAAAATCATTTAATCATTACTTATTTATATATTCATATATATGTATACATACATTTAAAGGGAATATATTTTGTATTCACGATTTATAAAATAAAATAAACAAACATACACAAATGATTATTTTTTTGCTTTAAAGATTTCGGAAGAAATTAATTAACCGTAACCTGTGTTGCTTTATTGTTGATATGTTGTTGGTACTTTATATACCTACCTACCTATATATTTACTTAAAATATTGTAAATAAAGTTATATCGTTATATATGCACAGGTGGGTTCATATATAACTTTTATATGTTATTTACACGTTCACGTTAAATCGATACAGCAAATATACCTATATACAAATATTATTACTTGTACAGTTATGACTCGATAATGTTCAGAACTGTTTATATATAAAATGAATTGAAATTTAACAATAACAAACATTTCACCTTTGAATCCCTTTTTATATTGGAAAATATTCCCAGATAGACACAATATCATTGATGATATAACAGTGCGCAAATTATCAAAGTTCAGATTACCAAGTCAAGAAATTGTAAACAGCGTTCTGATTATCGAATCATGACTGTATATCTATATTTCAATCTATATATTTCTCGAGGAATATAAATAAATTAAACATCAATAGCTTGATATATACACTATATAGTATAATAATAATAATAAATATATTTTTTGTTGGTTCCATATACATTAAATTATGTTCCAATTTCCGACAAAGCAAAAATTATTTTCATTTTTAATTAAATCAATATATGCATGATAATTATACATTTAATATAGAAATAATGTATATATAAAGAATAATCAAAGATCATGATCGCTTATTTTGAATTTATTTATTTTTTTTCTATATATAAAATAAATTGTATAAGATTTTGACTAAAAAAAATTATTGCATAATAATTTCTTGTTTAGGTAAATATAAGTTTTTTTTTCTCGTTTAATAATATTTTAATTGTATTTTAATACATAGTCAATTACTATAGATGTGGGTATGTTCAAAAACGTACTCCATATAAATTATTACAATATTAATTTCAAATTAAAAAAATAATAATAATAATGATACACACGACAATCTTTTTGCTATTATATTATATATAGTTATAATCATAATAATAAAAAAACGCTGCTAGGCCAAAGCATATAGAACAGAAATCACTCGTACATATGACCAGGGTATGAAAAGTTTAGTTAAATGTATCATTCCTCATAAAATATTAATATACATTAATGTTAAATTCTTGTTCCATAAAACAACAGTCGATTTCTATATATAATCGGCCGTTTAGCATTTGAAAACATATCTAGGAATATAATTTTTAAAATTCTTACCCAATTTTACAAGCGTTATATTTTGGATTACAACAGCTCGAATTACAGATACTATAAAATAATTACTTGCTTGGAAAAATATCATCCCAAAATAGAATAAATAGAATTTTCAATATTCCAAAACTAAACGAATAGGTTACAAACCATACGTACGTGCCTTAATAATAATATACATAGAAATGTATATACGGATAATAAATGTAAATAAAATGTATATATAATCATGTAATGTACAAACGATATTCTCACTCGTTCATATTATTTGTTTATTGGATTTTATATAGGTAATATTATATTTTTGTTACATTTTCTATATAAATACAATATACATATATAAAAACTAAATGTAATATCTATATATATAAAAGTTAAAAGTTGAAGAGAATGAATTTAATGACTTTCACTGTCAGATTAAAAGTTTAATTTATTTTAATGTGAAATTATATGCATTAATGTTTAATTAAAATGTATCCATATACAAGGCATACGTATGTATGGCGTTGTTAAATGTACATTATAATAATAGCGAAAAGAAACATTATATACATATATACAGACATAACAAAGAACACATAAAAAAAAGACTTATTTTTCGATTCCAAAATAAAAAAAAAGATTGTATTTCTTTTTCTTATTTTAATTTTTTTTTTATATCTATCTTTAGATATATGTATGTATATTTTGTACAAATGTCTCTATTACACCTTTGTTATACTTTTTTTAGCTATTTTAAATTGGACATTTATAAGATCATATAAAAATACGTATATAAGAGTAATTATAAAATGTTATTGCGGTATATATACTTATATCATACCGATGCTTATATGTATATTGTATAGAAGGAATTGCGTTTACAAAAATTCATATTGAAGAAATACTATATAGTCGTATGGTTTAATGAACAAAAAAACATGTATATGCGTAAATGTAGGTTATATATCTTATATAATATAATATATTTAGTTTTATACGGTTTTATATATACGTACTAATATTGTACATTTATTTGTTTTATTATTATGACATTACAAAACACAAAATTTATTTTGACCTAGAATTAAATTTACTTTCGATAATTAACATATTTTCTACGCGTACAACACTTTATTTTTTGCAGATGAACAAATGGTATATTTTATTTTATAAAAATACAATATTTTCTCAGGTGTAGAAGATCATATAACATTTTTAACAATCGGATATATTTTCAATTGATATTTGTTATAAAACAAAATTAATACTTTATTTCTAAAAAAAATTCAACAATTCGTCACGATTTTGTGGTAGTTTAAGTTGGCGCCAAGCCAAATCAATTATTAATTCCGAGAACTAAAAATAAAAAATAGTTTAGAACTATTGTATTTTTCACTGACAATGAATTTAAACGCATGTTAAGATATACCTTCTTAAACATTTTTTATATATGACTAATAAATTATGGACATATTTACAGTTAATACTTTTTATTTAATCGGATTTCCAAACAATAAAAAATGTTTACTATATAAAAATATATAAGAATTTTGTGATAAAAAAAAATTGTCATTATATATGATAATCAATTCTTTTCAATATATATGATACTATCAGATCTTACTTACAATAAAAAAAAACTAAACACCAATTTTGTATACAATACATTTGAAAAAGGATATAATAATAAAAATGCCAGGACATCTATATATCATAAATTCTATTTAGAGTTTCTTAATTCTTCTATATATTTTAATGACCATACCAAATTTTATATTTTTTATATTACAATGCGTTGAGACGGGATATCGGTGTGAAATGAATATTAATTACAATTCAATACCACACCAAAATCTAAGTTTTTCTTTTTTTGGTTATTTTATAATTGTACTGGATTTCATCTGATTTATAATTCTGTAATGGAATCAGAGTTTAATTCATAGATAACCAATAAAGTAACAATATTTGTTACAATTAAAATTATGATATTGTATATGCAAAAAACTGAGGAATTTATGTCATATTGGATTTGTAAATTTTAATTCAACTAAAAAAATTCGATTCAAATATACAACCATAGCATATAAATAAGATATACATTACCGGTTTTGCATTATACATATACCTTTATATTGTATATAGTAATCAAATCAATTAATAGATTTGAGTGAAAGAAATCAAAAGTATATATAAGTAAATCATATATACAAGAATGTTTATATCTATATAAAATTTATATTTATTATCTGTACATTAATAGAAAAATAGCAATTTAAGTATTATTGTAATATATAAATATTAAAATTGCCTCAAGGTAAGAAAAAATAAATAAATAAATATATGTATGTTCACTTGAAATTTTAATTTACAACAAGAGGTATATATTAAATAAATCAATACGTATATATTTAAATGTCCACTCTTTTATGTTATCCAGCATATGATTTGAAAAATAATATAAAATATCTTATATTATAATTTATCTTGTTATATATTTTTATTTATACAAGTTAATTTCATTACTGCGCTATTATAAAACGTGTATATATAGAAATTATATGCATTAATGTATAGAGAAAATAAATAAATTACATTATAAATATAATATGAATGTGCACTACATGCATTTTTTTCATTATGACTATAGATATAAATTTTTAGCTATAATAATATACAAAAACACTATTTATTTATATGTATGTATATTGATTTTGGGTGTGGTGTACATTTAATATTAAAAAATAAAAATGAATATTCGATTTATGTATATTGGATAATAAAATACTTATATATAAAATAGAAATATAAAATTTACCGATTGCCATCATATATAAATAGGTCATTTCCTTTTCAAAATGCGTCTGTCCAAATCCCTTTTATTTTGCCTTCATATATATATAAATCTATTTTAAATTAAAAGAATAAAATATATAAACAACATTTAATAATAATACCTTTTGATGTTTTCGAATAAAATAAATTAAAAATTAAACTATAATATCGATCAAAATGATAAGACATCATTAATAAAGGTTAATTGTTCTCTATATATTGTAATATAATTTTTTTAATTATATATATTTATAGACATTTGCATTTATGTATATATTTTGTTATATTACCCAAGTAGTTATTTATGTGTATTACAGGAATAAAAATGAAAATTAAACATTTTTATTTTATGAGTTTTTCCTCATCATTTGGTGTGGTTAATATCTATATATATATAATATATACAGAAGCGGCAAATGCGCGCGTATGCATGCCACCGGTCCCGGGATCTTCATCATATATACGAGCACACCATACCATTGACCTTTTATATGGTGTTTTTTTTTTGTTTAATTTTTTATTCGGTTGTATATTTTGACATTTATTTTATAAATATCATATGAATGCGGTTCACTTTTAATATCAAAGGAAAGTAAAAAAAAAAAAGTGACTATAAAATTTTTCTTTTTATTTTATATATACAAAATAAAGAACAAAAATTATATTGATGAACAAAATAAAAAAATAAAAGAAAAAGATATATGGTATTAAATTTTATTACTTCCTATAAAAATAATTGTTTCACGCACATACCATCAATAATTTTTTTTTTAGTTTTATTACATACACAATTTTCCATTATATAAATCGCTTATATTTTCTTTTACTTTTTTTATAGTTACTGAAATAATATACCCCGATACAGATAAAGCTAGTTCAAAGTAAAATATGTTCTAACTTTATAAAAAAATAAAATATTCTCAAAACATGATCGCAATTTTATTTGATAAAACAATCGTTTTATTAAATACAAATTTTAATATTAGTTTAATACAATTTGAAATTGGTATGCATCTGATGAAATTGGAATATAATAGAATAGTATAGTTCTTTTTCATTAATTTATTTTAAACATTGGAAATCACTTTGATAATTTTATAGAATTAAATGATACTAAATGTAGTGATATTAATTCATATATTTATTATAATGTTTTGATAGGTTTAAATGCAACCACGCAGCTGATTAATAAATAAATAATTCTTTTATAGTCAAATAGAAATCCTTAATAAATGTTCCTATTTCATTTGTTTGTATCAGAAGAAGAACAAATAATCATTCTATGATTTATTTTACTTCAAATCATTTTGATTATCACATCGTTAAAAATTTAGACATTATTCACTACGACAATATAATAAAATTTTTGTTTCGATTATATGTTTATACAATATATCAAATTCCAATTGCTATTTAAAACATATACATTAGAATGCCGTAACCGCGATATTTAGTTTTTAGCGATCGACAACAGCCTTTTAAGTTGAACAACTTGACATGGATAATATGAATGCAAATTCTTTATACAATCATTAAATATTTTATACTAAATTTTCATACATTCTTTGTCAACAATAAAAAAAACTATAAATAATATACAAATATACTTGTATATTTATTAATTTCCTGGAAATCATAACAAAATATTATATATACATATATAACGTGTATAGATTAACGTATATGTAAATATCTAATAAATGATTGATGATAAAATAATTTAGACATTATATCCCACATATTATTATTAATTAAATTAAATTAAATTTTTAACAAGTTATAAAATTGTATATATATATATATTTATATAGGTGAATTAGAATGCAATAATATTAATTTTATATATCATATTTTATGTATACGTATGACAATAATTGAATTTTTAACCTTGATTGTTCTATGATCAAGATATATACTGTATATATTTTATTGTATAATATTATTAAAATGTAGATTAAATATTTATTAAGAAAAATAGATTAACTTTTAAAATCATATATGTATAATATATGAAATGTTAATCAGGTGGTAAATAATTGCTTTACATTTATATTTCTATATATACAAATCAAAAAGAAATAATATACAGAGTGTAGTGAAAATGATTCGAAAATGAATCAAAATAATTATCAAAATAAACCACTGTTTGGTCACTATATTGGAAAACTGATGAGTTTATAGAATTCAAAATTTTATCTTCCGTATTCAGAAACATATTTTTATTTTGAGTTGCAAGGTAATTTCAAAATAATATTCTTATTGCAATCCATTTGTGTTCATTTGAAACCTTTAAAATGACATTCTGTACAGATTTATTTTTAATGCGGTAAATCAAGAATATAAATTAAATACGCACTTATATATTTATTCAATTAGTTCCATATACGCGATCGGTGTTGATCTCAAATTTTACTTTCAATTTTATTTTTCTTTTCAAATAAAAAAAAATAAGAAAAGATCATTAAATTATTTAAGAATATACCATTCATTCATTATTATAATATACTTGTACTTTAATTAAAATTTAAATATATGGAACAAACCAAATTAAATCCAAATATATATATTATATATGAATATAAAATAAAATGTTATGGTATAAAATATAAAAATTTGTCATTTCGATCAAATATCTTACTCGCATGCCAGTCACAATTTATAAGTATTATGCATATTCAAACATTTTATTTAAAAAATAAATATGTAAAGGTCATTTAAATATACATTATTATAAAGTAATTATAAAAACAAAATTTGGACAATAGTTAAAATAATTATTTTTATTCCATATTAAACAAAATAAAAATATCGTTCGTATTTATGTAAATATTTTATTTGTATATGACATTGAAACATTTTATTTATTAATACTAATAATTGTATATTAATATTTATTTTTTTCTTAAATTTAAAAATATGATTAATTATCCGCTTGAATGAGACTATAATATTATATTTATATAATATATATATATATTATATATTGGTGATTGTCGGTGCCGGTCTTTTAAAATTATTTGGTGTATTATTGATATTTTTTGAAAGTCAAAATAACACAAGACCAATTATTAAAAATAAAATTAATAAATATATCTATAACTTAGAATGTTAATATTTCTGTATATTCAAATGCATTTTAAGATGGATTATTATGCAGCAGTCTCACGCAGACATTACACCAACACATTTATTTATTTATTTTTGTTTTAAATGTTATTAATATAAAAAATAAACACACTTCCATATAATTGGTTTGCATTTCGTTTTCCTTATTTTTACATATGAAATTCTAAGAAATAATCAAGCATGTAATTTGTATGGTCACCAAAAATGGTTAATATAAAATTGGATTTTAAAATCGAGTAATTGACATTATAATTATATTAAATAATTTATCTTAAATACAATTTTACATTAATTATTCCATACATTTTATTTATTAATAACGATGTCTTTATTCCATAACTAAATACACGCTGATGAGGAATATTTTCCATCTATGATAATATGCATAATAGATGGAGAAAAATAAAGGTTTATTTTGTATTTTATGTTTAACAAAAATCAATATTTTCTTTAGGTTTTTGTTTTCTCTTGTGTGCGTTTGTTTTTCGTTTTTGGTATATATCATTCACTCCGTTGATGAATAACAAAAAATAACATTCAAATTTAGATAAATAAAAATATATTTAGAATATTCAATATTATTTTTATTTTAAACAGAGAAAAAATTTCTTTATTTTTACATATTGAAATATTTTAAATGCCATATAGGTATATTATATGTAAATTTAATAATAATAATAAAAATAATATATGATGGAATAGAAATAAATCATTTTGAATGTACAGTAAATGACGAACGAACAAGTAAATTATTTGTTGGCATTGCTATATATTAAGCCGTTTCAATCATTGACCTCTTTACATTTTTCTATAATTTGGAATTAATTAAATTAGAAAAGATCAACATTTTATAATCTCGGAAGATAAAAATTTAAAATTAATTTCGTTGTATTTAGTGTATATATATATTAGACTAAAAACCAACCTTAAATGGCCAGATACTGCATGAGTAAATTTAAATAATGTATAATTTAAAATAATACGTTTAGAATTCATTTTCAATCCTATATATTCATATTATCATTTTTAAACATAGAAAATAAAATCACAAATGCCATATAAGAATACATTTATTTTTGTTGATTTTTTTGAACGTTGTAAAACAAAATATATGAGATATAATTTATATATTTAAATTTGAATGGGGTAAAATTATTTGACAACATAATTTATGTTTATTTATTTATCTCTTATACATGACTCCCAGTTACATATAGTAATACTTAATATATCACATTTATCTATGTATATATGTATACGTTAACAAAGTGATATTGTAAAATGAAATATGTAACATTAATTGTGCGATTGACAAATTGATCTCGATAATATATAATAAAAACTGTTAATTTATGCAATAATTATACGTTTATATAATAATGATATTTATAAAACTTATTCAAATCGATTGTAAACGAAATTGATTGCAATAAGATCTCCAGAAATATGATGAATTTGCATTAATTAAGTGTTAGTTTATCAGAAGTATAAGTATAGAAGTATTCTCAATAAATAAAAATTAGAATTTTTCCGAATACAAAATGCGTTTTTATTATGATATATAACTTTACTATTATAATAATCTTTATACTGGGAATTTCAGAATGACCATTTTTCAAAAAAAAGAAGCAATTATAATTATCAAATAAAAAAAACAAACCCATTTTATAACGAACTATAATAATATATTAAATTATTAATTTTTGAGGATCATCTCTGAAACACACTGACAAAACATTTTTATTTTCTTGTATTTTAGTATTTTTACTCTCTTTATGTAGTTATTTTCAAAATATAAATGTGCGGCAAATTAAAGTGCATTTAAATTAAAAACATTTTTCTAGGAACTATTTTTTGTATAAAAAGTATATAAGAATTATAAAATAAAAATCAACATGAATATAGAAAAGAAAGTATTCAAAAATAAATTATAATCAATAAGTTTATATTCTTCAGAAGCGAATTGAAATGACAGTTTCTTTTTTTTTTCTTAGAATGAAATAATAATAGGATACATATTTTAGAAAAAAAAAACAACATTATTTTTTATTTTAATTTGCTAAAGATGGGTGTCTCAAAGGTAATAACCAGTGATATAGAAATAGAATTATCAACATTTCTAGAAATGAGAAGTTTCGGATTTTATCAAATATAAAATACTGTGTCGAATCTTACATATATTTAAATTTCTTTCAAATATACGGCAATTTTTTCTGTTAAGACTTTCCAAGTATTTTGAAAATAAAATGTCAAAACCACAATAATTCACACAATAATTAAGAGTTAGAATTTGTTGTATTATCTCTTAACTCTTATAGAGGACCATGGATATACTATTATATTAACAAATACATTATAAATCCCTTTTCTATTTTAATGTATTGTATGTTTGTAACATATATATTTTGTGTTATTTATAACAAAAGGATTTAATTTATTTTTAAATTATTTTTGTATGTTGCAAGAAAAAAGAAATACATTTATCTAATTTTATAAATAAACAAAAATATATTTATATATATAAAATAGGTAATAAAATAAAATGTCATTTAAAAATTCATTATGAAAATACAATGAAAATTATTTGTATTTCACTTTATTAAAATGCTTAATAAAAAAAAAGGTTATTTCGGATAAATAAACAATTCGTCGTCGTTTTCGATCCTTATTGTTTATATTCTTTATTATTATTATAGGAGGGTCATTAAATTTAAATGCTCCTCGTATAACTATACAAAAATGGTATATATATAGGTATATATACATTAATCCATATGTTTAGATAAATGATGAATTTTTTTACTATATGGATATTTATATATCACAATAAAACATTATTGCGCGCTAAAACATAGCAATTTATAAATGGAGAAAATTCATGTATATATGTCCAATGTGAAACATTTTACCATTAAAATTTAAGTATTCATTGTAGAATTAAAAATAATCGTTGAATTATAATGCAAAGTAAACAATTTATTGTCGAGCTAAACGTAATAAAATATAAATGAGTTTACATTGAATACTATATTTACCAATATAAATTGAATTTACTAAAATTCATTAGATATCTAAATACATATTATAATAAACATGCTCTTAAACAATTTGACCTTTAACACATTCACTGCCGCAAGTGAAATTATTCAATTTTTGATAAACCATTCTGTTTGGTTGTAAAATTAATACATTAAGATTTGATTCATAAAATGATATGGATCAATTAGGTTGAATTAAAAAGCGATTACAGCTCGTTTTTCTAGTTAAGAGACATTTATATGCTATATTAAAAGTATTTCGAATAAGTCTTGCATTACATTCGTTGAGAATAAACCATATGAAGTAGTGATATTATAGTCATCAAAATGGAGTATTCAAATTACCTTTACTGAATTCAATTTATGTAGAGCCCATATACCATCCATATACAATGGATAGAGAAACTACATTATAAACAAACAAGTAAAAGAAATCGCAAGGTCTTACCAAAAAATTACAAAATATGTACTTTTCTTTGTATGGTATAGGATAATATTTTCCAGTATGGGGTGATTATACGCTCGTATTTATTCCATTGAATGTGTTAAATTATGCAATAATATTTATTAATAGATCGTTTTCAGAATTTGAACCATTTTACTGAATAGTATACTTTAATTTTATTGATTAACAATAAAGATCATATTTAACGTTATCAGATATCTTTTTGCATATATCCATCTATTATTGCTATAATATAAATTTACATATAATAAAAACATTCTCATAAAATGTAAACAACAAAAGTTTTACAAATAGACTAACTATTATGTTTAGTTACACATTTTATATTTCTTTTACAAAAAATAAAACGAAATATAATAATAATAATAATAATGTGTTTTTTTTGTTGTTTTTATGTGTATATATTAAAAAAAATATTTACCACATCAATAATTTTTTTTTAATTCTTTCATATATATATATATATATATATATGTGTAAAAATATACCATATATATAAGATGTATCTTTAAATTGTTGAATGTTTTTGTCTAAGCTCAAGGCATTATTATTATTTTTATATATTTTCATATACGAACCAAACATAAAAACCATCAACATATCGCATTATTATACATATATCCAGATATGAATTTATATATACAATAAAACAAAAAAAAACACATAAAAACACCATATCTCATATAATGAAAATGCTAATATATGTATGCGTATTCATTCTGATAGTGAATGAGTGCTATATATATATATATAGTGTTGTATTAAATTATATATACACATCTTAAAGCAGAATATAAGAAATTTTCGATTCGGATTTATATTATTATTATTATTCTTATATTATATACATAATATTGTGTTACGAGAATGTGAATGACCGTTAAATTGAGTTGTATCACTTCATCTAGTATAATTTATCAAATTAATCGGCTTAAGTCGAATTTTATACGAGTATATAATATTATTATTTATATATTGCTTTGTATTTTTTTTTAAATATATATTTACAATGAATATGTATATATATATATGCAGCAATTATAGTTAATATTATTTTTTAACAGGTATGTTTTGGTATTACACTTACTGCACGTAAAAGATAGACAAAAATATAATATTTATAGCGAATGAATTATATATACAATAAATAAATACTTTTTGTTTTAAAAAAAAACCATATATATATATATATATATATATGATATATATATATATATATGATATATATATATATATGAGTGCTATATAATGTTGTAAAACAACCGTGTGTATGATGATCTTCGTTTTCTTTTATTCTTTTTATAACTCGCAAACAAATTATATTACATGTAGAAAAAATGTGATGTGAATTTGAGAATTGTTTATGCTTGTATACAATAAAATAAATCAAAAAAACTCAAATATATGCAGCATCACTATAGTGAGCACATGTATAAAAACATTGACATTTTTAATATGATTTAAAAAGTGAAAGAAATTTTATATTTAATCTTATGATATTGATTATTCAATATTCATGTGTGTGTATTTTGATTGACTACCGCTTTTTTAATATATATATATATATATATATTCGGTTTAAGTGTAATTTATCATAAAAGTATATATATATTTATATCAGCAGATGGATATATAAATCACTATATAATTATCCTATATATATATATATGAATATTATAATTGACCTAATTTCAATTGTTTTTGGATAATAAGAGATCCAAATGCATAGATTTTTGATTTATTTAGTTTTTTTTTGGTAATGCATTTCACAAATCTTTTAGATAAAAAACACTTCATTTGGATGCGGAATGATATGGTAAAATTTATCGTAAATTTTTTTATGTGTTGCACTTGTAAATAATTTAAGTTAATTGTTAGTTGTATATATATATTTCCATTAAATCGCATTTTAAATGGATTTCATTTTAAATGGCAGAGTTTTTTGTGTTTTCTACAAAAAAAGGGATCTCAAATATTTCCAATCATTATATCTAAAATTTTATAGTTTTAAAAGGTATTAAATTTTCATAAATCTATTTTCATTTATCAGACCATATCGTGCAATAAGAAATTATATATTATATCTATACTATATGTCAGGGTAATAAAGCATAATAAATTTCTATATATATATTAATAAGTTTATTTCTATACTTTTAATCAATTGATAATTTGATTACATTTACAATTATATAGATGTTTATTATTATTATTATTAAAATACAAATTTAATGTTATTTAGCTTCTTGAAAATTGTTATATGGTTAGACACCGCGATATATATACGGTAGAAAAACACAAAAAGAAAACACATGAAATACATTTCACATAAACTTAACAATTTATTTGTTGGTATATTAAAAAAAATACATATTGCGCTTTCTTCCTATATAATATTTCTATATTTTCATATATGTTACGTGTAATATAAAGTACTTAAGTTTAAACGTGAACTTATTTTTTTTCGACATTTATTATTTTCATAAAAATATAAACTATGTATGTAACATAAATTTATATAACAATATTATATGCATATATACAAATAATATATAACATATATATATGTTTATAACATATTTAACTTTATTTCATCTTATTACATATCTTCAGACATCATTTATCTCCTTTTAAATACATTTCATGTCTTCATATATACGTATGTAATATGAAATATGTATATATAGGTTTATATATAAAGAATATAAAATACTATATTATATGTACATATTTTTCAATATTATATAAATGATATTACAGTCTGTTTTGTTAACTGTATGGAAATGAATTGAATTTTTTATATCATAAAATGATAACATTTTTTATAAGTTATAGAAGTGATGTGACTGAATTGGATATTTTATTATAGTACATTAAGAATTAGGTAATCGCTCAACCCAGCGCCATCGGAATGTATTTCTGATTCCGTACGTTGTATAAATATACTTGTAAGTTTTATGCATTTTAAAAAGAAATAAAAAATGGTATTTAGAAAAAACGTAACAAACTTTAATTTTCGATGGCTTTTATCTGTGATAGCAAGTCCAAAATCAATAGCAAAATCTGACTTTTACAAAAACACGTTGTATTAAATTTATCTTATATATGAAAAAATATACTGAGTTAATTTTTTTTTCCTTCACAATGTATAAATGTTCGTTCCATTAGTGTATAGTGTATAAAAGTATGTATGCCGCGATAATGTTATTTGAATTAAAAATACTTGATATATATGAATATACGGCGGCGGCGGTGCTCCTAAAAAATGTTATTCTTATCGTTTTCTCGCGCCTCTTTCAAATAAATTCACTTTTGAATATAACCGCGCGGCTTCAACATCTTTATATCCATCATAAGTAGTATTGGTATAGTATTTACATATATATGAATGATGATAATATCTGAACCTTGATATGAACAGATCATTATATAACATATGTAATAATATATATTATTTAGTTTGTATATACGATAGTTAAGAAAAAGAAAACCACCAAGAACCATTTAAGAAACGAAAAAATAAATAAAACAAGATCAACATTATCATCATCATTACAGGTTACATACATATACATATTTGTATCATTAATTCTAAGCATCTATACGCACTATAAACATATTATAATCTCGCGATATGCGGTGAAAATAATCATTATTTTATACTTGTCTGTATAATATAAGATAATATATAAATTACACTATATAATAAATTGAATATCTCGCATAACCGCATGTATATAGTTAAAGGGTGTTGTTCGTTTTTTTTAGCGAATTGTTTATATACATACAAATTTTATTTTATAATCAATTTAATTGATTAGCCTGATCAACTTTGATCAATAACAAGTTATATGATATAAGTTAAAAAATTCCCATTCATATACATGTATCGATGAGGATGTTAACTATCTGTAAGGATATAATAAGACAGTTAATTGGATATGGTTTTTCTGGAGTTTGCAAGGAAACAATCAAATTACCAGTCAGTGATTAAATATTATTTAATAAGTCTGTTGAAATTGTAATTTTTTGTTACTAGATTAAATGTGTACATACTTTTTATTTTTCAAATTTCCCTCTTTAAATTTATAAATTTATTTCAATTAAAATTAGTTTTTTTTTAATATAATACATCAACAAACAAAACTAAATATAAGATGCGGGTTTTTTTCTTTGAAGTAATAAAATCACATATAATATATATAAAAATATATGTAAAGGAGGATATAATATGTAATATTAATTCTATATAAAAGAAATACAATTATTTAATTTTTCTTTTTACCCATTTCAATTTGTCTGATAATGATTATTTTCATATTTAGCACAATATAGGTAATTGTATATGAATGTTCAAATACATATTTTTTCTATGAATAAAACGTTATTGAACCTATAATTAAATGATTTATTTAATAAAATATAATTTGTGGTTATTATTTTTATTTACTATTGTATTTCTTGTTTTTTTTTATTTGTTTGTTGAAGTCCACTTCATATATAAAGACAATTTAAAATGAATTAAAAGTTGTTCATCTCGATATGCTATATATCATCTATCTAAAGAAGGTATGCCATATAAATATATATATTATATATATATATGCAAAGGTTAAAGTAAAATACACAAGTTTTATTTGTATGCTACAGTTCAATCTATATCAATAATTTATTTGTTACAATAATACACATATAATTAGTTGTTCGCAGAGTTCTGACTTCTATATTATATATTTAGATTCGAATTTATTTTATAGTTCTTAAATTATTACATTTAGAATTTTGAATAGTTATTAAATTAAATTTATATTTTATGAAAAATAACAATGGATATTATGTGTAATAATTACTATACCGTCAATTCATAACACTACATATGTTTAAAAAATTGTATATAAGATATGCATTCATATATAGTTATAATATATATTGAAACCTATAATTTTTGTTATCTAAAAAAGTTTTCATAATATAATATTTTTACTCGTATATACATATATAAAATACTGCTATTATAACAATACACTTATTGAATTTCATTTTTGGGCAATATTATTCAAATAGTCAGAGGTTAAATTTTGGAATTTCTTTGTGCCTTAACATTTGCTGGAATAAAATTTTAGAATTCTTTACTTTTCTCTTTACTTTCTTTACTTAATTCTTTGAAACTTATGAAAATACTTAATTGAATTCTTCCCATGATATAAACTATTATTTGTTTATTATATAGAATTTTCTGTTATATTGCAATTTATAAGGTTGGCCCCTTGCATAGACAACAAAATTGTCCTTTGTTTATGATTTTGATTTTAAAAATCTGAATTGCCATTAATTAGATTTCAAAAAAACTCTTAAATAAATTTATATCATAACTAAAAATGAATGTAAGTGAGATAAATATTTATGAAAATCGATATTATGAGAAAAATTCATTTAAAAATTATAATTTTTTTTATATTATATAGAACAATTAATTATAATTATAGTATCATATGTATATTTTTTTTTGTTGTGAGTATAGGGAATTTTATTACAATTATTACTCAATTATTACCAATGTTATATATATAAGATACTATTATATACATATAAAATTAAATCAAATTTATCTGTAATATAATAATAGAAATATCGAAACAAATTGTTTTTTAAAAATTGTAAAATCATACTAGTGATTTTGTACATATACAGAAAAGATATAATAACTAATTTATATACAATATGATTATATTTATATTTGAAAGGAATCGATTTGAATGATCGATTTAAATTAAGATCATTTTATTTAATTTTGTTTTTAATCTATGTGAATTTTAGTAAACTATTTTTACAGACATTATCTATATTTAGATATATATAGTGCTATAGATATAATTAATTTGAAATACATGAGAAAATTTGATAGGATTCTTAATGGGTATTATTTTTATTTTATTTTGAAGGAATGTTGAACTATTTTTTTTTTTTGGTTTAAAACCATTCAAAACTCTATAAGCACTTAATAGCTTTAAAGAGATTTTGTTGTATTCTATGTTATGATATAAAAATCGTTAAGTTTTATAATACAAAAAAAATTGCTTTAAATATTTTGTTTGAAATTTTGCAAATGTCGTCGAAAATTCTGAGAATTTCATATTATAAACAAAAATATGTTAAATGATCAAATTAAAATATTATACAACTATTGCTGTGTAAATTCTTAAAGGTTTAATTGTGAATGTAATCATGGTATTGGTCAACTATTCGTATTGAGGTAAATCATATATACAATACTCCATGCAACTTAATAATTACTACACAATGATAATTATAATAACCTGTTAATTATAAATGGATGTAAATATTTTATTAAATTACTCGAAATCACCATTTTAGCTACTTCTGTACAATAAAAATAATAATGTGTCAATTAATTTCAGTATAAATAATGAATATACGTGATAAAAATTTTATACACTTTACTAAATTATAAATGGTATAAAACTATTACATATCCTCATTAAATTTTATAAATTAAATAATTTTAATGGTAAATGCTATATAAAAGGGTATAATTTATAATGTTATATATTTATGATTTTATAATACAGAACGTAGATCTGAAATTCTATAAATCTTTAAATCTTTTATATATATATATCATATTTATACATATACCAGTGAACATTTAATTTTATTAATAAAGCTATAAATTTTCTTCTTAATTTTTCCACTATTTATTCCTTTTTTTTACACAAATAGTATAATCTCTCTAATCATATATACATATATATATATTATATACTATATAAATATAATTATTATTAATTGTCGCACATCATTCATTCACATGGTGTGCAAAATAACGAACAGAAAACAGAAATTATGAAAATGAAAATGAAAATGAATAAAAACTTAATGAATGTGTTATATAATTAAATGGCAAAAATAAAAATATATATTCTGCATAGCAAAATTGTAAAAATGAAAAAAAAAATCGTGTATATTATATGCGATTGTTAAACATCATATACATACAAATATTAATATTGTGCATCATACGTATATATTTCAAGCATTTTTAAACACACGTATGTATGTATATTAATAATAAATAAATATATAAAAAAAAACGAATTAGAACTATATAGATACAAAAAGAAAAATAATATACATGCAGTATAGAATTGCATTATACATATAGGTAGTATCGGTACACAGAAATATTCATATATGTTTAAAACTTATAATTATAATTTTTGTTAAGTACATATGTTAAGATATATTAATAATAATATAATATGTAAAAAAAAATTCTGAAATACTTTAACAAAAGGCAACCATTAAATTTCATATTTCCTTCATCATCATCCTATTGCAAAAATTACATATTTTGCATTTTATGTATATATAATAAATGTATGAATGATATATAATAAAAAAATATAAAAATAATAATAATAATAATAATAGTGCATTGCCTGCCTGTTAAAAGTCTTTTGCATTTTTCTCCTTATAAATATTTTAATTTGTTGCATATAATAATAATAATAATATTTTGTATAAATGTGTAGAATGTTGATGCATGTAAATAATAAACTTTGCGTATACTATATAAAATATTCATATATAATAATGCATTTACATATAGCCTCTGTTTCATGTTGTATAAAAATGCCTATACTCCATATATAAATATACACTCATGCTCAACAAATTTTAAACATAAAAACATTACTGAAATATATTTGTTTTATCATTTATTGAAATAAAATTGCCTGAAAGATTATATATTAGAGTTATGAATTCACATTAAATTTGTTTGGTAGCGATGGATTATGAAATATATGTTAAAAGAATTTGTTCGCCTATTTATTTAGATGTGATTTAATATGTGTATTTCATTAGTTCATTTCCATACGAGACATTCAGCACATTTTGGAAATTGAATCCTTTCTTTGAAAATCTCAATATCATCGATTTTCAAACATTATAATTATCAAAAATATTGTGTTTAGAGCTGATTAATGATCTGATTGGATTAAAATGAATTAGATATGGAAATCATAATAGTATGATATATTGAACAGACAAAATCTCATTTCTCATTTAAAATTGGAAATATGAAACATTCGATTTGTGAAATCGATTTTTAAATACTTACTAAAGTGTAAATTGTATCATTAATGTTTCAAAATCTAAAACAATATCTGTCAGATTATCCAACAAAATTGCATTGATCGTAAAAAAAGGAAAAAAAGTCCTTTTTTACACAAAAAAAAGCATTTAGTATTTAGAGGTTATTTTGTATGTCCTTTTTATTGATATCATGCAATTATATAGTTGACTAAGCGCTGATTAAATAACGAATTATTTTGTGTTTGATATAATTAAATAAATTTGTTTAATTTTTTATAATGGATTTTATAATTATTTGAGCACGAGTGTATATTATATATATAAGCTGATATAAGTACATATGTGTAATAATACTTAAAGAAATTTCATACATGCATATGTGAATGCTGTATTTTAACGCAATAATATAAAATATTTAAACGCAGTGTGTATGCAATTTTTCTTTCGTTTATTTTGATACGTTTTAAAAAAAAGTGTAGTGTTGTTGCTGTTCTAACTATACTCTACTATATGGATATATTTATAGAGATGTATATATCTCTGTATATAATCTAGAATATATATATCCACTTTGATGGTATGTATCTCAATATAAAACTATACATACGTAGATGTATAAATAAATGTAAATAAAATAAGTATGAATAACGTCAGTATTATAGCAGATACTTATATATATATATATATATATATGATGGTAAAGTTTTTGCATTTATATACATTTGTACTTGAAAAAAAACAAGAATGAAAAACATGCGGGACAGGTGAATCAGGTAATAAATAAGTTAAAATAGACAAACAACTTTGTTAAAATTACATATATAAATTCATATATAGGTTTATGCAAAGTTACTCGTTTGTCGACAACGTCGTATTATTATATATATATATATATATATATATGCGTATTATAAATTATTGTATACTAAATGTACTTCGATAAATATATACAAACTATACTAAATTATACAAATGTATTTGGTATATGGTAGAAATATATATATTGAGAAGGACATGATTTGCTTATTGCCATTATATATATATAGGATAATATTTTTAACTTATAATACATATATATACGCAATGCATATATTTAACTATACATCATTTCATATATATTTTATTATTATGATATATATACATTATGTTATGCACAATCATATTATAATATACCCTTTGCAAATTTTCTTTCTATATATACATTTATTTATTCATGCACAATAGTTGTAACATTTATATGTACATTGTATATTATATGCAAACGAATGCACATAAATATATATAATTTAATTCATTTTAAAATTATAAATGTTTATAACTAGCCATCATGATAATAAATATGTCTGATGATTATTATTATTATTATTATTATTATTGTTGTTTTGAATATATACAATTATTATATCTGTTGTATTTTATATATATATGCGGAATGGTATAGAAATTATATATCCATGCACAAAGAATATATATATTTATACATTTAATATCTCTAATATATGCGGTATAAATTTTGCGAGGAAGAAGTTCATCATTTAATTATATTAAAAATAAAAAAAAAATATGAATATTTTATAAAAATAGAATATTTTACACTTTCGAATTGCAAATATTATTTATTTATTTTTTATTTATGTTAATCAAAAATATAATTTATTTTATACATTTATATTTAATAATTTTTTTTTTGTATTTAAAAGTACATAAATACAATTGAAATTGTCTGCGGATTTTTTTATTATTTAAAATTAAATTAAATTTTATTGAATTAATGAGTATATCATACATACGTTCATAATTTAATAAAATACAAGTTTATATATAATATATATGGATGGAGATAGCGTGGAATGGAATGGTGATTTTATATATAAGTATTTATTCATATATATGTATATGGAAAAATCACGTAGATATGAATTACATACGTACATTTAAATATACAATAACAGATATAGAACATTATCTTTTCCTGTGAATATGTTTCGAAATACGTAAAATTTGCATTAAAATATTATATTTCTTTATTACTATAGATACTATATAATAAATTTTGTTAAATATTAAGTGCTTATTTTTTTGTTTAAAGTTTACTATATAAATATAATTATTTATCGAAAGGTTAGTGTTGCGGAAATGTTTATTGTGAATTATAAGTTATATTTACATGTCGATACACTTTCATATTTCCGATTTATATACAGTTTATGGGTTGGTCATATGCAATGGGTTTACAATGAAATGAATTTTTGTGTGTAGGAAGATTAGAAAATCTTATTATTTCAAGATTAAATATAGTAAATTTATTAAAATGAATAATAAATAATAACAAATAATAAATACGTTAACCTGTTATCATGACAAAATCTATAAGTGTTTTATCATTCCATACAATTTGATTATTTTCTTTAACCAAATAATAATATAATAAAAATCAATTAATATTTTTTACATATTTGAGTATATATTTTTAAATCAATTCGTTACATTTTACGATTAAATTTGATTGAAATTAGAAACAGTTTTTCTTTAATTATGCCATAGAAAAAACTGGTCGTAAAATAATTTAAGCTGTTATAACACAATCTCAAATAAACAAATATTAAACTGTGCAATTTGAAAATTTAATACAATTACTACTTTACTTTTTATTTACCAAATTATAAATCATTTTAATTATTTATATAATTATAAAATATTAATATAAATCATATACCATCTTTTTTACTATATATTTCACATATACCGGAATAGTTATTATTTTTTGTTTTAATAAAAACATAATTTCTTCATAAATACACGATTAAATTTACCATATATATATATCTATAAACATTTTAAAATGTCAAAGGTTCACAACGATTTATTCTGTATACTTACTTATAGGTAATATGATTGTTGTGAGATCTAAACGGTCGCAAAATCTTTATTATAATAATTATTCTTTTTCTTTTTAATTTTTTTTTTATTAAGTTTAAATTTTTTAATTCTTTATAATAACCATTAACTATAAAATAATATATCCATATGTTCTCAAACATAAACAAAAATAAAAATATATTTTAACTTAATGACTTATTACGGAAGTTTTTATCACACATATGTAACATATGTAGTACAAGTAAATATATATACCGACCTATATAGAAATATGTATAAGGTTTAGAGTGGTGTATCATTAAAGATATACATATAAAAAATCACCATCATAATATAATAGATATTACAGTAGAAATATATATATATATATATATATATATATAATATATAAAGAAAATATATACTTTTTCCAAGAGTTGAGGTTAATTTTACAAAAAAATAATTGTATAACATATTAAACGATGTTTTATTTTCTTATGAACATATGGAGCTACATTTCTAATTTTCTATAGTAAAAACAAAATATAAAATTAAAAAAAAAACAAGATTTATTAAAGGTAGCTTATGAGAGTCAAGAAATATATATTCAACCTGGTAAGGTAGCAACTTTAAATTTTCTAAGATAACAGGCAATTAATTAGAAACTATATATATATATATTTATATAAATATAGATAACATCGTAAACATATCTCGATCTGAATATCTTTACCTCTATCTATATATATATGCTGTTTTATACATATATATACAGAAAATTCATTTGTGTAACAAGAGTTGTGACCACCTAAGTTTTTAGTGTGTTAAAACAACATGTATGAGAAAACACACATATGTGAATTATGGAAAATGAGAACATATACCGCATATAAGCAAGAATATTTATAGTATATATCTTATAACATATGTATATACATATTTTGTAATTTATTTTATTTCATATATCAACGACGAGTAAAAAGTTATAATACAACTTCTTAAATATATTTTTTATAATAATATGCGGTAAAAAGTTAAGCTTTATATTACTACAATGTTTCAAAAAAAAAAAGAAAAGAATACCACAAAAAATAAAAGTATAAAACATTCTTTAAAATACGTGTTTATAAAAACACAAAATTATGTTAAACTATATATAATATAAAATTTAAAGGAAAAAACAACAACAACAGATATTCTTCTACTTATTTATTATTATTATTTTTTCTGAAAAATATAATTAAAAATTCATATTATAAATATTTTTTTATGGTAATATTAATTTTTTAAATGAGTACGCACGCATTTAATGAATATATACCATTTATGTATATATATATATACAAAAATATCCCAATAATTTATAATACTGATTTTTAAGTATACTATACATATTATTATGAAAGACTTTAATCAAAAACAAAAAAAAGTCACCATATCTGTGTGATATCATCGAAAGTTTGTTTAGAACGACAAAAAACCATTTGAAATTTAATATACCATTTTTTATATAGATAATTTTTTGAGGGTATATCAAATATTATGTTCTCATCAATAATATTTCATTGAATAATTTGATGAAAAAAAAAATTAATAATTTAATACTTTTTTGATTTTGTATTTACCGATATGATCAACGTGTGAAATGAAAACACATAACAAACAGCTACCTATGCATATCTGCTTTGATTTTAATAATTTTGAGAAACATTTTTTTTTAATTGGAATTTATCTTTATAATTTATATATACTCTATGTGCGATATATTTATTCGTTCAAAAATTCATTTCATTTCATATTAAGTTACTTTAATAAATTCATAGTTAGACTGTGTATATTCATTTATCTTGAATAAAATACTTTACATAGAATTCCTGTATTCTTAAATGTTATGAATTTTAAACACACTTTAACCCAATGGGTTTTCAACACTTAATCACTCACTCACAGTTTCTATAACTGCTAGTAACTAGAGAGTCTCTATAACTGCTAGGATTACATTTAATATAACTCTACTATAACTTTAATTCAACGATATAATGAAAAGTATTTAATAAAGCTCATTCAATTTAAATAGAGTAGGATTTTTTTTGTTAATGCAGTTTTTTCCCAATTTTTTTAAATATAGCCAAATTTAATGGGTTTTTTAAAAGTGTTTTAAATATTTCTTAATAAATGGTAAAACCGATACTCTGTTGATAAATGTTATTATCACCAACCGTGTTTTATAAATAGATAAAAAAAAGAAAAATTTTACTCATAATTACCCAATATGTGAATTTGCTAAAATGTTTAAAATTTATAAGATCAATCATAATTAAATTCAAACATGGTTTATAGAACGTTAAAGGTACAATAATTATAAAAATGTATTTGATAATAATCCATTTTTTTGTTATATTTTAATTTCATAATTTCACCTGTCAGAAAATTCATCTATTAAATTATTTTGTTGTTTATATTTGGATTTATTTTTATATCGGTACTGACTGACAATATATATAACATATATTTTATTTTCTTTTATTTATTAATAAATAAATATATAATATAAAAATGAAATACATTAAAAAAAAAAATTGAATGAACGAATATATATGAATGGAATGAATGAATGAATGAATTGAAATTGAATGATTGACTTTTGTATTTCTGTATATATATTATTTGTACGTACATCATAGAAAACATAAATTTAATTTGTGTATGGATAATACAATGGAAAAGAAAAAATTAACTTTGTTTTTTGTTAGTTCAATACTCTGTGAATATAACTCGGTGTATTTAAAACAGCATTTATATATGATTATATGATGTATTGAATAAATGTACCGTGTGTATAAGAATAATAAAATAAGAACTGCGAGGTAATAATTCAACTAATAATATATATTAATAAAATATATAAAATACTCACTCCGCGATATACATAAATATAATTTATTGAATAAAAATAAAACAAAAAGTTTTATATAAAATATATATATAGTATTTATTTTTTTCTTAAGAGATTCAAGAAGAATAATAAATAATTTTGAACTTGTTCTATTTAAAATTTAATTTTTTAAACTTTTTGTTTTGTTTTTTTTTTGTTTGTTTCGTTTGTTTCCTATCTGAATTTGTATATACATATATTTAATTTTTTTGTTCATCTTAAATTATAAAAGAATTATATATATAATAAATTTCAAGCAATTATATTTGGCATATATTAGCATATAACATATATATATATAGTATAGTTAGATAGATTGATAGACACAGATATAATGTATACAGATATTTATAATGAAATACCATCCAACAATTATACCAATTTGTATATACAATTTTTTTTTTTTTAATATTTTCTAATTACTTATAAAGAATTCGCATCGCATTGTGTACAATATAAATTACCTGCTCAATTATTTATTGTGTATATATTTGAACAATATAATTTAATTTCTTTATGTTTTATTGTATTGTATTTTTGTAGTATAGATATACATTGAGAGATAATTACTATATATAAGTTTGTTGAAAATACAAATCGGTAATTTGAACTAGAAAATTAAATTACTTATTTTCCATTTATTTATATGTATACAAATCTGTAATTTATCTGATTTAACACTTGCATTTACTACAAATAAATTGTTTATAGGCATAATTTGATTTTAGAAAATTTATTTATGTGGATTAAAATTAAATATTTATATTAAAATTTTTTTTTTATAGAGTGTGATTTAGTCATTTAAAATAATTGGTTTAATTTACAATTCGTTATATATTTTTTATATAAAACATTTCTATAACATAAAATATTTTATATATATAGATAAAATTTTTTTTTTGCCAACTAATCGATTAGTTAACACATTTTTATTTGTAATATAAAAATCTAAAACACGCGATTTATAGTAATAATTTGATAATTTTTATTAATCACTAACATTTCTTTATTTATAAAAATGTTTTCATTTGAATAATATCTGATATTAATCATTAGAATATATAATATAAAAATTTATTTTAATTTATAGAATTCTATATTTAGAATTTTTTTTTAATTATTAACGTAATTTTTCCTACAGCGGCGATTAAAAAAGGTCTTTTGTTGGTAAACATATTGAAAATGTTTATTTTTTTTGCAAACAATTCATTAACTTTAAGGTTCATTTTATTTCAATAGCATTGTACCGGTAATGACTGTAGTCATTGTGCCTGCAGTGATTACAAAATCCAATCCCTACATACCTTAATATTCTTAATTTTAAGTACTTATTTTTGTCATGACTTTTAACATGAGAATGTCCGATTGGGAGATCGTTTAAGCAAATTTAAGTTACTCGAACATTGTTCAAAAAAAGTTAAAATAATTAACAAAATTTTTACGTTTGAAATGTAACTTTATCTAAACACAAGTGCTATTAAAATAAATGGGAAATTCTTTCATAGGTTAATTGCGGATTGTGGATAAAAAGTAATTTTATAAAGGTATACATATATAATAATTACGATATATAGTTAATTTTGTATAATTAGAACATTATATTATAAATATATATATTATAACTAATAAATGTTATAATATATTTATATTCGAATTTGTTTATAAAATTTAGGTTGAATTGAAAATGAAAAACAAATATATACCAAAAATTACTATCATTATACTAAATCCATATTATGTACAATAAAATAACATTCTGAAATTCCATAATTATAAAAAAATATATTTAATAATGTGCTATATATAAACAAAATAATTCGATCAAATTATAAATTATATAATACACGTAATTTTATATAGGTATAATATTCATTAAAAGCACATTGCGTTCATTTATTAGTATTTTTGTATTGTAAAAAAAATTGTTCGAAAATTATCGGTATATATATGTATATAAAATAAATGAATGCAATTTACAATTTTGTAAAATGAATATATTTTCATATATATATATAGGAATAATAATATAAATCATAATAACGCATCATATTTAGGGTAATTTAAGCTTTAGCATTTTTGGTTCAATATATATTCATTTTATAATAAACGTTTTTTCATTTTGTATATTACATAAAATATAAATATATATATGTCCATATGTATGTAAATTTGTAATAAAAAAAATGTACGAAAAAAAAAATTTAAATGAACGAGCCATTACGCAAATGATATTAAATTATGATTTATTTTATATTCTTTATACAAAGTATTTATGGTTTAAACAAAATAAATATGATTTTGGGTACGATTTTATTCACTGTTTAAATCGAATGAAATCCTTTAAATTCAACTGGTTTTATAGTTTGTTTTTGTCTATATAGTACAATATATTTTTAAAAATTTTCTGAACGATGACAATGATCTGTGGTATAACATGAATAAAGAAAGAATTTGAAAGAATTTCTAGAAAATTTGTTGAATGAAAATGCACAGAATATAAAAATAATATTATAGTTTTCATTTGAATCATTTGGTTTTCTAAAATAGCTGTATACCAGTTTAAAGCTATAAGAGCAGTCAGCTAAAATAATATTGGTTTTTTTTTATTAAATTCACCCCCTATATTCTTAGATACGACGTGTATATTTTGATGCCTATGGTTTGTTCTTTTATATGTATTAATATATATTTTAAAATGTGCATTCTTTATTCATTTCATCAAAACATAAAATTCCCATACAATCACACAAAAAAATAAACAAAATAAATAAATTCCTATATTGAATGTTATATATATATATTTATCGAGATATCCTTTTGAGATGCTGTAAATAAAACATATATATAGAGGATAAAGTATAATAATACAATAAAAATAATATAATATCGATTTAAGAAAAGAACATTATTATATAAGATGAAAAATAAACATTATTTTATTTCTATTTGTTATAATATTGATGGCATTTGTGATATCTACAATGGCAAAAAAAATGGCAAAATACTTTTATCGTATCTATTATTATTTGATTGTTTTTTTTTCATATTTAGTATATCTATTCTGTTTGGCTATAGATACATTTTGTATATATAAAATATACCTTATTGAAATTCACCAATATAATAATAATAATAAGAATAATATTATAATAACAAATTTGTTCTTAATACTTTATTTATTGTTGAAAAAATGGCAGTGATAAAGCAGATGTAATAATAAATAAATATAAATATATCTAAATTTGTATATATAAGTTCATTATCCCAACTGAAGTATATATTGGAATTTATTTATTTAATAATAAACTAAATTGATTAATATACAATAATACACGTGATCTTTTCTCATAATGAACAATCGTCAATTGGCAATCAAAAGGGTATTTAAAATATAATATATTATAAACTGTGTATATATATCTAAGTTTAAAATTATATTTTATAATGTAATCGTATTTATGATAAATAGTTAGTTTTTTATAAATTTTCTTTAATTAACATTTTGGAACATATTTTGTTACTTCATAGATTTTAAATTTATTTGAATATAAATGTTATAAAATTTATGCATATCGTATGTACATAAACAATATCAAAATATTGTAACATATCAACGTATATAATAAATTTATTTTAGTGTATATTATATATATATATATTTAAATAAAATTTGTATCCGTATCACGTATTTATCACCACCTAAAAAACCACATAATAAATCACCTTTTCCCATAATTAATTATTTGCCAAGCCAACAAATGTATATATAATCTATATATTATATATATATTTTCTCTTGCTTTTGTATAGCCTGTATTATTATTTGTAATATTACAATTCTTATACATTCCTATTATACCTTATACCTATATCTATCTATATCTATATGTATAGCATATATGATTTATATCACGTATATTTTTGTTTAAATACTATAAATTCGAAAAGTGCTTGTACACATCGGTCAGGACATTTATTTCCGGACAACAATTTATTCGATTTCAACTTGATTCGAAACCACGATCGACTCAAATTTGGACAGAATTTCAGAGTTAGAGTTTTTATCACCTAGACCACAGACTCACTAAAACCGATATTGATATATTCAAAAATTCCCAAATCTCTAGATTTCATTTAAATTATTTACAAATTATATACGACAATTCTGTCCTTTTGCTTGCATATCTTATAATTACCTATCCAATTCAAATACAGAACATTCACAAATCCGTTTTGATCAGAACATATATTTCTACATTCTACATTTCTACATCAATATACTTGTCAAAACTCCATCTTATACTTACAATACAAACATTTCAAAATATATAAAAACAACACACTTAACAACTGATCCATTAACGTTTGAGGTCGCTCTTTTAGGTTTAAATATAGAAGGACAATAACAATTTATAAATAAAATGAATTGATGACAATAATTTAGATTTTATGCAAAATTTTTATTATAAAAATATTGTATTATGTACAAATAGTTTTTATATCTAGTGTGTGCGTATGAGTAAGTTTGGTATGAAATGAACTTATTTATTTTATATATAACGTATATAATTAATTTAATTTTCGATTGATTGTATATTTATATAGAATATACACCGAAATACACCATTATGTATATTGTATAATCAAGTTTACCTATTTGTATATAAAATAAAATTAAATTATATTTAAATAAGGTGTTTTTTTGTTACACATTTATATATTGTGAATTGAAAATAAATTTGATACGTGCAGCAAATTTATTTAGTGTTATATAAATTATATACATATAAATATATTCAATTGACTGAGCAGTATTTATGTTGCTAATGTATTTTGCAATATTGCATACTATTAATTTATAATTACGCGAACTTGACCTACCTCAAACCGTTTTTTTCTGGGTCATGCAATTTGTTAATGTTTTAATAATGATAAAATCAAATTAAACTGATCTATTCCAAATCATTTTCACAAGTAGGAAAACGATACAAAAAATTTATTTCGATTAAATGCAAGAGGAGAAGTTTTTATAATAAAAATTTTTTGTTAATTGCAATTAAAAATACAGATTCTTAATAATCAATAAATGAATTTGATGATGATTGAAAAGAAATTTCAAAAATAAATCAGTAAACGTTTAAAAAGAAAAATAATATCCAAATTTCTAAATATAACGAATTGTTCTGATATAAAAATATATGAAGGCCATCAAAAAAACGTAATTAATTAATTGATAAACACAAAAAAACACTAAAGGCGCCTTCAAACCTGCTGAACTTTATTAATTTTATTATTATACAATTTTTTCATGTATATAGAAATATTTATTACGAGGGTTTACATATATAGAATCAAATTAATTGAATATAAATGCATATAAAATAAAATAAATAACTATATATTATTACGGACAAATAATTATTATATTCAGTATTAATGATAATGAATTTCATTTTATTATATAAAATACATATTAATAAATATGTATATATTTTGTTGTGACAAATAATTTAACTATATCACAGAATAAACACAATGCCATATTATGCAATAATAATCAATTTATTTATCCCAATATTTTATAAATTTCTCATTATACCATACCATATAAATGTTAATACATTATATAAGTTTGTTGTCGAATATTATTCCATTAATGAAATGTAAATATATAAATAGTTGGTTGATAAATTTATTATGCTGGTTTTATATTGGCATTTAAAAAAAATGATGACATTTATACGACTCTGAAAAATTGTAATTATAAAGTACTTGGGAATGTTATATTATAGGATTCTGATCTTATAATATACTATATTTAAAAAACAAGAACTTCAATTAAGTCCAAAGTAAACATAATGTGTTTTACTTATATGTTATAAGTTTTATTTATTTAATTAAAACAAAACCACTTTGATGATTCGATTTTGATCTTTTATCATTTGTAACTAATGTAAACAAACTCCATGTACATATTTTCAAAATAATAAAAATATCCATTCGTTTTTAACTACTGGCTGACACCCGAAAAATGTAAATAAACAACACTTTGTTACAGTAAAATGTATATCCTGGCTGAGTTTTTCCTATACTGTCTCAATACGTAAATATTTGTATCATGAATATAGCATACAAGATAAATATTGAATTACATTTAAATTTAATTAATGCATTAAAATGAATGAATGCATATGATGTATAATTGATGATTGAATGCATATATACATAATATATAAAAGTGTAAATAACATTTACGATAATTTATTTTATTTACCACATGAGATTAAATTGAAATTAAATTATGGAGGTATACTTATACAGAATAATACACGCACACAAACACATATATATTTTGTGTTTTATATATTTGTCAAATGAAAAGATATAGATTATTTATATAGAATACCACATCCATTGAATTATTTATTAAATTTCTATGAAATTCATTTTGTGCAGAATATACTAAATTCAAGATATTTCAATTTATTTAAAAGCGCATACCATTTATATATTGATTATTAATTTTAGGGTATATTTAAATAAAAAAAATAAATTACAATGAAAAATTTCAATATTCACAATAATTTGTGTAATTTATTCATGTATTATAAAGGTATATTGGGAAATATGTTTTTGTGTTAATTCATTTCTTTTATCAGTTTATTTCTATATCCTTTAGAATTTATGGTCATAAATACAATATTACTAAAATTTGATCATCATTTAAAATACAAAGGGAACATTTATATATTTTAATACATTGTATTTGTGGTTTATATTATCTAAAGTCTAAAGTAATGCGACAGGTTAATTAACGATGCATTATTGATATAATTATTATGGTTTTTATTATATAAAATGTTTTTCAAAATGAAATTTATAATTGATGTTCAAATATTCGTTTTTCGGCATATTATAACTTACTTCTTACTTTGCAGTTTCCTGTATACATACACATTACATACATTTATGTAAATAAGATCCAAAAGCACAATTTTTTTTTAATGTAATATGTAGGCTCAGCAAATCAATTCAAAGCGCGTGGTCAAAGCAAAGAAATTACCTTTTTAAATGAATTTGAATGATATTAAACTTATATTTGCATATATAGTCAAAGACTCAAAGCACTCATCACCATCACTCCCTTAACTTAATTAAGTTTGTCTTGGTATGCTGCCTCACATAAATCGCTTAGGTTACTCGTTGCTCTTGTGAACACGATTTTAAAAGACTCAGGCTTTTTTTGTGCAAATTCTATATAAGATGATATTTGTTTTTTTCTATTTAGAATATGCTTTATTATTTAAAATTGTACTATATCTGTATACAGAATAATAAAATTTGTGATAATACGTTAAGATAAATATTACAAAATTACGGTGTACATACATAATTTTCAATTTTTATTTTATTTTTTTTTTTAATATTTATAACACAACAATATAATCCCTTTGAGCTATAAATCATTAAAGATAAAAAAAATGTTTTTTATTAGTTCAATTATATTTTGTATATACAAAAACATAAAGATATTTTGTCGAATATTTTCAGATATATGTATGATAATAAATATGAGAGAAAAAAAGTTATGTATTCGTGTATTATTTATTTATTCATCTATATATATAAATATATGTATATAAAAGGATGTTGTGAATATATGAATTTTTAACATGGCACACCTAATTAAAAGAAATTTCCTGCTGAGAATTTTATATACTCCTCATTCATTTATAAATTTGTTTACGATTTTATTATAATATTATCCCATATATAGTAATATTAATATATAAATTGTGGTTACATATAAAGAGCCTAATAATAATAAAATTAAATTAAAAGTTACAAAAACAAAATATTCAATGATATTTTAACCGTGTTTATTAAAAGATCGTGTATATAAACAATATTTATATTTACATATATACATATAAAAGAAGGTACAAAAAAAACACCTCTTCAAAGGATACCATCTTATATGTACTAAAAAAAATTTTAAATAAGAAAAATGAATGAGTTCGAAGTTACACATAATGTCATGTTTTTATTATTATTATTATTATATGTACGCATATGATTATTATTATTATATCAAAGAATATATATAAAACTGGTTCATAATAACATATAATGGTAAAAAACAAAAATATACATATTAATATTTCTTATTTTTATTTTATGTAAAAAAAAGGGTAAAAAATGATGTTTCTTTATGGCTACAATTTAATGTTAGTCAGTCGATGGTGTTACCAATATAACACTTCGTTCAATAATGTGTGTGACTAATTAATTAAAACACATTTTTTTGCCAAAATTCGTTTTTATTCATCAAGATAGTCCCCTTTTAGGGAGATACAATCATTCCAACGCTTTTCCAATTTTTCGATACCGCCTTTGTAAAACGATTTTTCTTTGCCTTCAAAATAGGCGTTAGTTTCGGCGATTACTTCATCATTTGAGCCAAATCTCTTACCACGGAGCATCCTTTTGAGGTCTGCGAAGAGCCAGTAGCGGCTGGGGGCTAAATCTGGAGAATACGGTGGATGGGGAAGCAATTCAAAGCCCAATTCGTTCAATTTTGCCATCGTTTTCATTGATTTGTGACACGGTGCATTGTCTTGGTGGAACAACACTTTTTTCTTCGCCATATGAGGCCGTTTCTTTGCGATTTCGACTTTCAAACGCTCCAATAACGCTATATAATAGTCGCTGTTGATGGTCTGCCCCTTCTGGAGATAGTCGATGAATATTATTCCATGCGCATCCCAAAATACAGACGCCATAACCTTGCCAGCCAACTGCTGCGTCTTTGGTCGCTTTGGGCGGCTTTCGCCGGCTGCATGCCACTCAGCAGACTGCCGATTTGACTCTGGAGTGAAATGGTGGATCCATGTTTCATCCATTGTGATGTACCGTCGCAAAAACTCCGACTTATTGCGCGTAAACATGTCCAAACAGCTCTTTGAATCATCGGTTCGTTGTTGTTTTTGCTCCGGTGTGAGCAAACGCGGCACCCATTTGGAACACACCTTTTTCATACCCAAATGTTCGTGTATTATGGTTTGTACACTGCCTGCTGATATCTTCAGAATGTCAGCAATCTCCCTCACTTTCACTTTACGGTTGGACATAATGATTTTCAGTGTTTTTTCAACGTTTTCCGGAATAACAGCGTCATTTGGCCTTCCAGTAGATGGAATGTCATCGGTGTCTGTACGACCACGTTTGAATTCGGCATACCAATAACAAATGCTTCTTTTTGATGGAGCAGAGTCCGAGTAATGTTTTTCAAGCCATTCCTGGCATTGAACAGTATTTTTTTTCATTAAAAAACAATGATAAATCAGCACACGGAATTGCTTTGAATTCATTTTTTTTTAAAACACAAAAATAGCGTCACTTATAGCACTGTAACTTGTAAACAAATGATCTGATTAATATATGATGTTGACAGTAAGCCTAAAAAGGTTGCCAAATGCGAAAAAAAATATTGATTTAGTTCTAGGGACGCCATCTATGTGTCAGTCACACACATTATTGAACGAAGTGTTAAGTCCTATAAAAAATTAATATATATTTATAAAGTGCGTTTGTTTTCAGTTTTGTTTTGTCGACCTTTTTATGTATGTCGCTACATCAGCAAAATTCAATTGAATTTAATACAAAAAAAAAAAAAAGATAATGTAGCGTAGGCGAAATATATAACATAAATATTATATAAATAAATCATTTTTAGATTTTTCTTTTTATTAAATCAATTATTATTTTACACTTTGTTGAATTTGCAATTCTTGAGATTTTTACATTTCATTAGTTGTTTATTTATTTATATATATGTTATTTACTTGTAGAATACAATAAATTTAAATTAAAAAAAAGGAATATTGTATAATTGCATCAATTCATTTATATTTTCATCAGTTTGTCGATCATAATAAAAATTGATTGGATTAACGATAGTTTAAAAGAAATATATATATATATATATATATACAACATTTTCTTCGTTTAATTGGAGCAATAAAATTTAATTATATAAAAATTTCATATTTTATTCTATAATTTCAAGAAATAAATTTGATACAAAAAAAAGATTGTTACATTTTCAATATTTATTAGTATATCGAAGAAAAAAATATATATAGTAAAATAAAACTGGTTATATACATTTCAACATATAATATATATGTATGTATATTGACATATCTTTGACATATTACAGATAAATATTACGATCCATTTTTTTTTGCTGTTCAGTAACAATCTTTAAAGACGATAATGACGACGATATATATTAATGATAATAATAATAATACAATAAATTTTATGGAATTGTATATTCCAATGTATTGTAAACATATATACATTGCAAATAATGAGAAATAAAATGATTTTTAAAATTGTGTAAAAATCTTGTCGGTCATATGTCATAATAAGATCAACATTTTATTTGTATGTAATAAATTATCTATCTTTCATATAAATGTTTTTTACATTGTACATTTTTCATATATGTGGTATAAATCCTTTATACCTTTATTATGGTGAACAAAAAGTTTTTAAGAATTATCCGAAATGGTTTACTTTAGTACAAATATAGGATTAACTAATAATAATAATCAATTCAATCTTACGACATATAATATAAAAACAAAAATGCGCGCTTACAACCAACGATTGTAATTAATCGGTGTGAATTTAAAAATTTATTTTTACAAATATCTCGAACCTCTTATAAACATTATTTTTCAATTGATTATTTCACCGCTTTGTTGAATGAAATGCAAAGATACAAAATCACGAACATTCGAATGCAATACTCATAGATTTTTCGATCAAGCAAATGTTTTAATATATGGTGTACAATTATTTTTTGTTACAACAACAATAATGATAATAATAATTGAATTGAATTATTGACAATTGATTTTTATTTGTGTGCGATAATCGTTAAAATCATTTAATCAAATAGTTATCATATATATATCGCAATTTGACATTTATTGTCTATATCACATTTTAATTTTTTAACATTCAATGATGGAAATCAAAATATATGATTTGCACATGAATTCACCGTATTTTTTCCTATAGTATACATAAAAACATTTTTTTCTTATATACATTTTCTCATATATAAATTATTTATTAGATTATATGACATCAAACACCGTCTGTAGATATATAACAAACTACTTCTTCTGAATTTTGTATATATAAGTTGAACTATATATAATGCAAAAGTCACAGACATTATTTTATATGGCGTTATTGTAATTTTGTGTGAGTGCATATTCGCCATTCATCGTGTAACAATTTTTTAATATTTCAATGCATACTATAAAGTGACATCATTAAGAGCGCTACATTTAATTAAAAATAGTGATGTATTTATGTATTAAGTAGAATATATGGGAAATTTTAATGCGGATTTTACGAAAATGTATCTTTTATTTTGTTTTGTTGGTTACGATACCGATACGATAGATTAGGTTCCCCTCATGACAGAAGAAACCTCAGAATTCTATCGTCGTGATCCCCATTGTATAACGATAATCGATAATCAATCATAAATATACATTTTTATTTTTTATAATTTTTGGAAAAATTATAATCAAATTCTTATGATCTGGAAAAATAAAACATAAAGTTAGATTGAAATTATTATAAATTTTTGAATATAAGCTTTAATCTTAAATTTTTAAAAATCTGTACATGATTCTTTGTAAATAAAAGTATAATCTGATTTTTTTCCATATTTTTTTAATATAATACTGACTCATAAAATGTTAATAGAAGATTCTGTTTAAATTTTAATTGGTTCTTTTTATCAAGAATAAAATTGTAGTCTTCCTTCTCTCAATATACATTTTCTGTAACAATTGATGTTAAAGTTCACTGTATGTATTTTATATATTAAGACAATTTAATTAAAAATAATATAAATAATCATTTATATAATTAAAATATATAAATACAATGTAGAATATGTATATATATAATATATTTAATAAATCTTTTAACAATTTATAGAGTGTAAACCTACGTATATTTTAATTTGTTATATTATGAAAAATAAAAAAATTGCAGTTCTATCCATTATGTATATTTGTCTCTTAATATATACGCTATTAAAAGGATACATTATAAAGTTAATAAATATAAAATTCATTTTTTTGTATTATAAAGACAGTAAAACCACATTTCATAATTATGACTTTAAGAATTATAGCATTTAATTTTAACTATATGATGAATTGACCACATAAGCAATCGATAGCAATAAGAAAATATGTATTAAATCAATAATAATTTTTGATTAAACAATTGATTGTATTTATTAAAAATCATAAATTGAAATTAATATTAAATTCTATTACTTATCTTGTGAACATTAAAGTGAAATGAGAAAACAAAATCTTAGATTTTACTGTTCATGAAATGTTATATTAAATTATCATTGATTAATAAATGAAATTAAAAAAAAAATCACATCTTGTTAACAAAAAAACTATTTAACAATTTTATTTTTTTGAATGAACGCATCAAATTTAATTTCTTATTTGATGTATTCATAAAAACCATGTTTGTACACTAATTTCTATATATATAAATACATAACAAATTTTATAATAATATTACAACAAAATCCACCTACGCATACGAAAATGTTAACACATACGTATTTTAAAATATAATTTGTGACCATTCTTCATAACCATATAACCACCGCATATATATATATTATATTTATATAATTGGTTTGTACATTAATAGTTTTATAAATATATGTTGTTTGATGCATATTAAAACGCCTTCGACCATATATTATATTTTGCAACAATATATAATCGAATTTATATGTACGTGTACATATAAAATTAAAAAAAAATATTTTTCATATTACTTACAATTCTTAATTTATTATAATTTTTTTTTTTTTGAAAAATATATGTTATAATATTTACGTAAAATCACAATCGGTATTATTATACATACAAAATGTATATGGTTTTATTTCATACATGTATATAGAATAGAAAATGCTAATGGTGTATCATATTCATATATATATATATATATACGAAATCAAGAACACAAAGCCTCATTAATCAACAACAAAACACCTCTCTTGCATATTATATATATAGATATATGTTCTTTATTATTATATATATAATATTATTGAAGAAAATTAACAACAAAATTGCAAATTTCATTTAATAAACCCCAATGGGATTAATCATAAATGATATTACGCTATATATGATGCGATAATATATATATATGAAAAGAATGTCCCAGTTATTCATTATCTCATTTATTTTATTATATATTATATATGGGATATTTCTATACATTATTACATCCATGGCATTTGTTTGTAGTGTAGTATACAGACGTTAGGTATTTTATATATAGGCAAATATACATTTTATCATTTTAAAGGATATAAATATAACAAATAAAGAGGATTTATTCATTATAAATATATATATAAAATACATAATGATAATAACATTCTTATATAAATGCATTTAAACAGGATATTCTCTACGTATATAAGATCTATATCGATATCGTGTTTCATAGTTCCATTTATACAGGTTTTATACGAGGTTTTATAAGATTGTTGCATACATTTTGATTCACTATAATTAACAATTCATATGATTATTCAGATGATATGATTCCATTAAATAAAATTTAACCTAAATGGTGCCTTAATGAATTGCAATGTATCCTGAAGTTGATGATGAAAATACCATCATAAATTCATCTAAAATAAAATTTATTACTGTGTTTTACGAATGGCTAAGTGCTAAGTGCGAATGGCGAATTGCTAATAGATAAATAAAATAAACTTTATTAGATACAAAATATATATGTATATGTCTAAAACCATTGATTATAATTCATTGAACATCATGTACAAATAATTCAAATGGTATACTTCTGTTCTGTTATGTATATTCCATCTCCATATAATATATATAATAATAATAATAAGAAGACGAGGAAAAATTACTATTTCAACATGTAACAAGAAAATAAACGGGAAAAAAATATGTCACATTCAATAACGTTAAAAAATGATTATGGTGTATATAAAAGATTTTCATATTTTTGCGTAAGATTTTAATACAAAAATATAATCTTGTTATTATATATTTCATTTTAACAAGCGAATATGTATAGGTATACTACATTTATTATATGTGGAAAGGAGAGTAATAAATGTTAATGTGTTCAGTTATAATATTTCATATAAATAATGTTAATTTTTACGAAATAAAATAAATCGTATATTTATTTTAAAGCTATATGTATTGTCTCTGTGGCATTCGTCATTAATTTACTTAATTTTTTGTTTTTTTTTGTCTTTTAAAGTTGTTGTTCTATATGTGATTTGCGTAACATCCAAACAAAACATATCATATACTATATGTATATTACTTTACTAATGAACAATAAAATAACATGTATGTAAATTGCAACGAAACAAATATTTCAAAAGGTATGTTAAAAAAATCATATCATACACAACAAAGTAGATATACATATATATAATTTCATAACATTTAAAATATATATATAATATAATAATGCTATTGTGTTATAATTTACTTGCAATTTGAATGTTAGTTCTTTATATATTTTATATGCTTTATAATGGTAAAATTATTATAATACAAAACGTGAATATGTTTACTTTTTATACATTGCTTTACTTTTTATACATATATGTATGTTTCTCATTATACTAAATATGTGTAAAATGTAATTATATTTCGTCATATATGTGAACTACATCATTTATACAAACTCTATAGTTTTTATATATTATATAAAATGTCATGGGATTAGTTTTATTTCAAAAGTTGTACTTGTACATTAATTGTGTATAAAGAAAATATTTTAACAGTCCTATAAATAATTACCAGTTTTATTTGTTAATTTTTGAATATTAAAAATTATATTGACCCGTTTTTTTTAATTTTATTATTTACAACAAGTTATATAAATGGTTGGGCAAATGATGAAATAGAAATTTTAGAAAAGCCATATCAAAAGTTGTACGATTACCAATACGCGATATTTAAATTTCCTGTATTGTTAATGTGTTACATAATTTGTCTTGCCTTTGTCTCGCTGGAATTGATAAGTTCATTTCTTTCCCTACATAAGACTTATACATTACAATTGATTGAAGAAGAAATAGAAATTTTCTCGTTTAAGACTTATACATTACAATTGTTTGAAGAAGATAAATTCACTTATTAAACCCCTAGGTGATGTGGGTAAGGATTACGGTTAATGTTTTAACTCTGTAATGAAAACTCGCTTCAACATGAAATAATGTGGTTAAGAAGAAAACATATTTTCAGTAGTGTATTTTTTATATTTTATAAATGCAATGTAAGGAATAAAAGCTTGATCCGGCAAAACCAAACACAACGATAATTTCAAATATTTTAACGTTTATTTAATATATAATATCAATTTTTTCCAAAATGTCAACCATGTTTTATGATTTAGATTCAATCGAATTAATTTAGATAATTTTTACCACATTGATAAGTTTCGCATGCAATTCAATTAAACATCCACACCACAACTAAACGAAAGCAATATAAAAATTCTCACATATCATAAATTGAAAAAGGGATTGTTATTTTAAAATGTATAAATGTTAGTTTTATATCATTGATATTCATAATATGCATTTGTTAAGTAATTTGTTGTTATTGACAATTTTTAATTTTAATTTGATGTCCTTAAAACACGGTACATATATTTAAGAAATAATTACATTTATATTAATTGAATGATGTAAATTATATTTTGTTTAGTTAAAGCCATTAAAACATTTTCCCGGATACTCCCGAGCATACACATTGTTCTTAAATAAGTATATATACCGATTTCTATATTCTACATATTCCATAAATATAATAATAACAATACATTTACTATTATAAAATTAATTTTTATGATATTATCATTTTATGAATTATATCCCCTTACTCTAACAATATTTTCCATCCTATTTATAAGATATTCATATGAAATTTAATATTATTTTCATTAATAATAATTGGTCATTAAGATTGTATGTATATAAAATATTAAAGTACTTATTATTTCATAAACGCAATTTGAGGTTGTAACTCTATTTTTTGTTTATATGTTATATGGATGTTTGTTTAAAAAATAATCATTAATAAAACAATTTATGTTTTGATAAAAAAAAATAAAATTTTCAACAAACCCATAATTTTATATATATATTTATAATGAAATAGAAATATGTACGCGAGCATTTTTATATAAAATTATGATAAAAATCTTGTTAGTAAAATAATAACTTTAACTAACCTAAACAAAAAATAAATAAATAATGTTAATGAATTGTGATTAAAAATAAAATTCTATGAAATGGTATATGTAATATTATATATAATATCACTTGTTTTAATAACAAATTAAAATGATAATAAAACAAAAGATTTAATTTTTTTTTATTGTTTTGTTTTTTGTTTTTGGAATTAATAAAAAGAAAATGTTTTTATGTTAAAATATCATAAGAATAAATACAAAAAAATACACACATAAACCATAAATGTCGTTAAATATAATACGATGATAATAATCAATGTATGATAATGTCACTCTACTAACCTGATATTATAAAGTATTTATATTATTACTAAACGAAAACGAGAAACCAGTTAAAAACTATATCTCTATATATTCTATATATATATTTAATGAAAAACATGTCTACATAATTTATATTTTTTGATACCTTTTATGAATTTTAAATTTTATTTCTAGTTAATTTCATATAATAATAATAATAAGTATCTTGTTTTTCTCTTTAATTTCATTATATTAATATTTTTCTAAAACAATCTGTATATTTATTATTTAATATTCTTTTCAGGTTTACTTAAAAGTTATTTTAATATTTATATATTTCATTATATTAAGGATTTGTGATTTTTTAGTTTGAGAATGGTAAAAAAACACAATTAACAAATAAAATATTAAAGAATTAAAAAAATCTATACAATAGAAATTAAAGTATCTTTCTTGGATTATATGAAGATAAAATAGAATAAAATATTACTATAAGAGTCTTTACAGTCAAAGAACTTTATTGACTGTTTCAAACTTTCAAATATCAGAAAATCTTTTCATGATCAAGAATTCATAAAATCACTGAAAATTGCTACAGTTCAATGAAAGATAATTTCAAAGGTCATTTTTACTAATCCAATAATCATTTTAGATACAGATCTTTCTAACGAGTCCTGTTCGTTATAAATTATGTTCTGAATCATTATTTTTGCCTTTGGTTGTGAATGGTAAATGGTTTTATTTGTTTGAATCTGTCAGCTTGGAAAACAATTACAATTACAATTTTTTCACTATCATAAATTATAGTTAAACACTTTTCAAGAAATGTTTAGATTTTAAAATAAAAAAAACATAACAATATATTTGAAAAACTAAATTGTTTAAAAAGTTTTAAATACCTTGTCACAAAAAAAAACAAAAAAATACCAATTTAAAAACATCTGACAAAATTGTATATATACGATGCAATGGTGGTATAATTGCATTTATCTTATTTTAATATATTTAATATTATCATCCGTCCATAAATAAATATTCCAATGTGTCATTTTTGTGATAAAATAAAATCTGAACTATAAAATTAAAGTATTGAATGACCAAAAAAAAAAAAAACTTTCGTTACGCTAATCCTTCATTCATTCATTTATTCTTTCATCAGCCACAAATTTTTATATTATTTGCAAATGTCAGTATGTATATGATAAATGCCGCATCATATACATATCTAAAATCCTATCAATTCTTAGAATCGATTTGTATATCCACAATATATAGAATATATCTATAATAATATTAATGTAGTATAATCACTATAAAATATCGTATACCACGAATGTTTTCAATTTATAAATTTATCAATAGAATATGATTCCGTATATAAAAATAATTTTCTACGGACTGGTGCAATCGAATAAAATTTTAACATTAACTATATATATAAAAATATTCTTATTGAAAATAATTAATGCGAAGCTAATTTTCAAAAAATTGAAAAATATTTTTATTTTTCTGAAAATATATTAAATGTATATATGTTATATATATAAGTGCAGAAATTTTTAATTTTTATTTCAATCTATCCATATTTTTTTGTTTGTTATTGTTAGTAAAATAATTTGTTACTCTAAATGTAAGGATTATCCACGCATTTGTGATTATGAATGAATGAATAAATGATGAAGGAATAAATGTAAAATCAAAAAATCAGAATAAATGGATTGTGAAAAAGAAAATAAATAAAAAATGTATATATAAAATTGTATGCGCTTTTACCGCACATGCATTCATGTATATGATCCTTTTTATATATATATCTAAAGAATGTGTATGAGTATATACAGGCTATATGTTTCAGGATATAAAATAAAGAAATATATGATATAGATACATAAAATCATAAAATAAAAGGACTAAAATATTTTTATATTTTTTATAAAATGCTGCTGGTATACACAATATTTTATTTATATACATATATTTATATATGGGTGATGGACCGATGATAATATTATAATAATAAAACAGCTGGATGTAGTATATATTTCTTGTTATTATTTTTATTTGTATTATAATAACGAAATTATATATTTATAATATAATGTGCTTTTTTGTGTTGTTTATTCTTCATATATTATGCGCTCACATTATGTTTTACAACAAAATTATTAATTAAAATTCTCGCTAAGGGGTTGTCATTCACAAATATGTTTATTATATCGATTTAATGTATTAATATTTTTGTTTTTTAATTAAAATATTTATTTATATGCCGAATGTTATACGAATATTAAATGTAAAACAGTTAGATTGTTATATATAAATAGCCACATTCGCGTACAAATATCGTAATTTGTATTTATCAGTTCAAAAAACTTATACAAACTTAAAACCTAAATAAATAAATGGATGGTTGAACAGTTTGAAAAATGTATGAAAATTATACAATATATTAAAGATGCAGTTTTTAAATCAAATATATATGAATATAATCTAGTTAATTTATTTCTTATGGTTTGTTTGTTTGTGCTACAGAATAAATGACTATTACAAACGAACGAATTATTTATCTTTTTTTTTTCTTTTTTTTATTTTATATATAGTAAATGAAAACCACATTCTTTAATGTCATTCATTCTGCATAAAACAACGCAAAAAACTAAACCATCACCTATGTCATGAATGTCTATATATAAATACACACGCATTCAAAACATTTCTATACATATATTATTGTTAGATGACAAAAGAGATGATAAATGATAATAAACTATACTTTTTCTATTTTTAAAATAGTATTTATTTTAATACATACAGGATGGTTTAATCTATATATCATTATTTGTTATATGGTTATAAACGATAATTTTCCAGGAGAGCATCATCTATTCGGTAAAGATTTTAAATTCAGTTTAATTCGTTGATATCTCAAAACAATTTCAATATTCACGACGATATTTTATCATGAACCATTCTATATATGTGCTTTGACATTTTAACCAACTTGTTACGTACATTTTTTTTTTGTAATTCAAAATTTGAATGACACCGCATGTACGACTATTATTTTACACGTATAGTTAAACACGAATATCAATAAAATAGAATTATTTAGGTATATATTATTAATAGACTTCAATCACACATTTGCATATCCCTCTTAACTATATATAACTATATTATATACTTATTGAAATATACATTTATAATATCTATTATATATTGCTTTTGAGTTTTATATATAAATAACGAAAGAGTTGCGTGATATCAATTGCTTCTGCAAAAAATTATTATATGTATAATATAAATGCATAATGTACCATTCATTATATATTTATTTATACTGCTGTGTTTTGCAAACAGCATACCGTTTTTCAAAAAATTAAAAATCAATTACATTTTGATCATGATTAAAATTGCGTGCAAAATTACATAAGCAATAAAATGAAAATGAAGAAATAAGAGTTTTATATAAAGAATGTATGCAAGGAAGTATATAATCTTGAACAGCAGCAGCAGCAGCCACTGTAGCATATTCAGCACCAGAATATAATAACGATTTAAATAAAAGAGCATCTAAATATATATATATATATATAATATATATATATATGCATTATCTTATATAGCTTTATATAAAAAGTAAAGCAAAAAATGTATATTTTAAAGTAAAATAAAGAAAAAAAAATTAAAAAACATTGCATTAAAAACTTGATTATAATAATAATAATAATAATAATAATAATAATAATAATAATATAAATAAAGAACGCAAAGTGTGTGTTGATAGTAGGAGTGTTATTTTTTTATTTTGATACGCGAGAAATGATTCTCGAAATGTCGACGATATATGCATTATATTTATATGATTATATATATATATAGGAAAGCATTATATTTAGGTACATAAAACCATAAAACAAAATGCATTGGTAAACTTTTGTTTATTCTTATATATTATAATTTTTTCCATGTTTTGTTATTTCAAAATAATTTTTTTTTACGTTTTGGATTTGTTTTGTGTTTTGTATAACTTTTTTTTACATATTTTTTAATTAATTTTATGTGTGAGAATTGTTTTTTTTTTGTTTAAAAAGTATTTATTCTTTCGATAAGTAAAGTGTGATAAAATAAAACATAAATATATAAGATAACGTTTGGTATATGAAGAATACATCCATACATATTTCGTGTAAATGAGGAATGTATATTTATAAGTTTAGACGACGATTGAATTTTATTAATATACGGTATCTCAACTATATATAGTCAAGTAATTATTTATTTTTATCTTAACATACTAAATTTTTATCTTATTTATTTAATTTACATGAAATAAAATTCTTAATGCAATATCATTTATTTAACTAAATTAATTGTTTTTTCAACGGACATGGTCTTATATATAAGGAATTTATCAATTTAATATAGATAAAAGAGGCTTTAGCTTTAATTTGATTTATAAAATTTTCAATTAAATAGTACGAATATTTGCTATTTTGCCCGACGGAATTTTCTATGATTAAATGGTGTTGTCATGCCGATATTACCATGTAAAACAATTATCCGAGAAAGAAATCAAATCAATTGGGAATTAGGAATAGTTTAATTCTATTTTCATTCTTTATTATATTCATTATATTACCAGTCTAAAATTCTTATTGGTTTATTAGATTTTTTGTTTATTCATTTTATTATAATTAAAGTTGATTTTTACCTAAATGTAATGAAAATCTAATGCGTTAAAAGGTTTTCAATTTCGTGTTTGTATATTACATTCACGTACAAATGTGATACACATGACATGATGACACAATTAAATTCAGGGTATTCCATATAACTATTTCATCAATTAATGACATTCAAAAAATTATTATGTGATGATTCAATAAACGAAAAATATACCTGTGGTGTTTACAAATGTATTTTTTTTTAATTTCATTTCAATTACTTATTCATCAACTATTTTTTGTATATATCAATAAATATATGTATATCAATTTATGTACGTTACAAAAAAAAATCAATACTACATGATTGCGTGTATAATGAAATTGAAAGTATATATAATATTTAAATATGATGATGTCAATGGTTTATATATGATTCACTAAAAAAAATTAAAAAATAAATCGTATATATGATACAATTATTATTATCGATAAAATATCTTCAATAAACGAACGACAAAACTATTTCCGTTTGAGATATATTTATTCAACATATATATTTCTTTCATAATTAAATGTAACATAAATATAAAATCAAAAAAAAAATGTTCATATATTAAATTTCGCCAAGTCATTGAATTTCAATTAAATATAAAATCGCGCAATTGAATTTTCAAAGAACTAATAACAATAATCATAACTTACTGATTAAAATACAAACAATAATAATAATAATAAATAAAATATAAAGAAGGTTAAATATATTATGCTTAAATAATATGTCTGTAAAAATATATATAAATATATATCGTATATCGTCAATATTTAAACATGTAACATATACACATATAAATAAATGCACGAATTTACGATGTGGTTGATATTGTTTCTTTATAAATAATGTGATTATTTTCGAAAATTGTATATGCATCATTCGAAATGTTTATAGGCGAAAATTTATTAACATTTAAATTCATAAAAAATATAAACTGCAAATCCATATAAGAATTTTTTTTTAATAATGTACAGTTCTTAGAAATTATAGAATTATGAATTCATTAAAAAACATAAATTGATGAGAATATTGGAGATCTACATATGCGTTTGTAGAAGGTCTGTTTTTATTTGTTCCTATTGATATATATTTTGCCGGTATATATCAAAACAAAACGAAAATAAAAAAATCTGACTAATTCATTGTATTTTTTTTACCTCTTCGTTTACGCCAATAGACTTTATTAAGAAAAATTTAATCATAAAATAGGCATATTTATGAGAATTGTATTTATTTATTTTTTTTTTTTTTAATATTACCATTTGTGGTATATAAAAAAAAGGTTTATTAAAAATATAAATTCGATGATTTTAATAATAAAGAATATACAAAGTAAAAAAAAAAATGAATGAGTCTGTAAATAAAATATAGTCGTATATGAGAATATGAATTTACATAATTTTGAATACGAAAAAAAAAAGTTATTAATTTCAAGGGAAACATTTGAATGATTAGGAAAAAAAAAACAAATTAAAAATATAAATCAAAACAGTGAAACAGATTTAATTATATTTGCAAATGTATTTTACAATATATTCTACTTTGGATTTCTTATATTTTTTTTTGTATATGATATGTAGTATATTCCAATTTATATTTGTGTGTGATATGCGGAATTTTAATTAAATATGTATATAATAAAATATATTGATATGAATCTCGTTTTGATTGTGATTTTTTAAGGAAAAAGAAATAAAAACAGAATAGATAATGCTTCATATAAATTAAATGCATATTTGACGGCATAAAAAATATATATAATAATTAAGGATAAGAATTAAAGACTATTAAAAAGTTATTAACGACATCAGAGGTATACAAGACGTCTATAAATTCACGATCAATTTTATGATATATCAAATATATCTACATACAGAAATAGTTCAAAACATAAATTGGATTGGTCTATTGAAAATTCTTTCAACATTCTGCGAATTTACGGAACAATTAAAAAAAGTACATATTATTTAGCATTGTTCTATCAATTATCGCGTATTTTATATTTGGAATGAAATGTAGATACACAATTTCTTTCCACATTACATGGCAAATATAATTAATTACGTTAAGTTTCACAGCAGATTTCGTATCATCTAGTTGACTCATATATAGTTGATTCATATACCGGCAAAATATATCGATACCATAAAGAACCACAAAACAACAAATTTATAATAATTACATTTTACAACAATCTTAAATGTGTTAAAATCCAAATGGTTCTGTATAAAAACACAAAAACCCACACTTATGATAAGTAAATATAATTGTAATTAAAATGTTTATGCTTAACAAAGTACAAAACAATAATTTGATATAAAAAGCCATTTACAGGCGAATGCATTTTACATAATTTTTATATATACATATACATATACATACATATACATCAATTAAAATAAATTTACTTTTCACAATACTTCTATATATAGTCATGCATGTTCCTCTAAAAATCATATATGTATAATAAAAAATGTTTTAAAAATCATATCATCACTCTCTCCATATATCATATATATACATATAATATATTTAAATATACACTTCATTTTCATTATTTCACTTTTTACCCCATTATGTCATGTTATCATACATATATTGTCTATATATATGCATATATGATAATAAATAAATAAATATTTATTGCATATATATACGAACGAACGGACGGAGTGTTAATGAATGCAAAAACTTGATGTGAATATTAATTTCTTTACCATCGTTATTTTTGTTTGCCATATATTATAAAAACAAAGTAAAATCTCTAAACTCATGTACTTTTTCTTATATAGTGATTGTTACATACATATATATGTATATAAATATTTGAATTTTATCTTTTATGATTTTGATTAAGTAAGAGTTATATAATGAATATAAAAAAAAGTACTATACATTCATCACACATACTATGTTGTATAAATGAAAAATTCAATTATTGCAGAAATTTAATACTTTTTTTTCTGCAAGGATGTTCACAAATATTATTTTATCATTATATTATATATAGATGCACTCGATTGTATCTGCAAATTCAACGAAAATATATACAAAAAAATTCGATAATATATGTACAATATAAATAATATGAGGAAAGCGCAATCATGTTGTGTGTGTGTTTTTTTTATTTGTTTGTTTATTTATTAATTCCGTACCCATATATATTATGTATATCTCTGCGGTAATTGAACAATGGTTTCATTTTGTCGATTATTTAATGTTTCTTTTTTTTAATGTATATATACATGACAATATATAGTATGTACATTTATGCTACATATATATTTGATATTAATCAAAAATAACCGCTTGCATGGGCGAATGCATAAACAAATATAGTTACATGAATTATATAATTTATATATATATATATATATATATATATATATACTCACAATCAGTCATAGTGCAGTGAGCCAAACCATATAGTGATTTTTTATATTATACAATATATATTTATGTTTCAAATAAATGAAGAATGCAATGACTTAACTATATGTGTATGTTGTATATATATATGTAAGAAAATATAAATATGTATGTTTTTTTTATTCCAATATTATATATAATATATACATTTTAAAACGGAAAATTATTTAAATAAATTGTTTTGTGGTAATAATGATGTGGTAAAATCATTTATAAAAAATATGTGGTTAAACATTATATCCATATAATATATAAAGGAACGTTAAATAAATACGATTTTAAACATATTTATATATAGATGTTCTTATATAGAACATTATATATCTATATACAATTAATATGGATGGATATGTGATGGTCAACAAAGTGGGCGATAAAATGATTGCAATTGCATATATTGTATATAATATAGATATATATATATATATATATGTATATAATAAATAAGAAGAAGGTAGAGCATTTTGTGGTTATTGTTATTTAATTTTTCTTTATTTTATTTTGTATATTTATTGCATTTAAAAAGCATTTATTTATATATATTATGTTTTATAGTATATCTGAATTCATTTATTTGATAAACGAGTTGTGTATATATACTGTATACGTTGTGATGAGATACGAGAGATATACCTTGTTATGGTTCAGAAATCACCTGTCATATTACAGTGAGGTTTATATATATAAAATTAATGTTGCGTATTGAGAATTTATAGAAATGGATGGTTTGTATATGGAACTTCATATTTCTTAAAAAAGATAAATTATGATTTGGGAAAATAATATATAAAAGATTTTTGTTGATCACATTGTGTATAAAGGGAATTTTATTTTTAAGCAACATTTTCAAAGTTTACAATACTGTAATTTTGGAGAGATAAACTAACCCCAATCAAGTTTAATGCATATTTTTGTATGCTTCTATTTCATATTATAAATATGGTTTTTAATGACATACCTGAAATTGAAAGAAATTGCTAATTACACAATAATTAATTTATGGAGTGTAATAAATTTATTAATGTTTCATAAAACATGTTTCTCTATTGACGTGTTTGCATATTTCTATACAGGGTGAGTTTTTTAATGTGAGACAATGGAATTTCTCGGAAACTACGCGTTTTTAAGAAAAATGTTTCAGACAAAAGTTGTTCAGTGGCTAGGGGGAGATAAGATGGTTGTGTGTTTTGACCTTGAGTCAAGGTCACATAGGAGATATGACGTAAAACATACCTTTTTTTTAAGTGGAAACCCATATTTATCGATACGGATTCTTATTCTACATCAAAAAATAAGACCATTTTGTATCCGAACATTTTTTGATTAAACCCCAAATTTGGTCGTAAACGTGATTTGAATTTAGTCAAAAAAAAATTTATTTAATCATTTTAATTAAATATAAATTCATAATATGTCCTGATGTGTTAACATTTAAATATTTAACATTTAAAGGAACATGTTATGCATTATTAAATTAACCGTTATTGGGTTAAATGGTCAAAGTTATTATTAACTAACCGAAAGTTATTATTAACAGGCCGAAATTAAAATTATATCATTATTTGAACCTATATTGGAAGAGATCATGTTAGAAACAGCTTTAGATTTTTTTTATGGGGATACCTCAGAGCAAAGATTTACCAAGAAAGCTCAGAGAAGAGAAACCAGAAAATATGAAGAAGCCCATTAGAAATGCTTGCATTTCAGTAGATGTATTACACTCAATCGATGGTTTCATTATAAGAACAATGAAATGTTTGGAAGTTAAATGGTCACCACTTTTTAACATTTATTCCAATAATGGTTAATTTAATAATGCATAACATGTTCCTTTAAATATTAACACATCATGACAAATTATAAATTTATATTTAATTAAAATCATTAAATTAATTTTTATTTTTACTAATGTAGTTTTCTATTGGCACAAAATATCAATCTTTTTTTTATCTATTGTAGATCAATTTTCATTTTTGATTAGGTTAAAAAAATCTATGTATTTTTTGATCTTGATCAATTTTATGAAATCCCGATTTCATGAAAGTTTTACCCCTACACTTTTTATCTATAATAGTTGTCAGTTTAGTATTTATTTTTGTTTTGATTTCTTTTATTGTTGAAATTTTTTTTGATTTCTCTTTTTCATGTTCGATTGAAAGGTAAAAATCTGAAAAGTCAGATCAGATTTAATAAAAGTCAAACGAAAACCACATAAGTTCAAATCAAGTTTACGACCAAATTTGGGGTTTAATCAAAAAATGTTCGGATACAAAATGGTCTTATTTTTTAATGTAGAATGAGAATCCGTATCGATAAATAGGGGTTTCCATTTAAAAAAAGTATGTTTTACGTCATATCTCCTATGTGACCTTGACTCAAGGTCAAAACACACAACCATCTTATGTCCCCCTAGCCACTGAACAACTTTTGTCCGAGTCTCACGTTAACAAACTCACCCTGTATATGTTCCTTCAATTGTACAATAACATTTTAAGAAATTCAGAAATTATACCTTAAATAATCGAAAAAATATGTATGTAACATTTATAATTATCTATAAAAAGAATTATTTGAAAACATGAAAGTAAACCTACTTAAGAAAATTATTATTTTGACCAATCCCAAATATTATAAAATCTGCATATATCTATCGCCTAAAATAATCTCATCATTATAGTACAATGACCTCTTCTATATTTTTATTTCTTCATTTTTTCCTTACATGTAATTAATATTTGATATAGTTTTTTATTTTTGTAATGTGCCAAAAAAAAATGGTGTTTATGTGCGACGACAATCAGTTTAAGTTTCCTGTATTATTATTTCATATTTTGCATTTTGAAATAATCATCGCGACACATTCAAATACTAATAGAAAAATGTTAAAGTAAACTCTTCTTTCTTTTTTTTTTGGTACGGGTTTTGTATACGTTTCTGCTTAACTATATATATATATATACATGTATGGATGTTGTACAAAAAAAAAAGAAGATCATCTTTCGCGGGTGTAAATTTATTAATAATGTCAACCTATAAACTGTTTTTATATGAATATTATTTTGAAATATGATATTTAACGCACAATAACCGCAAAAGTATGTATAACTACAAAAAAACAACAAACTATTAAATAACTAAAATAATAAATAACTATATATGAAGAAAATAAAATATAAATATTTATATATTTAGTTTTTTTATTTATTTATTATCTATAATGCAGAATAAAAATATAAAAATAGTTTTATTTTTTATACACGAAACTGAACAAAAAAAAAATAAATTGAAATTTGATATCAAATTTAAACTTGTCTAATATCTAATTTTGAAAATAAAATAAATATAAATAACGCTTTTGTAAAAATATTATATTATATATTGTTTTTATACGGATGACCAAAAATTCTATAATATATTCTTAATTTTTTATTTATTACACCTTTCGCGCGATCAATCGTTTTCAATGTATATCTATCTATAGATATATATATATATATAGCAGCACAGGTATTAAATGACGATTTTATATCTACTTTACATATTTATATATAATAATGAAGCTTATTAGTGTATTATTAATTATTAATATTAATATTAATATTTGAAGAAGTAAAAATAAATAAATATATTTAGATAGATATCTTTAAATTAAATCAAAATTATTTAACTTCATCATTCTATGTTTCATATAGCGCAGTTAAACATATTTGTGAAATTTATTGAAATGATGTAATTGATATATACGATTGAATATGATTAATATAATATATATAATTTATGAAATTTTTAATAATTGATAATTTATTAAAAAAATATTTTTCTATTTAATTGTATATATAAATGTTTTTATTTTTGTCAATGAATATTGAATTTATTTACATAAAATATTGAAAAACTCATCGGCATTCTCACATTTAACATAAAACAAATCATATTGACAGCATTTATTAATTTTTGTATATATATTCTATTAGAGAATGGAAAACACAGAAGATTTATTTTGAAGGAATAAAATAATATTATATATTCAATTTATTGTCTTATTTACATTTGTACAACGAATTTTTGTTAACAAATTTTGTTAAAGATTTTGATATTTATATGTTTTTAGCTATACGAATTTTTTAATGTCTGACTCACTGCACAATTAATATGATTTGTAGTGTGTAAGCAAGTATATTTATAATTATTTATATATATATGTAGAAACATTTTATCGAGTTATTGTTAAAACAAAAGAACAAAATTACTCCACAAATCTATTTAATGATATAGAACAATATAATCACTTAAACTGTCACGTTGGTTCAGATAAAGTACTTCGATGTGTATACAAATTGCTACATATAAAAACGTAGAAAATGAAAATACGCACTACCACTAAATAGTATACTTCATTAGGACAATGATTAGGTGTACTTATATAACTTTTAAAATAACTGTCATCAAATTATCTATATAATATTAATTCATTCTGAAATCTGATTATTATATATTATTTAAGAACAGACCGTTTTAATCTCCGGTAAATGTCCACTTTCAAACGACCCTCAAACGACATATCCGAAAAAAAAACAATATTATTATTAACTTTAAGAATATACTTCTTTATAAAAAATTCAATCAAATTTTGCTTAATACTTGCTTAACGCTTAGCATTTCATTTTAACCTCCATAAATGGAGATTTCAAATATTTTTAAAAAACATTTTATGCATATATATAATGATAATAAATGAATGAAAAAAAAAACATTCTATATAGATGACAAGGGAAGAGTATATCAAAGTTTATTATGCAAGATTTGGCTGCAAGGATAATAAATATGATGAAATTCTTTTTCAATTTCTTAAAGGTTAAGTATTTATCTATATGTATGTAAAAAAGAAGTTTTTTAATATCATACATAAAAATGTTTTTTACTATTATATTTCATATACTTATTTACCATAAAATATTTTTTATTTATATATATTTTTATTATCACATATCATCATATCACATACATTATTATTATTGGCTTTCATTTCAAATATAAAAATTTATAATCGATTTTTTCCGCCATACGCATATACTGTATGTAATGTATTATATATAATTTATTTTCGAAATGTATTCTATAAAATATTTATAAACATTTTTGTCAAAGTCGCACGCATAACAGGGTAATTCTTGGTTCTTAATCTCTAATAAGCCGTTCGATAAAAAGTATAATAAAATGAATATGTTGATTCCATCAGGTATTCTAATCCAAAAAGTAATTTGCGAGAAATGATCCTATTATTTTTACAATATCTTATATATACTAAAATAAATTAATTGTATTTTTTCAACTGAAAACTAAACGCCTAAAGGCCGCAACATTTTTAGATGAACGGAATTCAACTGAATTTTCTCTAACAATTCAGTTTTTATGTTGGTCTATAATGCTTTTAATATTAATTAATTTCTAATACCTTTGATTTCTAAAGGAGTTAAATATATATTCCTTAAGGTCCCAATCTGGATATTTTACCCTTTAACGTGCACCCTATATATGAGTAAATAATTCATCAAATTTATGAAAATTTCAAAATATTTATATTTATTACGAGTGTGTATATTTATTGTATATTGAATATGATATATATTTCGAAATGCCTGTTATTCGTTTTTGCATCTTAATAATATTCGCGTTATATCTACATTTATTCAAATTTAAATTTAAATTTCACAATATCCACACTTTTTTCGTGCATTATTATAATTTTTTCTATATACAAAATTTATAACGAAGTAAACACAATTAATTTATGAGATCAACATCAAAGAAATTCAAAGATGTTATTATATCCGATGATGGGTCATAAAATACGGAGATGATATGGTTAATAATTGATATAATACAGGTTTAGGATGTTTTGACAAATTAACTATTTATTTTTGATAATATTTTATTTCAAAGTGTTTCAAACTACATACGAGCTTTTTAAGCTTTTTAACACATCAACGGTTTAAAAGATTTTTGAATTTAAATTATCCTTATGTATACCAAAGCAAAAATAAAAATTGTGTAAGACCTAAAAAATTGTAATCTCTTTATTTACTTATCTATAAATTATTATATAGTGTAATTAAATCCTAAAGTACATTATAACAAAAATACAAATTAATTTTCCATTGGTTATAAAAAACGAAAATTATACATTTTTATTGTTTGGATTAAAATGAAAATTCATAATTTAAAAATTATATTATATAACTTCAATGTAATGAAATCCATTTTCTTTAAAAACATTTCATGTTTACGCGATGTTTAACAAATATATAAACTATATGATGATGCGATCAAATCCGCTAGTGATACTTGATATAAATGAAAGTAAACAAAAAAAAAGAAATCTGTGTTATCTCTTAATGTTTTTGCATTATATTTTACCAAGTAATTTCGTTTGCAAAAAAAAAAAAAGGATACACATTTTCGCATAAATCACAAACTTTTTATTTTGTTTGATATAAAAAGCAACGAATATCTGCGGTAATATTCCATATAATGATGACGATGATTATGATGACGAAGAGACATATACAGTAAAATCGTATTTGATTACATAAAAAAAGGAAAAGAAATGAAAGATTTTACTTTATATTATGTGTATGTAAGATAATGAAGAAAAAAGAATAAAAAGTAAAAAAAAATTAATGAATTTTATGTGACATTTAAACCGACTGACATACTTATTTGTAATAAAAAATAAAATAAATGAGAAAAAAAAACCCATTACATTTTAAATACACGCATATAACGAATTATAATATAAAATAAAATTATGCGTGTATACAAAATTCTTTAACTATATAGTAAATATTTGAATATAACGATATAACACAATATTCATGTATATATAGATTACATATTTAAATGGATAAAATTATATAATATATTTTATATATAAAATAAATAGATGATCAAGTACCAGAAAAGAATATATATGGTAGATACACATTTTAATATATGTGTATATTTGAATATAGAAAATATTCATTTTAAAATGACATCCAACAAACAATTGAATGACATTTTCTTCATTTAGGTTTTTTTTTATTTTTATTTTTACAAAGAAGCTTTTAAAATACCATTTAATATATTTATTTTTCTTTTTTTATATAATATAATGCTATTGTTTACAAATAGATTTGTCATTGTATTTTATTCCAAATAGATATAGAGAATATATATTAAGAAAATTAAATATTCATTCATAATATATATTGAAATTTTTTTTTTGTTGAAAATATTTCTAAAACTTTGTAAAAAAAAAAATTTTAATACATATGTAGAGATAATAATAAGATACATGTCCTTTTTTTCTTTATTTACAATATCTATTCTGTATCTGTATATATTACATTATCATTATATATATGCGGTATATAGTAAACCTTCTACCTTCATCAAATAAAAAAGTATATTGAAAAAAAAAAAATACAATACAATAAAGTGAATTAGAATAAATATGTAAAAATGTTAAAGGATTGTTATTTGGTATGTAAACTTTTTAACTTCAAAACTCTATCTTTTGTATACAAAGTAATCTGTATAGTTCTTTTATTATATTGTATTGTAAAAGTACTACATTCCAATGTTTAAAAGGATGAAATGATACTATTTGAAAAAAAAAATTAATTTATACAAAATTTAATTAAGCCGATGGTAGCTGAATTAGTTATTTTTTTTATGTACTTTTTATTTTTAACAAATTTCTTTTTATCAAATGTTGTTATCATTGTATATATAAAGCGTGACCGTAAAAATCGTATATCAGATGTCAAAATGAAATATTTATTTATAACGCAATCACCTGTGGATTCCATACTAAAATTATAAATAATACTTAATTATAAAATTTATAGTATCGGTAAAAAAACTTAAAACTTAGGTGTATCGGTAAATTATGTGAACGAAAATGATTTGTTTTTGTCGATTATTTAATATTTTCTTATGCATTTTGGAATCAATTTTGGTTTTTTTTCTTTAAGGTGAGACTATTTTAGGACGTACATACAATTCAATAATTATAATCTTAACAAGTATTAATCGCAATGACTATAATTACTGGTATTTTAATCATTGAATCGAAATACATGACAACCGTTAAAGCAAGAGTTTAATCCAGAAAACACAGAATCCCATTTCGTATTTCATTTTTTATATATAACTTTATTAACAACAAATTTTATAATCAATATTTCCATTTACTTAAAATTTTATAAATCTAATTTGTAATTTAACAGGAATATTTTTCAAGTGCTTTAATATTATATATAATTACATTTATATACAAAAATAAAGTATTATGTAATCTTGATCGCATATGATGTACCAAAATTATATTAAACAAACCGCACCTTTGTCAAATCTCTTAAATATATTTAAACCACAGATCTCACATTTATTTTTGTTATTATTTATTTAAATTTTAATTTTGTGGATACACAAAAAAATAAATATGGTATATATAATAAAGGCGAAATATAAAGTTCAATCAGATTGAAATATCAAAAGAAATAAATTCAAATTTTTTGTTATATTACACATACGCTTAATTTAAATCTGATTTTGTACATATATTTTGAATAATTTTATAATATATGCCGTATACCGAGAGATAGTAAGGTGTCTTAACAAAAATATTTAAAAAAAATTAATTTATTGTCACTGAAAAGTAAAATAAAAAATAAATAAACCCTCCAATGTCAATGTGAATTGGTATATTTTATAAATATATAAGTATCGATACATTATCATTTATTCAAAATAAATACACATTACACACACCTAAAATTATATTTATTTATTTTTTTTATTATTAAATATTGATGTATGTACGTACCATTTAATAATCAATCATAATTTTAATCATAAATCATGTTTTAAATATTATTAAATTTATTTAAATAATTTAATTATAATTTGAATATATGCATGCATAAAATGTTTTTTGGTATTCTTAAATATATATGAATTGAATTTTGTTTATTCAGGTTTTTTGTATATAATATATCTGATGATGGTGTATTTTATAGACTACAGTAATATATAGATATAAAGATTAAATGTAAATGAATCGCTAACTGCGTGTAAAGGATTATTAATTAAACATTTGAATGAATTTTTTTTGTATTCTTATACGACACCTACACTCAATCACCTTCATTCGTAACGCTCATAGGATTATCATTAATATATTTTTAGTTTTTCATTCAATGACTATTTTTTTGTTCGTTTATTTGCTTCAATTTGTACTGTTCACAAATAAAAATTAATTATCATCAATAAGGTTAATTACTATATTCGCAATATCGTAGAAACTTGTTAATTAATTTATTTTGAAAACAAATCATAAACATTAGAGGTTATAATAAAATTATATGGAAAGATAAATTTTAATTTGATGGAATTTCACAAAAACCCCAAATAATGCATATTTAACAAAAGTTTCTTGAGAATTTGGAAGTAGTATAGAGTAAATATTTTAAGAATTTTTGTTATATAAATAGCATTTAATTTGCACAGAATAATAAAGAAAATATTATAAGTCAATAAAACTTCCTTTAACTTTAAAATGGATTATCATATAAAACAAAACGACAGAAAATGTAAAATGATAATATACATATTTTATCGCTGAAACACAAATTAAATTGACTGAATGCGTATTATAAAAATTAAATAAGATATAAACAATACACAAAAAGTCCACCCAATCCCATTCACAATCGACCAAAAAATAATTGTTATTATACATACAAAACAAAATCATTACAGATACAAATATTTTCCGCATACGAATACAAATTCAATGTTAACGTGTTATAAAATCATATACATTTACATATACGTATAAGTGAATATGAACATGCAAGTCTAAAAGGATAATCAAATCAAAAATTTACACCTTTGATTCGAAATGAAGTGATTTATTTTGCAGACTGATTAATGTCATTTATATTTTAAAAATATTTATTGTAAATGCAATAGTTTTTGGATTTATTTTTAAAAACCAATACCAATTTTGGTTAGTTAATTTTTGGTCAATTCATACGCGGATTCGTATATAGGTGAAATTATCGCATTTGCATAATAATAGAGACCAATCTAATGATCTCAAATTAAACAATTTTCAGTGTGTTGCTGATTTATAATTGAAAGTAACCAAAAATTATTGATACAATATCGAATTTTCTAATAACATTGTCATTGTAACAAATTTCGTATACTGTTTGGTTCTTATTTCAATGATATTTATATAGTTCACATTTGATTGCCCATTTCCATGCAATACGAAGAAATATAAATATATATAATTAACGTTTTAAAATAAATAATAAGAACTGCTGTATTATAAAAATAAAAAAAAATACAGATAAATATGTTAAGTATAAATAATATATATGAAAAAAATGTGCAAATTATATTGACCGTACACGAGGTTAAATTAATATAACTTTTTATATACATATTTTAAATGTATAAGAATACAAATGGAATATTAAGATATAGTCTTATTTATTTATATAAGACAAACAAAACAACTTAAACGATTAACAATACTATGCACAGCACAGACTTTTATATACATATATTATTTTTTACACAGATAAAAGTGAAACACTGTGAAAAGAATGTTGTTTATATTCATTTAAAAAGATTCCTTGTGATCAACAAAATTGTTTATACTCGCGTAAAGTGTATACTGCATTCGTTTGCGCGATATAATCAAAAGAACTTTAATCAACACAATTCTACCTGTTTGGGTGTAATAAAATTGTTAATGTCCAAAAATTTACAAAAAAAAAAATAAATAAATTAATACATTCCTTAACAAATAAATTTAACTTTTATTCGCATTGTTTTTTTGTATACAAATTTTTCTTTTTGCATTCACAATTTTCATTATTGTGTCATTTAAATTACAGGTGAGATTGATATATTTTTATATGTTGGAAAACCTTTTTTTTTATCGAATTTTTCATGCATACGGTCATTTAATGATGAGTTTAAATGACCTTTTTTTTTATCAAATTGATAAGAGAATATATTTATTGATAATTAAAACTTTTATAATCTTTTTTTCAATCGTTATTATCAAATACAAATATTGATAATTTTATTCGTGTGTTTGTTTTTATCATTCTAACATTTGAAAGAAATATATTATTAAATAATTGAATATCATTATAATGTATAAATATAAAAAAAACTATATAGTTATTATTTAAAATTGACATGAACCTAAGCTTATAATTTTATTTATTATTTAAAAAAAAAAAATATTTCATGCATGTATCCCACTGTCAAAACGAAATTACAAAAAATTATAATAAAAAATAAAAGAATAAAAACAGCAAAGATTTATTACCTGTAATTATAAATGTATTTTTATTTTATTTTCTATATAATATACGAATTTAAAATGCAATTCATATATAAGAGGAATTCTCTGGTATATTTAATAGTATATGTATATAATAATTTGCAGTATGTGTCTTTACCTCAAAATGAAATATTCACAATGTTAATGGCAGAATATATTTATACATATAGATATAACACATACAGAAAGGTGTAAAATACTAAAATAAAAAAAAAACCCAAAAATTATCGTAAAGGTATCTTTTCTTAATTTATTACCAAAACTTAAAATTAAAAGGGTAATTTTTTGTTTTATTGTTTTATTTATATGATAATTATATGGTTCATGGTGTTTTCATTTTCGAGAAATGAATGATTATTATATACCTATTCATTTTAATGTATTGTATAATAAAAAATCGTTAAATATAAGTTTTGATGGTAACCTTTTTGTTATAAAATACGAAATGTGTATCAGTATCTAGGTTTAAATATATAAATTATATATATAAGAATGACTGTGGGGTGTAAATTCAAATGACTGTTTCATAAGCCTAATCTATATAGACAATATGTGTATTATGGCAAAGACAATATTCATATGCGAAATATTTATTCGAAATCAAAATAGAAGTTAGTTTGAATGAAAATGCAATTTAAACTAAAAACTACATCCAATACTATTATCTATATAAATATAACACGATCAATCAAGAATTTATTTCTCATTTAAAAATTAATTTACAAAAAAAACCATTTTTTTAAACCAGAATACGTTTTAACTATTTCTTCTTTGTATACATATAAATAATTCCATTTATATATTATAGATTTTTTCATCTATATAATAATAATCAGATCCATTAAGCAGATCAATTTAAATAAATTATTTTAAAATATAAAGATATCATTAGTAGAACAAAAAAAAACAATCTTACTAATCATATATAATGTGTCTCTTAAATTTAAATATATTTTATAAGTATATATATGAATAAAAATAAACCACTAATTATTTTAAAACTATATTTCAGGCAACCAAACGAAATTGTGATGAGACAAAATAAAAAAAATAAAACAAAATTGATTAAATTAAAATGTGTGTCTCTCTATTAAATAAAGTTGTTAATTTAAGGTGACCGTTTTATACTCTGTGCCATTAGAACATTTTATTACAATTTAATCTTAAATGCATATATTACACATATGTATGATGATACCGAATATATAAACATATTTATATATACAATAAAATTTATATATGCCATTACACTATGAAGATGTAACATATATACATAAATATACATAAATATATTTATGATGTTCTTCCTTAATTGAGTCATAAAAACCCTATCTATCTGTACACCAACATTCATGACGCGATAAATTTACGCATTAATATTTAGTATATGTATAAAAAGGATTATGAATCAAGACTATGTGGAGATAGTAAAATTGCTTTTAAAAAATTGTGGATTTGCAGTGAAATTCAATTTCACTGCAAATCCCAAGTGTATTCGTAGTTTAGGTATAAAGCTTTCTAAATACAAATGTGAATTAATTAATAATTTTTAACTAATCGTTCTCTACAATGGTATGAGAATATTTTCATATAATTATTGTAAAATTTAATAAACTTTTTTATCGTTATGGAAATTGATTGAATCCTAGACCGGTATCTATAAGACCCTATTGCTTTTATTCTGAGAAAATAGTTTAATGTTACAAATTTCGGAACTTTTCAATAAATATTATCAATTTATCCAGCTATTGTGCAATCGGGTGACATTATCCATATATGCATTATAATATGATGATAAAAGTATACATATCATATTCAGTTTGATACAGTACAACATTTTGTACATATAATGTCTTTTTGTTATATACAGAGTACATTTATTTTGGAATATATAGAATTATATTTAAGTATAATAATATACATAAACATATATACATTTACTTTCCTCATTCCGTGCTGGTATATATAAAGTCTGATACAAAAATATATATGTTTATCTTTTGCTATACACATAAAAAAACACTTATGAAATGTATAATTTTCAACTAAATTGTATCCTCATATATATATATATATATATGTCTATAAATATCATACATATGAAATACAAAATAAGGTTTTTAAAAAAAGATTATGTATAGATTTTTCTATATAATCATTCGTTTGGAATTTGTATTCTGTATAATATATACCCGAGAACATTTAATACACATATTATACTGTAATGGTGTTCTGCGCGATTGGCAGAATCAGTAGAATATAGAATTTTTTTCACATATTAACGATAATGTTTATATATGACTTTAAAATTAAAGTCTTTTTTTTAACATTGTTGTTGATTGTACAGATTTTATTGCTACATATGCATATTCACCTATATACGTTTAATTGATATTATGGAACCATTTTAGGCTTTTTTTTTAAATCACATTTCAATAATCTGTATAATTCTAATAATAGAAAGATTTGCCGCATATTCAAAACTTTCTCTAATTGGAATAGTTGGTTAAGGTGTTAAAATTGTGTCAGTTTTTTACATTTATCAAATGAATTTAATTATATATATCACTTGACCAATAATTTAGGATATACAAAATGAATTTTATATTTATCCACACTTGTCGTTATTGCGCCGCGTATATCAATGATGATTTAATAACATATTTTGTAATGATTTATGAAATTCCTTAGTCGGATAATATGTTTATATTTAGCTTACAATAAAATATTTTAAATAATATTTATTGATTTAAAATTTAATTATATTTTTTACCCAAAAACCCCACGGAAACAGATGATAAAATATTAAATTTCTTCATTTATAAATTAAATAATACCATTTATTATTATTACTTAATATAATTTCAAATGAAAAACGAATGTACACTTTAAAAGTTATAATTAAATCAGATGAATAACATTTTTATAATTAGGAAGTAAAAATTAAATAAAAAGAAATATAACAAAAATAAAATAACTTTAATTATATATATATAAATAACATTAGTGTTAGATCAAATATTTTTTCATATTATGCTAAAGTATACATTCTAACTGCATATACACAATTCTATATGTGCTATAATCAAAAACATAAAATATATCTTTTAACCAAAATAATTAGATGAAATAGATCACTACTCTATTTGTATTATAATGCTTTATACATACATATATACATATTATAGTTAAAAAATGTTATACACAAAATAAAGAAAAAAATATTGAACGGTTTCAATTATAGGTTTAGGCTTACTTTTTTTTTGGTTTTTAAGGGTGCACAAAATGATTATATATGTGGTGGCGCCTAAGCATTATACAAAGGATCACAAACAATTGATGTTGTTTAATCGCATTTCCCTATATAATTTTGTAAAGGAATTCTTTTTCAATTTTACATCCATCCATATAATTAGAAAAATAGTATCCTTTTTGTTGTAAACGAAGGATATATCAATATTATTAATAACAAAATACCGACAACATAAATATTACAACTATTAATGGGATGTAACAATCGCGTTTTCTACATAGAGATGTATTTAATTATGTGTTATACGAATATATTTAATGATGAATGAAACTATCTGATGATGAATTTGAGAAGAATATAATAAAAACAAAACTGTAAATAGATATGTAATTTTGATAAATATATACATTTGTATTCAATTTATTATCGCATGAAAAATTATACATTTTTATATTTTTTATAAATTCACTATAATAAAACACATATGCGGTAAAAACTATATCTTAGGACAGGATACATTGGGCTTATAATATACTAATAGAACAACAATAGGAAATAAATGACATTTGCTTTAAGAGCCACAGTGTCCTGTCCTATATATCATATAACATAACATTAATATATATATATACATATACATATTAAATTTTTGTTATATAGCGATCATTTTTGTACCTCAGGTATAAAATTTGATTGATTTCATATTCTTTATATATTCTAATCAATACAAATTTGCTTTTTTCGCGTAGTTAATATATTTTGGTTTTATTTTTCTTATACTTATAATGATTATTTCAAGGTATTTTTAGGGGTTTGTTTTTAAATCGTTTTTTTGTTTGTGTATTTATATATTCAATATTTTTTGTTACCTTTATTTGATATTCTATGAGAGAGATAGCTTTTTTGGAATATTTACTGATTGTAAGAAATAAGAAATATTCTATTTTTTAATATTTCTCTTTGTAGCAATAAAATAACTCGATATATAACTCTGTGGTGTAAATGTTAAAAATGCCAACCTAAAATTCTAACGAAATTTTGGAATCCTACTGAATGCATAAAATATGTTTTGTGTTTTCGGTTATTTTTCGAATCTGAATTTTAACACAGAGTTGTATATTCCGCTTGCGGTTGGTCGTACGGCTAATTACCGACACCGTAAAATCCACAAATTAAGTAATTAACAACCGAAGGCTGTTGCTGGACGCTAAAACCAGATTGTTGGTTGTATAGCGAAAAATTAATTTTATTTTTTTAGCAATAAAAAAAATAATAAGAAATTATCTTAGATTCAAGATGACAACCTACTATCGATAGACAAAGTTCTAATAAATATGAAAATAATATATTATATATAAATATAAATAAATAAATAGATAATAATGTATAGAATTATTTTTGGTTAATGTTTTGATATAAATCGATTTAATATTTAAAATACACCAGCAACATTGCAATTTGTAATATATTAATATACATTTTGAATTTACAAGATTTTATATCTATTTTCTTTTTTGTTATCTTTTTTAACATTAATAATTTGTATGTATATATATGTATAGAATTACATTTTAAAGTGATTTTAATATGATCATAAAGAAAAAATTATAAATTATACAATAATGATAACAACAAACATATAATACAAATGTTTTAAAGTTTATACGATACGGAGTTTGTATTTGCAACATCCATTTATACATCATGGATCATATTATTATGTAATAATAATATTATTATATATAAGCATACATAAATATACTATAAGAATTGAAACATAAAACAGGAGGAAGAAATTTAAGTGCACTTTATAGTAAAGTGTCCACTTTCATAATGATGTGTATTTAACATGCATCTATATGCAGAATATATATATATAAAATTTTATAAATATATGTATATGTTATTTTGAAACTATATATACATATAGCATACAATAATGTCCGTCCTAAAATTTAATTCCCATTCATATATATATAAAATCGTTTACAATCATATTTATATGAAGATGGTGATGATGACGAGTATATCCACTTAATATAATAATTTTGTTACTATATAAGCAAAAGAGATACTTTTAAGAAAAGTGGATTTATGCAATGATCATTACAGTTTGTATATATAGTCAATAGAATGCAATTTCCGTGGATAAAAATTCTTTTGCAATATATCCTATGCTATATGAAATATACTCTATATAGAATATAGTATATATGTATTGATAAACACCACAATAATTTAATTGTCTTATTGTTTATTTAATAATAAACTCCAAATGATATTATTTTTATAGTGAGTACAAATTAAAATCTTTACCGATAAATACCAAAAAATTTAAATATATTATATACGATTGCGATTTAGTATACTTATATTCACATTTTTATGGAAAATGTATAGGTAATTTAATCAGATTATACATTGAATTGAAAAGAGCACAAGTTGTGCCGAGCTACCGGGCAAAAAATTAAAATTAAAAGAAAATAAATTTAACTATAGACATTGAAAAAAAGGACATCAATAGAAAAAGAAATTTTAATAATTTTAAATCTTTAAATTTAATATCAGAAAAAGCTAAAAAATAACAAAATATGAAAATAAAGTCAATATAATATATATATATATATACATAAATTTCCCAAGAAAATACTAATATAAAAAGATATTAATTTAAAACACAATAAACAATACTACAATATTAAATGTTTTTCATATACAAATAAAAAAAACAATATACAATAAGATATGAAAATATAAATTGAAAAATGCATCATTGCATTTGATGTTTGTAAATAAAATGAAATTTTTTTTTCTGTTTTTCTGGTTTCCATTTAATATATAAGTTTTATAGTTATAGTTTTATAATATCAATATTATTTTTTTGTATTGTTTTCGATAATGAAAAAAATAAAAACTACACAAAATAAAATAAATACAAAACAAAACATAATCTCGCATGTCTTATTTTTATTAAAACAATTTTTCTTTAATGTTTAAGATTATTATTATATTGTATTATTTGTATTTTATTTTTTTTGATTGTTTGTAAAATTCTACTATTTAATATTATTAATTTTTTTGTTGTTTGTATAAAATAGTATATACAATTTTGTTGTTGTCGTCGTCGTCAATCGTTTTTCTTTTTCATGTATATATGGCAAAACATTTTACTTGCTAAACTGACAATATAAAACTTATTTCATTAATTAAATTTATCTTCGATCTTATTGATTAAATGTTTATGTTATTATTTTTTATAGTTTACACAAAAAAAAAATTCTATATTATGTGAGTTTATATAAGGCATTATTTTTATATTTTGTGTCGGCCAATGTTCGGCTGAATATATATATAAAATTCATATAAATATCTAGAATCGCGGTATTCAATGGTATATATCTCGCGGTTTTACCATAGCAATATATGTATGTATATAAAATAATAAAGAAAGATGCAGAAGCTCATATAGCGTAAGTACAAACATAATAATAATAATAATAATAATAATAATGATAGTGAATATTATATGGAGAAAATATACCTTTATAAACTTATTGTGCCACCACCAAATAAAGTTATGTTATGTTGAACGTTTAGTAAAAATATATAAAATATATAGATACATGTAAAAAAAAAAGTTGTTATTTTATCATTTAGCAATTTTTTCCATGTTTATCGTTTATTATTTTATAGATATCTTTTGAATATTATACGATATAATAAAAATATGCGACATTGCATTTTTGTATTATATATAAGTTCGTTTCTTAAGTGAATATATACAAGTATACTAGGTATTGCATATATCAAAAGATTAGCAAAAAAAAAGAATAATAAAAGAATAATCTAACACATATAATATATATCCATACCATTTTTATTAATACTTAAACATTTAACATAAATGAATACCAAATAAATTGTTTAAAATGCAATTTAGTTATTTATAATAAATATATAAGCGCGCGGTTGCAATTAACTTTATAAATATATTTATATATATATATATATATATATATATATATATATATATATATATATTAAAATATAGTTTGTGTATGTTTTTTAAGAAAAATCTTTTGAGAAAAAAAAATCGAGAAGACATCTTTTTATATAAATATGTACAACATATATTAGGTTGGTATATATATATATTTACAACAGATCTGAATGACTTTAATCGGGAAAAGATAAATATAGATAGTAAATATATATATATATATATATAGAAATGAATTTATATATATAAAAAAGAATAACATAATAAATATGTACCTGTTTTGTATACAAAAAAAAATAAAAGTAAAATTAAAAGATAAATTATTATTGATTATTCTATTTCAAACATAATATTTCAATTTGATATTGATCATGAACATGAAGAAAAATATTTATTTATATATAAATACATAATCGTATATAAAGTTAATTGTCTGTGTATATAAAAGCGGTTAATTTACATTTTCTTATTATATATATATATTTATAATTTAATTGATGATAATCACATTTTTGTAAAATTTATTTAATGATTTTATTATATTTTATGTTATTCCTTTTATCGAATGTTATTTTCGTCCCATAAAAACAAAAAAAAAAAACAAAATAATAAATATAAATTATTTGAATATGCCATTTAGTAATGTATTTTATTATTGCGAATACTAAATGGTAAAAAACCTTTATTTCTGTATTTATTCGATATCTGATCAAACTATAAAATTAATGGTAACAATAACCATTTATTTATCAGAAACAATGTGATTCTTATTATAATATAAACTGAGTTTTAATGGGAAAACTATTTTTATCAAAATTTTATCTAAACAATGAAAGGCAGTCTTATGAAAGGGTGCTCTCACGTGGTATGGTATTTCCAAAATGGACAATGATATTTTAAGGATTACTTTGAAATTTCGAAAATCATACAGAATTTCCAATATAAAATATCGAGAATTTTTTTTACACAATTATGCTAAATTTCCTTAGATATTGATAAAGAATTGCCCAATAAATGGTAGAGATGAATAAAAAATTGCGGGTTTATTCGATTCTTATTCGTAAACTTAAACACAGAGTATAGACTACATTAATACAATAGTTATAAATAAAACTTGGTGTTTTTGATTCAAATTTTTCAGATTTTATATGCATTCCTATATGCAAATCATAGGAATATATATGCCATGATTTATTTATAAATTCAATTTATTGTCTATAGTATAGATTCAACATACAAAATTCAAACATGAATTTTGCCCATATTAAATTTGAATATATATATAAAATAATAATAGCAATAATAATAATAACAATAAATGTAAGATATATGAATGTCTAAATCTAAATCTAACATATAAGAAATTCAATCTATATATGTACATATTACATATATAACTTATTTGCATATTGCATGCATAATTTACTTTTATTATTAAATTGTTTGTAAGCAAGCAACTATAAAATAACACCATTAAAATTGATATTATTACCATACAACATACGTATGTAAATATATGGTTTAATTTATTTATATATTATATGAATGCATATGAAAGTTTTTTTTTTTTGATATTTGTATTTAATGAAAATATTCATTTTTGCATTTATATATATGTAATATACATTTTTTCTTCTTCCATTTTCATATTTATATGCATATATACAATAATTGTGTTGTTATACTTTTAATAATTTTATTATCATATTAATTTAAATAATCGCGTTAACTAACTAAACTTATATACATATGTATGTATGGAAGCTATTAAGCAGAAAAATAAATGCATTTTCATATTTATTTTAAAGTCGTCGAACTTCTTTTATAGATTAAGATATACTTGGAATCCAATATTATTCTTATTATTTTATATATATATTATGATGATTGCATTTTTTTTAAGTTAATTATATAAAATTACCATCATATATTGAAGATATTATATATATTAATCACAAAATAATACTAGTAATACTAAAAATAATAATATCGAATAAATGGGAAAAAATATACCCAGCTTCTTTTCATCTCATTTTTAAACAAAACAAAAAAAAAAGTAAAGTAAATTTCATTTCTATATATTAAGAATAAAAAGAAACCGACACAATTTTGTTTTGTTTGGTGTTATAAATAATACAAAAAAAAAATTATGGTAAAATAAAAAATAATAATTTGCGATTAATAAATTAATAAGGAGAGGCCCCCTACAATAATAAAAACTGCAATACAAAAATAATATTTTCAAGTTATTTAAAACATTTCAATAGCATAACTGCTTTGAATGTTATATATACAATATAATAAAAATTTTAATACAAAATGTTCACATAAATTATTTTAATGTCGGCATCAAATTATAACACATTCGCATATTTTGTGACATGATTTATGCTGTTTTTTTTATTCGTATTCATATTTTTTTACTTAATGGATGAATGCACAGAGAATATTCGAATAAATATGAATGCTTGCGCTTGCATATATAATATTCATTCATTTTTTTTTAAATGTGTAACGCCTAAACATTAAATATAAAAATGCAAATTATTATTATTATGTTTTTGTTCATATATTAATATTAATACATATATGAATAATAAAAAAAAAGAATTGTTGCTCTTTTTTAGTTAGCTAAATTTTAAAATAAAAACCATCGAAATTTTTTATATAATTATATATATTGTAAACCGAAATATTTTTGCTTTTTACAAATATATGGTATATACAAAAAAGGACGATAAAACAAAACAAAAATAATTGTATTATAACTACAAAGAAATAAGAATCCCAAATGAATTGTTTAAATATTTTATGAAATGATTTTATGATGCTGCTATATAATTATATTTATATAAATATATTCTGGATGCTCACATATGATTTACAATAATATACAAATACATTTATTAATGGAGGATTTGGATGATCCATTTAATGAAGATTTGAATGCCCGAAATCGGGACATTCGATGATCGCAACTAACCGATGTATAATTATAGAATGAATCATAAAAATTGATCTTAATTTTGAAATTGATTGAACTTCCATATTAATTAAATACACATTTATTAATGTAAAATTTCATCCTTAATAGATTACTCAATGATTTTTAATATACAATTTTTCAAGTCTATATTGTATTTTTAGAATTAAAAAAAAAAGCATTCGCAATTCTAATTTAAAACAGCGAGTGGGGGAAAACAAAACTATACTTTGAATGTGATATTCTATATACAATGACATTTTACGACGTGTGTAATACATTTACAATTGAATTCTAATTATGTGAAATGAAGTGGGTCATTTGATTCAGTGAATTTAAATAAAAAAAAATATAATGTTATATATTTACAATATTTCTATATATCCGATGAAAACAATTCCAAAAAAATTTGTATTTACATTTTGCTATAATATCGTATTTTTAAAACTACAATTTTGTTAAAAGGTATTTGAATGGATGGACATTTGTTGTATTCATAAAGGCAATTTGATATTAATGATGTATATACACAGGGTTCTTTATATAATAGGTGCCAAATTCATATATAGATTTTTGTTGATTAAGAGTTTAAAATATAACCTTAAATAAAAACTACAACGGTCGTTTAACACAGTGGAATAGTTTAACACAGTGGAATAGTTTCGAAAGATAACAATCGTAAAAAACAAGTAACTCTAAAAATTAGATGCCTAAATCAATAAACAACATATAGGTTACATTAACTTAGAATGATCAGTGGTTTATGATACCGTTTTGAACACCATGTACATATAAATAATTATCTTTATATAATGTATCAATAGAAATTTCTACGAAAAAATGATTCAGGAAAATCTATTATGATTCTCTCATGATGAAAATAGAAATTACATTTTAAAAAGATATATATAAAGCACACATAATATTTCAAATACATGATTTGTAATATTTTTGAAATATTAATAATACTATATCATTACCCAAATGACCAAGAATTTATTCAGAATGGCCCCAAAGGCAATTATCGAGAAGCCGATAATGAATGATTTAGAATGGATTCTAAATGCCTACAAATGTACATATTTTTGCATGGAGAAGTCCGCTATTGGCAGTTGCAAACTGAATGTCTTCTTTTTTTTTAAATAGAATTATATCATATTTTTTAACAAAATCAAATCCGGCATATCGATCGTATTATAATATATCAAATAACAAATTTACACTAAATCATGAGTCCATAGAGACCACGCATATATTAAATAATGAAAATCAAATAAGACAAAACCAAAGGTCTCACATAAACGAAATTTTACGAATAAGCTTCTACTTCTTAAAAAACCATACTTATGTTGTAAATGATAAACAAATAAATTGCTTTCGATAAGTTTTGTGAACTGTTTCATAACACATTCTTTAAGAAAATGAAAGTAATTTTCATTGATTGGATATATAGATCCACATCTATAGATAGAGTGTATATAGATTCTTATTTGAAATCATTCGGTATTCGAATATAAATTTTCAATAAAACAAGGTGAATGTTTAAACATAAAACGGTGTTTGATATAATTCAATATATGATTTTTGTTTTATAATACAAGCAATCTATAATATAGTAAAATTTTGGATAATATCATACATAAATATAGATATAGAGATATCTATACGTGGTATATTTATATACAATATATAAGTTATACTATAATATTACATATATACAGGATAATTGGTTAATTGAACTTCCCACATGAATGATTTAATACTAATTTCATTATAATTTCATATACTAAAAGTGTATTTATATAGTATATAAATATACCAGTGAACATAAACAAATATTGCATTATATATATATGCAAGTTCCAATTTATAAGGGTAACATTTTCCTATAGATATGTACTGCCACACTGGATAGTTATATGAACATATGATATGAAAATATATACATATAGTATGTATGGATTTATTTACATACATCAGGTATATTGATTTATGTATGCGTTTGTTGTATTCCATGTTTATCCTCATATTTATTTATATAAATAAATGAATTCACATGCATTCTCATATATCCATATTATTCGCACTCTGAATAAATATGCAATATTTTATTTATATACACGCTACCGGCTACTATTTATAAAGAGTAATATAAATTTACAATTACCAATTCACAGATTTTGTAATAAGTAAACACATTACAGTTTACACAAATGTATAAAATAAAAAAAAATGTCTATATGCTATGAGTTGTGTGCATATATTGTTTGTTTTATTAGTTAACATTACATTATACATATAACCCGCGTTTTTATTGTCGAAAAACAAAAATTGGTTTGTTGGTTTTCAAATTGTTTTTATTTTTTCAATTCAGACAGAATGGTTAGTATAAAAACATATAAATTCAATTATTATATTTATAGAAAATAATAACATAAACTCAAAAAGTAATATTTATAATTCATAATTCATAACGCAATTGGAATCCATATTATTTTATTACATATTTAAAAATATCATAAAAAATTACTGGTCAATTATTGAAAATTAATCATATATTAAAATTATTGTAATTTCCTAACCAGAGTTTTACTTCTTTTCAGTTTTTTTAGATACATTTTTTTTTTCATTAAAGTTTTTTTTAATATTTACCATTGTTAAAGTTCATAAAAATCACCTTTAATTGCAATGAATTCACTCAAATTCTCCATTAAAAAAATTGACTATAAAATATATGTTCTATTGCCTTTTATTATGATGCTGTAAAGTTAATAATACTTCGAGACAATGATTACTTTAATTACAATAAATGTTATCAATCCTATATATATATAGTCATTTTTTTGTATATAGAAAGTCATCTATATACAAATTAATAAAATTGTCAAAAACTTTTACAAAAATACAATTATTATATAAGCGTATAAAAAAGTATATGCAAATAATGAGTTTAATGTTTTTAATGGAATATTATTTGCAATTTTGCCAAAACTATATACATTATATTATCCTATACTTATATACACATGCATATTTGAATGTTTATATGGTATATATTTATACATGTGAATTTTCACTTATTCTTATATACATAAATATGTATTTTACATACACAGGACATAGATATATATTTGTAAAATATTAAATGAATCCCTATACGTGCCTAATCTGACATTGAGAGGGATATTAATATCAAACGCACAGAGACTTAAGTATACTAATAAATTTTAATTATGAACGTGCCAGAGATATTTTAGGGAATATAAAATATATAAATGTACATATATGAAGATATGTAATGAATGCATATATACATAACATTATATATATATTTAATAACATGGTATAATAAGACTTTGGTACAATTTGCTAATTCTTCTCTATATACCGCATTGGTGCGGTTTTTTTAAAAACATTTTATATAATATATTTAAATAAAATTTTCTTTATATATACATTTTACAGTTTATCTAAATAATATCAACATGCGGTAAAATACAAATCGAAAAAGGACATATTAAGTTCCTTATTATATAAAAATAGTTTTATACAATATTAACAATTTTAAAAAGGTAAAGGTTAAACGGATTCGTATTCATCAATCACTTGAGTGTAATAACTAAAATAAAGTATATGCATTGAACCCTTTAAAATATTCTTAAGTTTGTCCAAAACTATAAAAAGCAATTTTCTATATATTATGGTTTCGAAAATTATATGAGATAGAAATTGAATAAACGAACTTTGCTGTAAAATTTCATCATATTTTTTGTAATACACTATAAATTTGCCACTTTTGTAAAATCATGTTCTTAAAACAGAATATTATTTTACAAAAAGATCCATTATAATTTTACTATATATATGCAACATGCATTCATTATATTAACTATATATATACTATACTATACTATACATCATTATTGTACTTATATCCATCCTTATGTGTATAAACAATTCTCAATTATAAAAACCTTTTTCTGAATAGATCATCATTCCATTTTTTTTTTGTTACCATATGACGAGGTTTTAACAATTATATACATTTGAAAATGAAAATTAAGAGAAAATTGTAATAAAATCATTGTTGTATGTATAATTTTTTTTTAATGTTTTTTTATATTCGCATGTATGCACTTTTCCAGATGGTAATTAATTACAGAAAACATTTTTTTTATCTGCTTTAATTTTAAGTTTTGAAAAGCTCTGAATTTTGTTTTTTTTTTATTACTTTGAAAAACTTAACATATTTAGGTAGGTATATCGCAAGGCAAGGAAACAATGTGTAAGCAAAATAAGGCAAATGAATAAGGAAGTATATGGAAAATATTTTAGATCTTATATACAGTTTAAGAAGAAATTATTATATGATAATCTTTATATGAAAACATTTTGTTTTATATATCTATCTATGATAATTGTAACATTTTTAATGTATATGATTGCAAAAAAATCTAACAATAATTGTTAAAAATCTAAATAAATATGCACAAACGTTTAAAATTGTATTGCATTCAAATAAATATTTGTTATGGAAATAATTAGATTTCAAATGAAAATCTAATCAAATAAAAATCTTAATTAATTAATTCAATTTTCGTAGACACAGAGTAAATAGAAGCAAAAATTGTTTTGTAAAAAAATGTTTATTGAACAAACAAAAATGCAAATTTAGTGATTTTGAATATTTATTGTAATAATAATGTTGAAAATCGGCCAAATTGTACTAACTTAACTAATATGTAAAAAGGAGTTCTTTATTGATGGGAACATAATCTTTAAACGGCACTTAAAACATTCTCTTGAACATTTCCATTTTTATATATTCTACTTTAAATACATCAATGATATAATAAGAGTAATTTTCTATAATACTTTTTATCTTATATAGCATATATAAATAATTTTTACTCTATATATACATACGTACGTCGTTTATCTGTATTGTAGATGTATATCAAAAATAATTTAAAATATAAATGAAATCTTATATATATATCAGTAATAATCATAATAAGATGAAATTTATGAATATTACTTTACTTTTAACAATTACCTAATTTATTGTAATGACTCTCAAATGTCTAATTATATAAATATCTATTATATAGTGTTTTATATATACGGTAGTGGCACTATAAAAGTTATTATTTTATATATTTTCACGTATCTATACATTGCATATTATGTTATATAATCATAGAATATAATTTTCTATAGAGAAAATGGAAAAACTTATCTTTTACTTTGAACATACACACACACACACACACACACCAGTCATATACCAGTTATTTCAAATTATATATATTATCTTTTACTCTATATGACAGTATATTTATTTGTATAGATATTTTTTATATTATATCTATTTATAAAAATAAGGTGTAGTTTTTATACAGGATAAAATAATGTCTTTATCTTACGATATCTATAAATGAATTTTAGAAACTTTGCTGTTCGTGATATTTGGTTTTATATAAATTCAAAAATTTGAATTCATCAGTGAAAGTATTTTGAATAATTCATCGCTAAATGTGATGGGGATTGTATTTGGTTTTGATAACTATTCCTATTTCTGAAAAATCACCTTATTTAATAAAAAAAAGCACCTATGGAACAGATATTTAAATTTCTAAACACCTTTCAAACCATCACATCCATTCTGCATTCATTCTACATTCATAAAGAAAATGATTTACCATTTTTGTATGGTTTGCATATACATTATAATCTGTGAATTGTAACAAAAAATATTTTTAATAATTTTCTTCCTTTCCTTATATATAAATATTCTATAACGCATTTGAAGACACTTTTTCTATACATCTTCTACTTATATACATTATCATACATATATGGTTAGTTAATGTATAACAATCGTTTTCTTTAAGTGTGAAATAAAAAAAAAATTATAATACACAGCTTTGTATATTTAAAATCTTTTCTTATCATTTTATGAAAAATTGATGCTGTATAATGTGTTTTTTTTTTTTGTTAAAAATTATATAGAAGAATATCGCATTATTATTTAACGAAAATATTTACGGATAATACATAATACCATTTTTTTATTGTAATATAAATATTACTAATGTATTCTGCATTAAATTGTACTTCTAAATACATTACATTAACATTTTTTTTTCATGTTTTGGTTTAATTGATCTAATTCACTGACAATTTAAAAAAAAGATTCATTGAATAAACACCATTTATGATTTAAATTTTAACATTAAATAAAACAAACAAATCTCGAATATACACAAAATACCTATTTTTCAATAATTTTATAGATTTTTACCATTTTTACGTATATAACCGCATAAATAATAGAAATAAATCATGAACACAAATTTAATTAGTATCTATATGTGATAATTTTAAAAAAAAATTAAAGAATTCTTTTTTTTTTTTTTTGATAAAATTAAATTAAATAAAATATCTTTTGTGTTTTGCCGCCGTGCCCATAATGAAAATTCAATTTTTTTATTTTAGAAATACAACAAATTGTTTGTTTTAATTTAAGAGAAATATTAATAATAATTGTGTTTAATTAAATGTGTTAATTATAGTAATTTTTAAATAATTGAATTGAATATAAAAGAATCATAGTAAAAAATAATTGTTTTTTACTATAGAATTTTTTTTATATTATCTAAATAATATTATTATGTTAGTTTAACAAAAAAAACCATTATTTTCAAAAGAAATATTCGTCACCAATAATTTATATACAATAGTTTGTTTATTGAATGACATTTTACAATTTCAAATTATAATTTAAAAAAATTAATTAATATGTGTATTTTTTTACAAATCGTCAAATGGTCAATGATCTCCTTATAATAGAGTTCTTTCATTTCTTTCATTCAGCACTTACCTACATTAAATTTTCTATTTTACAGTAAAAGTGTAAATTATTCAATTTGAATTATTTCGTTGAAAATTATTTATTCAATTTATTAGCAAACAATTCTCATGATTTCTATTAAAAAATAAATTATCAATAATATGATTTAATTTTAAACTATGTAAATTAGACTATAGTCTTATTACTTGATTTTGTAGATAATCGTGATATATTCATTAAAATCGTTAAAATCGCATTGGTAATTTCAAAGATATTATTTCAAGATTATCAAGAATTTCTTAATCAATTCATTTGTTCAATTCAAAATTTTCAGTTGGAATTCTTGATTGTCAAATATAGCTTTATATTTTAATCCTCATTTTATTTTCTAAGGAATCACTTGTTTCAAATCCGTTGATTAAAAACTGACTTTACCCAAAAACACCATTCAATAATAAGCAAAACACTTTATACAAACATTATAATATATCTCATAATCATTATAAACTTATCATTCACGTACATGTGGTCATAATTGAATGCATTTTTCAAAGGATTAAATTGAATTTTCAATGCTCGCTAAAATACTAAAAATTCTATCCTTAAAATATATTTATAAATATTATTGAAATACCATAACTCTGTGTACGTGTCTTTTTTATTTCATTTTTTCTCAATTTCAAATATATTTATATTATATAATATATGATGGGCAATGCTAAAAAAATGTATAATACCTTCAAATAAATAAATAAATGTATCCATATGCATTTATTCCAAAAAATAAAAAAATAAAAATAAATTTATAATAAATATATACGCTCCGATCTAATGGAATATAATAATCGTATATATCGTGTCAATTGAATCAATAATTTGTTTTAAAAAAGCAGCAGGTGTTAAAGTACACGTAGAAAACCAATTTTTATCATTTTATTTTCCAAAAAAAAAAAAAAAATCTAAATAAATTTAATATATAGCACCAAATACATAAATATAAAATGTATATATAATACCAAAATTATACCATACCTCAAAAACAAATACATTTTTTTTCAGTATATATATTTTACCTCGATATATATATAAATTTTTCTTTATTTATTTATTTAAAATTGTTCTCTACATATATTTCATATACAGGAAAAGAGGAAAACCATCGATGCACGAGTATATATATTTATATATACACTACACATATATATATATATATATGAAATATATATACGGATAGATATTGATATAGATGAGTTTGTAAAAAAAAAGAAGAATTTATGCACTGAAATTTATATTCATTGCAAGTATTCGCAATACATTTTTGTTTTTCGGTGATATTTTTATTTTTATTGTTTTTTTTATGTTGGTAAAAAAAGAATTGAAAATTCGAATTGATGATGATAGCATCTTCTTCTTTTTTTTTTTTTTGGTTTTTCGATATTAACGAAAATATAAAATAATAACAGAAAAAAAACCATTTTGAAAACAATTTATTATCGCATTAAATTCGAAAGAAAAAAAAAAGGAAATGCGATAATGGATATTTTTTTATTTTATTTTCCATTATTCTAATATTTTTTTGGCTTTGTTTTTATAAGACTTGTCAATATTTTATTTATAAATATTATGATGAATAAAGTCTGAGCATAAGGGTGGATATTTTTATTTATTGATATATATACCTATAAGGATAACTATTAGAAGGATTTCATATGAGTCATTTAATGATTTATTAAATTTTTATTATTTGTATTGTTATTAATTTTGGACTTTACTTGAAATTTTAATGATTATAGATGGTATTTTTTCTAAAATCTATGTTGTGCACAAATTCTTCATGATTGAATATCATTCAATTGGAATTCTAAAATAATAATTTGATATACCTCCTACAAATAACTCTATCTTATCTAAAGACTATATATATAGAGAATATTCAGATATAGATATTGAATTAAATAATATAAGTAGGTATATACACTTGAACAGGATGTGATCAATTGTTAAATTTTTTTTATATATTATACATTTATATTCAATCAAAATGTTAAATGTTAAATGATTTAAATGTTGAACACAAAAATTACATTATGTATAGAAAAAAAAATTAAGAATAGTATATAAATAATATTTCATTTCCATCATTAATAATACACCTCCACAATTTTGGTAATTATATACTTTTATATATAAATACCTATATATATATATTTCTTTGAATATTTTAAATTATCATCTCTCGTCTTCACAACATTGTTGAAATTATTCATATATATATATAACAGAATAATAATAATAAGCAATTAACGTATATACAACAAATCTACAACTAAATATATATTTTCCATAATAAAAAAAATTAAAAACATTTATTGAGTATCGCCAGTTTAATATTCTTTATATTATTGACGTATATATATAAAATATTATACATTTATCCATAATATATCATGCATTTCAAAAATTTCTCACTATTTTTTCTTTCGATTTTACTATTCAGACGATTTTACTATTTTACTATTTCACCTCACTTTTATCTATACAACATAAAGGTATAGTTAGATAATCATCATCATCATCACTACATTACATTTTCAAATTGTTTAATATATAGATAGATGGATAGAGGTATATTCTATTATATTTAGTATATATAACATATATAGATATATGTTAAAAAAACAATCTTTTAGCAAAAATACACAAAAAAAATTATTTATGCAAATTAAATTATTTCAATATTTTGTAAACTTTAACTTTTTTTTTATTTTTTAGTTTTGTGAATGTGTATTGAAAAAATAAATTAACTTTTTTATATACTATAGTTTGTTGAAATTTTATTGTATAGATCTCTATGAGTTCACTTCTTATATACATATTTTCTTTTATAAATTTGTATATTTACATTTATGTCGTTTATAAGGAAGCCTAGCATTGAAGGTATTTCTTATACGTTTCTTGATTTATTCATTTATAACCTACGAATACCTGCGATTATAGTTCAGTTAGGGGTTTACATCAAAATTTTCGCAAGCAAAGACAATTTCCAAAAAATCCATTAGATTATTATCTGATATAGCACACAGCCAAATTTTATGAATACTGGCTGGGATACCGTGAAATAGAGACTTGTATAGAAAAATAAAATATAATAACCAAAAGTAAACTTATAAATACAAATTTCTTCATCCGAGTTTATGTATTCAAAAAAAAATCAAATAGAATACAAATATCAATATAGTTTATATACAAATGATGTTTTTCATATACTATGGAATTTAACATTTATTTTACATTCCTTGTATAAATTTGTGATTATATGAGTATATATTTATTTTTATATACCCATCCAGATAAAAAAAAACATTTATATATAAGAGTTTTTTAAACGACATTTTCGATTATGTCTTAATTATCAATTTATATATTATTTTTAATTGTTGTTATCGTCGTTTTGTCGATGCGATGGTGATGTCGTTGTTGTTATTTTTATTATTATTTTTGTTATAAAAAAAATTCATTATAAGGATCATATGGGAGGAATTAATTAACAGCTGGATATTTTGTATAAATGTTAAATATATAAAAGCACTATATAAACACAACTATTTATAAATTCATTATTTTTATACATATTATTTATATAAAGTTATATACATATATATAACATATATTGAATTGAGAGAAAAAAATAACAACTTATATTGCGTGAAAAATTAAGTTGTATATATATTTTTTATTTTACGTTATTTAGATTTAAACATTTTAGTTAAATGTTCTGTAAATTAATTAATGCAATATATTATATCGCTATACTATATGTAAATTTATTATTGCCTTCGCTTTAGGATTTATTTTAGGATTACATTTATTATATAGATATAAAAGGTATATGTTCTGCTTTTGTACAAATTATAGATATTTTTTTATTTTTTATACATACAATATTGCTGGAATATTTTAATTAACTTATAAAATATATGCTCTCTGTATTTTTTTAAGTAAAGCTATAATTTTTGTAAATCGTAAGATCATGTTAAAGTTATGAGTGTAAAATGATGTAAAAAAAAATTATTTAACATTTACGGCGATTTTATATATAGCTAAAAAATTCAATAAGTAATGATTCATCATCATCATATGTATTGTTAAAGAAATTTGTCATATATCTCCTATAATATATAGTATATATATACATACATATAAATGAATAATTTTTATAAATCATCATACAAAAATTCTGACAAATTTATCAAGATATATTAAAATCATTTTTTGAATATCAATACATTCGTTTTATGGTTTTGTATACAAGGGTTGATTTCAATATATATATATATTTAAAAGCATTTATACAATTTATCAAAATTATTTATAATCTATATATAATTTATTGTAAATTTAGCCCATACAATTTTTTATATTATGCATTTTTGCAATTCACCCTTTTGCGATATATTATAAAAAGAAAATTAATATATTTAACATTTTATGCATTTAGGCTATAAACTTTCCAAAGAATGTATATGTGCCTTTATATTAGAGTTATTTCACATATAATTCAAATAAATATACAAATATTTTGCGGTTTAGTATCAGATAAACATATTCATGTGTTGCATATATTTTTCAATATTATATTCTGTATATAAGACTTTCAATACTATAGTTATATATGGTTATATATATATATCAAAAATAAAAAAATAAATAATTGTGTGAGATGCATATTGATAATGTCAGTAAATTTATTCAAGTCTATATAATTTAGTATATATGGTGTTTTATAATATTTACTGGATCTCTATTAATTTAGAATGACATATAGTTTTTATGACCTTTTGTATTCAATATAAAATGTCTAGTTGTTGGATAACCTATTCGGTTAAATTACACAAATTTTATAAGTTATACTTTTAACATCATGCAAATATTTGTTTTATAATAATATATATTATGAATATTATCGTACCATATATTAAATTCTTATCTGGGATTTAAAATTTTTTAAATTAATATATATATATTGGATAACTTTAGTGTAAGTATTAAAAACTTTTATCATATAAGAAAGGGTTTCTTTATTATATATGTAAATTCTTTTATTTATGTTAAATGGGTTAAATGGGAAAAACTATGTATAATAAAACACTATATTCTAATCACTGTTTTTATCAATCCAAAAACATATAGTGTACATTATATTTTATCCGAAATTTTTAATTGAAATGTTCAGTTCTTAAAATATACATTTTCGCAAAAATATGGAACAAATACAATATATAAATAAATAATTCTTTTTGACATTTAGCGCGATGTCATAAATTCATTAACTCTATATTTTTGTATATATAATTATCAAGAAACAATATAAAATCACTATCTATATATATTATTTATTTATTTAAAGTTCTTTGAAAATAAATTACATATCCTACCCACTCTTTAATGATAAATAAGTTTTTCCATATATATACGTGACTGATAATGGTTTAATGCGTTTTACTTGAAAGATACAATTTAAAAATAGTATAAACTACCGTATAATATAATTAAAATTAAAAAAAAACAACAGAATATGCCTATTCCATTTACTTTATATAGTTTATATAATTATCACCGCACTATATACTAACAGTTTAATGAGAAATATTTTTAATCTTATAATACATTACATAAACGCATTCATATTCAAGTTATTATACAATTACACCTTTACATATAAGGAACAAGGATACAAGGAAAACTTCCCTATATATATATTTAAAGAAAATATATTTATTTATATATCGTGTATGCGGTACAGAAGTTTATTAATTAATGTATATAATAATATTATATATTTTGTATGGTTTTATGACATTATATTCGAAAATGTTTGTGAACAAAAAGCACGTTTTATAATCCATTAAATGAATTTATTTTTATATATTATATAATGAAATGAGAGATAACGAAAAATTTTTTGTAAAAAATTATTAATTTTTTTATTTAGCCTTATTACAATAAAGTTATTAATTCATTTTTTTGGTTTCCTATTTTGAAAAAATGTTTTTAAAAATAGAAGATGGCATTAATAAAATAAATCAATGTTGTGAATTTTCTTTTAATTTTTGGTATTTAGATTTTCTGGTGGGTTCAAATGTATTGTTTATTATACCTTTCGAAAAGCTATTGTTAAAACCATAGTTACAATAATAATGGAATTTCGAACAGAATCTCTTCTTCAATTATAATATGATTTTCAGTCGATAAATTCAAAATCAAAATATTGAATATAAAAGAAGAAGAAGTAGTTAAATATTTGTATATATCTCGAGCAATCCAGTTAAATTAATAGAAAAACAAATTACGAAATGAAAACAATTTAGGTCATGGTTCTTATTGCGTAAAAATACAAGTATAATTTAATTCCAAATTATCGCATATACCCAAATAGATATTAAGTTCAAACGAATTACATTAATAAATTGTACAACAAAAAAATAGCAAAAAATTAAGGTGATGGTAAAATAATAATGAAAAAAAACATGACAAAATAAATTGATTGTATATTGACAAATGACTTTTACACTGAATGACGTACCAAATTGAGACATTATAGAAATAATCTAAAAGATCAAAGATTATATTTATTAAAAAAAACAAATACCATAGATGCTGAATGTCTCATATTTATGTAAAACGTATAGAAATAAGGGGAAAATTTAAATTGGTCTATAAAAACCATAGTCTAATTAATTATAAAATATATGCATATAAATAAATAGTAAAACTTTTTTGCTTTGATGTACTCTATAGTCTATTCAATACATAATTAATGAATATACAAAATTACATATTTGATGTTTTCATTTCAGAGTATATATATATAGAGATAAAACAAAACAAACAAAAATAATGAAATTTTTTATAATTGGGTTTTCATGAATGGTGTTTTTCCTTATATCCAATTTAAATTATTTTGATGACTTGGGGCTCAATTCTTGAATCACACGCAAGAGTTGCGTGCACGCAAATACCATTTTTGAGTTTGAAAGTATACGAATAGCTATTCTTGAAATATTGAGTATAGTTTTTGCGTATGCTTTCACACGCATCTACTGAGTCTACTATTTTGTAAGCGCAAAGATATTTGCGTGTGATTTTATATAAAAAATGTATAGGAAAAATAAAAAAAAAATTATTTTCAATTTTTTTATAATTAAAAAATCGAAATTAAAAGCAAAATTAATTAGCACCATAGAGATATTAGAAATAATAGAATATAATATCGTATTATTGAAAATATTACATAAAATATAATATTATAATTTTTTTTCTATATAGCGTATGTATTAATAATAACAAACTCTTCTCATTCTCGTGAGTGATTCATTAATTTTATTATATATTTTGTATTTTTCTTCATTTATACAACAAAAATGAGTGATTTCACAATATTTGAGTCTGAGGTGAATAAAATATGCGTGTGGTAATCAAGAATAAAAAGTCGTATACGCAAAGTTACGCATACGCTTCTCGGCCACACGTAAAGTTGCGTACACTCAATTTTGCGTGTGATTCAAGAATTGAGCTCTTGATATACATATTTAGAATAAAATGTTAATTATTAATAAACGATTAGGTGAAATTTTATATACAAATAAAAATTAAATGGAAAAATGTGTTGTTTTTTTATATACACAATATAATTTTTATGACTTTTGATCAAAAATAAATATTTATCGATGATATTTATTGATTTTGCTAAAAGTTATCCCAATATAAAATATGCGTGAGACTATATCCTATATATTTGTTATTCATATACAGTATATCTGGGGATAATGAATAAATTTGTGCGTCTATAAAAATATATATATATATATGTATATTATCAATTTATTATTGATATTATATTATATATAATAATATAACAAAAAATATGAAAATGAAATTAATAAAATGCCAACACGCTCAAAATGACACGCAATTCTGATTTGATTTATTGTTATTTGCTTATATATATATGACATTACGTGAACTATATATAAATGAAATTTTATTATCTTTTATACAAATATACTATAATATTAAATATTATATATATAAATAAAATCTAATGCGATCCGAAATTGTTTTCCTATCGATTAGAAATAGATATATCTATATACCTATAAAACTGACTGAACTTAATATATGCATAACAGTTTTCCTATTTTTTTTTATATACTCATAATAATTTATAGATTGTTTAGTAAAAATGCATTTTCTGTTGACGGTAAAGTCACATAATATCAATATTACTTTATAAATCTTTATTGATTAGATTTTGCTATATAAATATACGTTCTCGAATCATATAGCAAATAATTAAAATATATGCGTTTCCTTAATATATTTCCTTATATGACACATTTAAGGAAAATAATACACATAAAATTGAATAATTTCATGGTAAACTTTTATAGTAAATTTATGAATTCCATATGGTGACTTCACTAAAGAAACACTCAAAAATTGATTGAGGTCAATGTTAAAATACTTCTATTTCATACAATTTCTTATAATCAGTCACATTCATCACCATTTAAAACAATTAAATATTTTATAATTCTATTCATAAACCAAATTCAGTCATAGAAAAATACTCTATACAGAATCCAAAAGAAAAAATTTAATTTTAGTATAATTGACAACATAAAAGAAAACAAATCTTCATTACAGGTCATTGATATATAAATATAAACTACATACAAATTGTTCATCATCGTACAATTAAATGAAATGAAAAATTTACATATTCTTTTATACAATTAAGTGACAAATTCAAATAACAAAAAAAAGTTTTATTGTTTTATTAAGAAGGAGACTTTAATCCTATAAATTAAGATGTGTTTTTTCTCTGTTATTTCTGTATATTTGTACAATCATTTATCGATTGGAATAAAATATCGATTTTGGATAAATATATACATTGAAATTGAATACATTATTGTATACATATATAATTTTATACAGTCATAGATATTTATTTCTAACACTCGCATCTTTATTTATTATTTTTTTTTCATTAATTAAACACCATTTTATTTTTTTGCTTTTTTCTATTAATTTATATATACAGATTTTATTTTTTTTTTTCCCAATTTTAATTTGTTTTCTTTGCATATATTTATTTATATATACATTCGAATGTAAATCAATATATATATATAAATAAATATATAAGTTTTTGGTACATCCGCGTGTTTTGTATATTAAATAAATTAAGATGTTTATTTATTTTTTTTTTGTTTTTAATATGTATGTAAATATATATATAAATAATGAAAATTAATTTCGAAAATAATTTAATTTTAAATATGTCATCGTAATATAAATCGAATATACGATGGTCTCATCAATATACAAATACATTATATATGTATATAACTATATATATCTGTATAAAATGAATAATATTATAGATAAAGAATTTGTCTATATGTGACATTTGTAGCGGCTTCTTCTTTTTTGGTTACATATCGTGCGTAATATGAGTATTTATATCTAAAGAATTGAATAAAATATTGAATTTTTAAGATACAAAATATAAAAAAAATATTAATAACATTATATGGCTGTAGATATAATATATATTATATATATATATATATATATATAGATAAATTAATTTTACTATTTAGAGATAATTATATTACTATTATTAATATTATTGCTATATAATAATATCATATTAGAAAACATTAAAATTCGATTGAATATAAAATATTGAATATTATAGAAGTATGCATAGTTTAAAAAATAAAAGAGTATTTCAAGTTTACTATAATAAATGCCGAAAAGAGATAAAATTTCAATAATCTTTAAATGAAACTAAAGTATAGATAAAGAAATTAACATATTTTTGAATCTAATATATATATTGGTGAATTTTTCTTGTCCCTATTATCTATACATATATAAAAAATAAAAGGTGTTTGAAATAGCGCATATATATAAAGTAAAGAATAAAAAATAATTAAAAAAAAATCTTTTATGAATACAAATCAGTTCGCGTGTTGTTTAAAACTAGATTTAATTTTGAAACAATAAAACAGAACAATCAAATTTGTTAATGATATAATTTCAATGAATTCAATTAAAAATCAGTTATATATTTATATGTTTAAATGAAATAGAAAGACTTTAGTAGGAAATTATTACGTCACCATTCAGAGTGATTGGCAGGTAATGATAATCGAATAACAAAGAAATAATAGATATATAGAAAATTTAAAATACTATAAAAGTTTAGGAGAACATCATTTGATACCATTAAATTTGTTTGATACATCATTTAAACTGGATTGACTATAGATTTTCAGTATTGCTAAAAAATATCTAAGCAAAATAAAACGAAATTGTTTTATTGTTGGACGGTATTGAGTATATCAAATCAAAATGATTAGATGCATTTTTACTTTAATGTTATAATTAAGCGTCCTTGATTTTCTATAGATTTAATTTTTTTTTTCAAAATATTTAATGCACTATATTCTTAATTTATTATCCGAATACTGTGATGGAATTGATCACAAGATCACTAAAATTCCACAAAAAACCAAAATTAAATGTGTAGTTATTTCATATTTTTATTTATTGATTCAATAAATGTTTGATTTTTTAAAGTATAAAATATTCCTAATTTAAATTTTTTAATTCATATATTCGTCGTATTGTTGAATCAGGTGTTGATTTTTCGTCATTGTTCCATTTTATTATATTATTATATACGCAATTATACAAAATATTTAGAATAAAACTGGTGCTGCAGAATATGCTGCGGCTGTATATGGTGATACAGCGGCATATGGTGATACAGCTGCATATGGAGATGCATATGCATATGGCAATGCTGATAAACGAGCTGAATATGGATAGGTTGTATATCCTGTTGAATATGCGGCTGAATAAGGATAGGCGGAGTAGGCTGCAGCTACTGGCGCTGCTGCAGCAACATATGATGATGCAAATGCTGGAGCTGCCGCAACAATTGGTGATGTATAAGCTAATGGTGCTCCTAGGAGACCTGGTTTAGCTTTAGCGGATGCACATGCAACAATTGAGAGGATAACGACAACGATCTAAATAAAATTATAGTTGGTTTAATGTTATTGTAATTATTGCGTAAATTATACTTTGTCATTTTATTTTCTAAACTACTTACCAATTTAACCATTTTGATTGAAATTTATTTTTATTTATTTAAAAAAATTGATATATGTTTTAATTGAATGATTTCAATTGAATGATAATTTTCAATGAATTTACTTGAGCTTTTATATCAAAACAAAATTCATGAAAAAACATAGCATATTAAAATAAATTGCATCAATATACACTTGCGAATATATTCAATGATTTTTATTTAATATGTAAAAAACAAAATATCGGCTTATATTTTTTCTTTTTGTATAACTCTCACGTTTTATTTAAATTTTTATTTTTAACTTATTTATAATTCAAGATTAGTAGCGATTTTTTTATATTTTACCTAATCTGTTATTTAATATATTGAATTTATATAAAGTAATTATTGATTGAAAAATGTATATCAGGAAGTAAGAGAAGTTGAATTTAGTTTATGTTCAGGTAATCGAATAATACGTTTATTTTGAAATAGATTTTTTGAGTGTTTTAACAGACAAGACATATATGCATTATATGAAAATTAAACATATTGTTCTAAAACTAGTAATTTGTGTAAATTACAAAATAATAACCATTCTTTTTATATGCACCGAATAATATTTTAACACTATATATATATATTTAGAATAATAATATAATAAACAATAATCTCAATGTTTTGATCAAAAGTAAAACAAAACATAAACACATTGAAACAATCATATAATATACTTTATATCTTTATATAGACGATTTTTCTTTTACAAAATTGATTTTAAAATAATTATTCATTTCCGTGTTGTGTTGTTAAGCATCTCGTCAGTTTGAAACATTAAAAAAAATTATAAATACGTTATAAATAATAACAGATATACAACATCAAATTAAAATGAAATTTTATTAAAAGTGTTTTATAATATATATTAATATAAAAATTCTATATAATTATTTTCAGCTTAAGCGATTTTGAAAAGAAATTTGTTTTTTTCTTCTTCATATTATATTTATTATTTTGTGTGTGGAAAAGAAAATACAAAACAGAAAAGATTTTATCATTATAATATCGCAGAGATTATAGAGATTACATTTTTAACAATTTGAATGCATATTCCATCGTTTTATTAAGTTGCATTTTTAATATAATATAATTTTAATTCTTATATTGCACATAAAATTATAAATATATCAATAATTATATATTTTTATATAAAAGAATTTTTATTGCCATTTTTAAATTTATTTTTTTTTTGTTTTTTCTTTTTGTTGACAGAAATTTAATTATTAAAAACAATAAAATTCGAATAGTAATTTAAATAAAAAATAAATATAATATAAAAAACACAAAATAAAATAAAAATAAATAACAATTAATTATAAATTTCAATAAATGTTGATTTAATTTTGGTTCATCGCCATAAATACAATATATATATAAGATGTACGCGGTAAAACGAAAATAAAAAATTAAATTAACAACACACACTCTGCGTGATATTATGCCTGTTTGGCCATTGCATATATAATATGGTAAATAATAATTTTATAATTTATGTTGGAACAATAAAAAAAAATGAAACTTAATTGACTTGAATGAAAACTCAATTATAATTTTTTCGTTTTTTAATGCGGTATTCTAAACCTAATAATAAAAGCCTGTGAGATTATTGAATTGTTTATTTGAAATGAGGTAAATTGAATGGATTTCTTAAAATCCACTTCTAATCTAAGGGGAAATATTGAAAATAATTGGTTATCTTTGATAAAAGACTATTCTATTTGCAATATTTACCGGTGAATTGTGTTATTCTTGAACATTATAATCATATATAGTATTCTTGGTATACACACATTAATTTAAATCCATCCATTTAGAAACAATTTAATTGATAATTGAAAACAACAAGAACACTTTGTCCATTTGAATTCTTTGAACGAATATGTTAAATATTATAATTTTTTTACTATAATAATTATAATTTTACCATTCGTGATCGCACAATTATATAACTTCTTCCCACTAGAATTTATTTACATATTTTTATGTTTATATATTTTTTTTTATTTCGAGTATAATATCCGTTTATAATAAAATTGTTTAAGATTTTATTTAAAAATGAATAAAAAATGTATATTTTTAAAATTTATGATTTTTTCTTAATTTAATTGTATTTATATATAAATAAAACAGAGATTATTCTTGTAAAAAAATTGTTGTACATTTATAAACAAATAATATTATAATATTTTTATTAACATTGTAAATTGTGAAAATTTAAAATTATGTTTACTTGTACTTCATGGTAACAATTGTGAATATTTAAAATAAACTAAATAAATTAATAACACTATATAATTTTTTATAACGAATTTATATTTTTAAGAATAATATTCAAAAATAATCAATATTGATTAAAATATGTATATAGCTGAATTTATTGTTAGAAAGTTATACTTATTTTTTTGAAATTTGTCCAATACTATGATATTTAATATACATTTTTTACTCCAATACATTCCGTATCGTATATAAGATTGACACATCGCGATATATCCTCTGATTTTATCGCAATGACACTTTAAAATCACATTCCTTTTGTTATACACATATATGTATATTGTATATATATGCTTAAAATGAAATATATAATCATTTTGTGATAAAATACTTCGTAATACATTGGTTAAAAAAAATATTTTCAATAAAAATATAAAAATAAAAACTATTCTCTTCGGTGTGGCATTAAAAATCAAAAAAATCTATTCATTATATTCTACTGTTTTAACCGCATATAAACAATACAAAACGATAGCTAATTTGAATACATTAAATTTGAAATTCTTCACCACAAAAATAATATTATATCATACCCATTTATATATGTGAGTGCGTAGCAAAAAAAAATATATAGAATATAAATTAGCATATTTATAAATGACATACATTAACTTTTTTCCGATAAAAATAAAATTAATATTTGTCCATTGTAGGTATAAAAGTCATCGCTTTCAGTCAATATGAATATATATACAAGTATATAGTATTTCTTTTTTTTTTGTTTTATTATGTCTCATATCATCTAATTTTTATTCTTTCCTTTTTTTTTTGTTTTATATTAAAATATAACAAAAAATTGATCTAATGATGCATCCCAAATTTTGGTAAATATTTTTTTTGTATCGATTATTATTCCATTTTATACTCTTTTTTTACATTATTAACATCACATTGACAATTCAGCGCGGCGGTTTCACATAATGATGTATATAAAATAAATAAATAAATGTATATGTGTATAAAAAGAATAATAATATTTATTTTAAAATATCTGCGATTTCTCATAAATTTAATGTCGAATAAAATACCATTATAATTTTTTTGTTGGATATTTATATGAAACTTTACGAGATACAGCAAGAATCAGTGGTATAAGAAATAAACAACTAAAAAAAAAAACTTTGCGATATAATTTCATTTTGTAATCTTTTCCAAAAATCTTTTTTCTACTCCACCACCATCGTGTCGTATCATTATCATCTGATTATATATTTAATGTATCTTTTTTTTCGGTTGATATTATATATAAATACATTTATTGTAAATGTGAATTTCTTGATGTTATATATACATATAACCTTAAAGAAATATAAGAATTCTAATATTCTTATATAAATATATATATATATATATATAAGTTGATGATATACCACAAAATAATGATATTTTCTGTTCTTCTTTTCCTATAACTAGAATACAATATCTATATATATTGTTTTATGTACATATGTATATATGATATGAATTTTAGTGTATTTTTAAAGCGATAGTCGTTGTTGTCGTCGTCGTCATCGTTGTCTTTTTAGTTTTAAATACTGCAGTATCCCGCTGGTAGTTTGGTTTTTTTTTTGTGAATAATTTTATTTTTATTTTTTTGGGTTGAAATCGAAATCAAAGATCTTCGATATTTATGTCATGATAAATGGTTTCAACAAAACAATGAGCATATTAAAAAAAATAACGCACGACAGATAACATATAACAACAACCTATTCGATGTTTTATAGATATTGTATGTACATAAATATTTAATATATATATAAATATGAAAATATAGTATGAGAATCAAATAAATACCTAATATTATAATAAATAAAAGGATCCATAACATAACAAAAATTATATCATTTATGTGGAGCATATTATAGCATATATTATACTATACATATGTTATATATTTACAAATATACGAAAAGGAACCGGCTTATTATACATTCATTATTATATAATAAATAGAATACGATGGAAAAATATTAAATTGTGGAAGTTGAATTTTTTAGCAAAATTTCCATATATGTTATTATTATAATTGTAGAATATAATAAAGTTTATTGACTTTGATAATATCTTTAAATGCTATATTTTTTAAAAGATAATAATTTACTTAAAGCTGAATCGTCGCTAATTTATTCTAAAGTATAAATAAATCATATACAAGTCTCATTTATGAATACCATTGGCATTCACTTTGAATACTGGTGGACAATTTTGTATTATGGAAAAATACTCATTCGAATAGAATCGATTAGATCTTTTGCGGGAAATTTATTTGCTATGGATATATTATTAAAATTCTTTAAAGGATAATAATTTTAAAAGTGGGATAGGTAACAATTTTTTAAGACAAATATTCTAAATAATAGTATTTGATGTATGTTAAGATGAATGAACTGCAAAAACATTTGAATCATAAACAATTATTTTATTATTTATAAACAAAAACCAACTCGATAAATTTCATTATAAAAAAATATTGATTCATATCACAAATAAATCGCATTCCTTTTATAAATATCTAAATGCATCTTTATTAATAAACTATATCTTTTAGAAAAATATCAATTACATATGCGTATATAAAAGAAAAATTCGCATGATTATAAATTTTTATTATTGATTATTTTGCACGCAAATATTATTATATTCTGAATATTTTGACATTTTGCAACTTTGTTTTATTCTCGTTAAATGTGCATAAATAAAATTAAATTTACAATATAAATAAAAACAAAACAAAGATTTTAGATGGCAAACATGCATTGCGTTTTGAATGCGCTATACATAAATATAATCAAATATGTATACAGTAAATAAATATTGGAAATTTATTATGTGAAATTGTAGACGACGATCGAAGAATATTATATTCAAATGATTGAAATATTATATTTACATACAATAATATATGTATATATAAAAAGTGTATATGAATATTAATAATGAATAATTTAAAACTGTGATTGAAAAATAAAATAAAGTTTTTAATTGCAAGTATATAAGAGAAAAAATGCAAAACACATTAAAAATCTATATTATATTACAAGAATGTCTGCATATAAAATGTACGGATTTTCATAGGAACTCAAAATATCCTTTTAATAGGTATGCTAAACTCTATGTGAAGTTTCACATTTCATATGACAATTAATGCTGGGATGATATTGTAACAAAGAAATTCTTATAAAATAATGGTAAAAATAATTTATATGGTTAATTTGGCATTTTTTTTATCAGAATATATATAACGTTGTCCAATAATGACTAATAGTTCAATACTTTACAACACATGATAACAAAATAGTTATTTTTGTTCATATCCCTCATCTACTCCATTCCATTTTTAGGAGTTTTAACAGAATAAATCTGATGTAATTTTTTTTATTAAATCCTGAATTATTTTATGTATTTAACTTTGTCAACATTGCACATTTCAGATATTTACAAAATTCAAATAAACGTTCAGTATAAGTTCTTATAATATAATAAATATACAATTAAAAAAAATACTTGATATAACTACACACTTAACTAAAGTGTAATTAATAACGGTGTTGTGTATATAAAAAAATACAAGAAATTATGTCTTATGTCTTATAATTATGTCTTCTGAAATTATAATTGAAGAAAAAACAAATATATAAATAAATAAATTCTAAGAGTTGTTTATTAATTTTATTTCGAAAAAAATAATAAAATAAAATGAATGATATAAACGAAAATGAATAAATAAAAATATAAATATACAAAAAAAAACTGAATGCAGAAAATATAACATTTGATATGAAATTTTATCCATTCATATTATTAATTTATACTTATATATAAATAAAGAATAAATGCATTATAAATAATTTATATATATAAATATATATCTCCATATCACAGATAGATGGTCATTATATTAAATCGAATAAATGAAAGGTTTAATAAATTTACGTACAAGATAAATATCTCACAGGTTATCTTTTTTCATCAGGTATATTATAAAAAATAAAGAAAAATTAATTTCATCGTTAACAAACTTATAATAATTATAAATGTTTTGCGTATATTTATTTAAGAATTACCAAAATTGTAGGTATATTTTACAAACATTAAGATCGGATACAATATTCGAATGATATACAAAATTACTTGGAATATTATTTTAATTGGGCAAAAACAGACAATACAATATCTTTTGCGTAATTTCATTTTCGATTGTTAGTATAGGTGTTTTTCCACTCAAATGCAAGGGTAAAAATAGAATAAAATCTTTACATATTTTTATAGACAGTGAACGCTTGATAGATTGGCTATTCAAAGTAATAATTAAAATCAGTTGTTAATAATTTTGTTTTCTTTTGTGGTTTGATATTTTTTAACATATCATTTTCAAATATTTGTATACAATTTCAACTGATGTTACTTAAAGCATTCACATATGTCATAAAAAATTACATCAATCAAATGCACAACAAAATTATTATGTCTCTTTAAAATCTTTTACCAGCACACAAAATTAAAGTCAAAATTAACAATTCTATTCAAAAAATACGAAAGTATAATATTATATGAGAAAATAAAAGGAATAACACCCTTTAAAATAACAAACATTTATTTATATACAAACACAAAAAGGAAAAGAAATGATACCATAATTTCAATTTGCATATCCCAAATGCAAAAAAAAAACACACACACATTTTCCTATTATCATTATTATTAATACAAATTTTGTTTGCTCAGCATTAAATGAAATATATAACAGAAAATTTTCCAGCATCATGGATATATTTATATAAAAGTAAAAATAATAATATGTTTTTCCGAATGTACTCCTTAGCACTCCTTCCTATAGATAGATATTATTCTATTCAATATACAAATACATAACATATATATTTAGGTATATATATATATTCATAATACAATAATATGTGTTGAAAATGTGAAAATGAAATTAAAATATAAATTGAAAGAATTAATTTATCAAATAATAATAATAATAAAAGTGAAAAATGAGAAAAATATTATTATATGCGAGCATAAAATTTGGTTTGCTATTTTACTTTTTATTTTTTATTTTGCTGACTTTTAGATTTTATTTATTAGGCCAACAAATTGAACATACCTATTTTATGAAGACAGCGTAACTAATACTGTATTGCATTTCGCGTGGGAATCGATTGAACGTTTAATTGAAAAGTATCTTAATAAGCTTTCATTCGTAGTACATGACATTTGGTTAAGCTATTAAAAACTTTGTTCGAAGGAATGGAAAGTCGCGTTGATTTGCATTAGACTTTTCAAAGAATGTATTTTTGAAGTTCAAAGCCCAAAGGACAGTGATAGTTAATGAAGTTACGTATCTGTTTGCAAAAATCCATGTTCATTTTGGTTGATCTAATATTAGAATTTTGTTGAATTTTTTATATATGCTTTTTAATTCCTTGAAAACATATAAAATAAAATTGTTATATTAAAAAAAGAATATATACACGCAAAATTATACAACTTTAGTTATACAATTTGTAAAAGAAATTGAATTACAAGAAATAAAATTACCATATACTACTTATATAAGAAAAGAACACACTTATACAGTTTGAAAATAAATAGATAAATGAAATGAATTATTTAATTTCTAATTATTATACGTGTTTCGGTATGTTAAATGGCTTTCCGTGTATTTTTTTTTGTGTGTACAATAATCGATTTTATCTCATATAATTATAAATATAGCTTTAGATAACTTAACTTAATATGGTAAAGATATAGAGATTGGTATATACTGCGATAACAATGGTTTTTCTAAAGTTGCAAATTAACATGTTATACTATTTGTAATATGATAATCGGTGACCTTATTTGTTTGTATTTTTAAATTCAAAATCTTATGATATTATGTTTATTTTAGTAACATTTTCATATCAATAAAGCATTTTTAATTAACCCTTTTCTATTAGTTACTTAAATTATCAAGAATTTCTGTAGATATGCATTTGTCAATCAACGTTTTCTAGATGTAGGATCTAATCCATAGAGAAGTATTTAAAAAGAAAAAATAATTGATTGATTGATCTATTTTAAAGTTACAAATTCAATATTCAAGAAAAAATTTAAATCATATATAATCAGTAAATGTTTGCTAAAAGAAACCCAATTCAAATTGATAGAAAATGTGAATAGCTTTTCATTCCAAAAGGTATTTGATACATTTTGGTTGTGTTATATATACGAGAATTATATATTTTTTTTTTGTTTTGGATAAAAATATATCTTATTGTATACCAAAATGACTATATACAGATATTAAAATTTAAGAATAATTGATCACGTACACATTTAATTAGTTTAATTTAAACTTTGTAATTTTATTTTAATATATTCAGTTATATTTTGCGTATATTATTGTTTAATTTCTATACACATGCGATATATATACAGAGTGTTTCATTAATTTAAGTAGAAATCCAATTTATTTTAATTGTTTCTTTTTGTATATATGTATATATATTAATGGCATTATATTATATTAGCTTTAACGTAAACTATTACACAAAAAAGTAAATAAATACGCAAAGGAATTGTGTTAAAATTATATATAATTATTATTAATAATAATAATATATTTATTTTAATTATATCGAATGAGTGCGATACGCAATTTCAAATTATGTTATCAGTTAAAGTATATATAATACTGATTTTGAGATACTTAATTATATAATACAAATAAATATTTCAAATTTGTATATTATATTTTATACACTTCATTATATGATAATGAATTCATTACCTATATTATATTTAATTACTTTAATCAGTATTCAAATGATGTATCCGATGTAATGGTATTTATATATTATATATAGTTGTATTAAATTATATTTTCATTTTATTTCTTTGATATCTTAATATATCTTTCGTTTAATTGGCTTTGCTTAACTAAAACAAGAAGTTTTCTAGTGTGTTAAATATCATTTTTATTTTTAAAATTATTAAGTTAATCGAAATCCTGGTAGATGTGTTAGAAAAATGATTTTTTCCTACTTTTATTTAAGAAAAATATTATCAAAAAACGGACGTTTTACTATGTGCATGAACGTTTATGATTTGTTTTTAATCAGTATATACACATCCAATTATATGTGAAAGTGTTTGAAAAATGTATATACAATTCAATGGTATAGTGTAAAAGATTACTTATTTTGATAGCATTTTTATGAACAGTATATAGCAATACTATTATATGATTCATATTGTTATTATATACATCGCAAAGTATTTTTGTTTACCATGAATGTGAATTTCACATATAATTTACATATTAAATGTATAATAAAATTGAATTATATATACAAATATTATATATACCAATTTGTTAATGAATATTTTTATTGTAAATATACGTGAGAATACTCGTGCAATATTTACTTTTTTTTTATATAAAAACTCAAGTACATTTAATGAAAACTATCATTCAATTAAAGTAATTCAATTAAATTAAATCACTCCAAAAATTACACCAAAAATAAAATTCTATCAAAAATGTTTAAATTGGTAAGTACATTATTTTTGAATAAAATAATTGTATATGGATAATTTCATTTATTATTTTATTATTTTTTAATTTTACAGATCGTTATCGTTATCCTTTCAATTATTGCCTGCGCATCAGCTAAACCGGGTTTAATAGGAGCACCATTAGCTTACACATCACCAATTGTTGCGGCAGCTGCCCCATATGTGACAACATCAAATGCACATGTTGTATCAAGAAATATTAATGGATTAGCCTCGCCATATGTTGCCGCAGCACCATTTGCTTCTTCATATGTAGCTGCCGCTGCACCCATAGCTGCTGCCTATTCTGCCTATCCTTATGCTGCACCATATTCAGCTTATCCTTATGCAGCAGCACCATATTCAGCTTATCCGTATGCAGCTGGTTTAACCGCATCACCATATGCAGCAGCCGCATATTCAGCAGCACCAATTTTATATTAGAATTTTAAGTGAATGGCGGATACATATACTAAAAAATCTTATAGATTTCTTTGACAAAAATAATTCATCTCTTTTATATATAAATGTAATTTATAAAATGTATATAATGACTGATTTAAATAAATAAATTTGATAATTATAATCCTGATCTTTTGTATTATTATATATACATACTCTTTATATGGTCATTAAAATTTGGTGGATTTTAAATATGTATTATTCAAACTAATAGACACAGTTTTAAGAAACCTTAAGTTTTATCTTTTAGAATCAACTATATAGTGACACAGAAAATAAATCTAAATATATGTGTATGCGGCTAATCGCAGACTTAATTATATGCATCTAATCTAATATTAATAGTTTATTTTATAAAAACAAACCTTTAATCGCAACCCGGGTACATGTTGATAACATATAAATTACATTAGAGGAAAATGATATCGGTGTATTCAAATGAAGATACAAATAGCATATCGCCACTTTTTTTATAGAGAATTTTATAATATATCTATTCATTTATCTATTCATTTTTATTTAATACATCTATTCATTTATTCATATTACATTTAATTATTTCGTATATATGCATTAATGACGGTTAACCTGTAATGCTTGTGATGAATTTTATTATGAATTCTACATGTGAAATTTTAATTATACAAAATATTTAATAAAATATTTCCAAAATATTGTCAGTTTGTATCCACATACAATGTGGAAATATGTTATATATAACCAATATGAGAGTATATTCAAAATGGGGTTTTTATACGATCATCATTTGTGATTGCTATATCTAATTTGATTTTATAGTGTTTCACATAATACCTTTTTCATGCACGTATACGATATATATTATATGATATAATTTACATAAATATATTTATATAGTATTTCATCCCCCATTCATATTAATATCTGATGCATATATTTGAAAATGTGTATATATACAACAATATTTTAATTTACCCATGCACGATGTTGATATGTTTTTTTTTTTAAATATTATGATATTATAAAGTTTTATGGACATCATTTTAAACAGCATTTCAGAAGTGTATATAGACTATAGACGCCACATCGTATATATCGAGAAATTGATAAAGTTTTAGAATGGAAACTTTCAACAATTGCGGTGAATGTGAGTTTGTGCAAAGACCAAAAATTGTTTTTAGTATTTTGGAACTCACAATGTAAAATAATATAATAATTTCGAAATATTTCCCTTTAAAAACTTTTTAGCACATTACGATATCTTACAATTTATAGAAAGTGATAAGGAAAGAAAATAAAATTTAATGAGCATATGTAAACAAACATTATTGTTGTGTTGATTTGGAAATATAGAACATATTACAATTTATACAATACCCGGAATCCTATTTTGTATTATAAATTCAATTAAACTCTAACAAAATTATTCCAAACAATTATTACAAATTTTAATATCAATATGCGTGAAATTCAGATCGGAAATTATCAGAAAAGGCAAAAAAATGTTTTAATTTCTTGATCATTTAAGATGCTGTTTTATCATTATATACATTATTTATACGTATACAAAACATGTAAGATATAAGGGTATCGATCTTTAATCATATAAATATTTATCAAGAATAAATTATTTTTTTAATTGGTTGTATATGCATTAGAATGAGTCTTGGCAATTAAATGAACTAATTATAATATAAAAATACAATATTTTTAGATCAATTTAAAATCGTTCTGAGATTCTAAAATAAGAATATTTTAATAGATAATTGATACGGTAACAAGTTATAGAGAAAGTTTTCGCAAACCAAATAAATAAGAACAATTTCATTTACAAAAATCTCAGTCTGTAGTATATCAATGTTTTGTTTAAAATCATACTTCCAAATAATGTTCCTTAAAAAGTAAGTTAGAGTAAATTTAGAAGACGATCTTATGTTTATGCAATTTATATATATATACGTAAATTTAATATAATACAAATAAATTGCATTACATACTAAAAAATGTAATATATTATATCAAAAACAATAAAAATTTATGGACATATCGCAACTAAAAACATACCAATTTTGAATATCAAATTTAATTTTCTTTTATATTAATAAATCCGAAAGACAGTTATACAATAAATACGTTTTTACATATTAAATATTATAAGCTATTACGACGATGTTCATCGTCCATTTATATATCTATATATATAAAAATTTATACATTATTTTCGGTATATAAACTCAAGCAAATTCATTGAATATTATCATTCAATTAAAATCATTGAATTAAGTTAAATCGTTTTAATATAAAAAAATTATACACAAAATCAACATGTTCAAATTAGTAAGTATATTATTGTTTCTTCTACAATTCATATGGGATTCATCATATGATCAATATCAATAAACCTTATCTTATATATATATAATTGATTATTCCTTATACAAAAAAGGTCGTTGCAGTTATTCTTTCAATTGTTGCCTACGCATCAGCCAAACCAGGTTTAATAGGAGCACCATTAGCTTATACATCACCAATCGTTGCGGCACCAGCACCATATGTAACGGCATCAAGTGCACAAGTTGTATCAAGGAGTGTTAATGGATTAGCTTCTCCATATGTTGCAGCAGCACCATTTGCTTCCCCATATGTAGCCGCAGCTGCCCCCATAGCTGCTGCCTATTCGGCTTATCCTTATGCTGCACCATATTCAGCCTATCCTTATGCAGCAGCCGCATATTCAGCGTATCCATATGCAGGACGTCTAGCAGCTTCACCATATGCGTATGCAGCATCACCATATGCAGCAGCCGCATATTCAGCAGCACCGGTTTTATTGTAAACAAAAATTTCAACAATTCGCTAATCATATGAATTTTTAAAAATTGGAACAACACAAAACTAATTTAGGATATTGTTAGATTCCAAAATTGCCTCAAGCATATTATCAAAACAATTTGATAATTTTAAATATAAAAAAAATTATGACTGAAATATAATTAAATTGTTTTACAAAAGAAAATATGTATTTTTCTATTTTTTTTTATATAAGGAAAATCTATTACATTGACAATGTATGGAACACTTTAGCATACATATAGTAATTTTCCCGATGAAGTAAAGATAAGGTGGTTTATATGTATAATGAACATAATTAGTAAAATTGATATTTAAATTCAACAATACCGCACTAACTCCCTGATTTTGAGTATAGCCAAGGTTTTCTATTTTGCATAAATTTTGCGTTTATCACAAATTATAACATTTCGTTCGTATATTTATCGTATAATTCGACAGATGCAATAAAAAATTGAGTGCCATAAAACCAAATATTTAATGACCAACATTGGTAATTATATTAATATATAAACTCTAATGAACGAATTAGTTTATTTTTATTTTGCAAATTCATAACATTAAATTCGCAATATTTATAAAAAAAGTGGTAAAATGATATTAAAAAATAATATATATATGTTAATTATGTGACATTTTATCATAAATTAATAATATGAACTTAATGTGTCAATTTTTTTTTATATGTTATATCGTTGTTAAGTTCTATGTAGATACAGCATTAATAAATTATTCATAAAATCGAATGATCGTTGTCATTATCTCTGTAAATTATGTATATATATATTTATTAATATGAGCCAATACAATATATAAAATAATAATATTTTTAGCCAGATGATAAACCAGAATCTCTATCATATGGATGCTGCATATATAAATACACTTTGAGTATTAGATATATTTATAAATTCTATATAGATGTATGAAAACACAATTCATTTATATTTCACTTCGTGTATGTTACATAGATAAATAAATGTATATATGAGTGTGATATGCTGCGGTAAATAATATGTTTATTTATATAGAAAACATGAAAATGACATTTTCGCAAAAGTTGTCGTATATATATATTATGGATTATGGTATATATATATTATGGATTCATAAATATTATTATGTACACTGTCATCCAAATGTATCATAGATAGATAGATATATGTATATGTAGGTATATATGAATTTATATACAAACAACTTAACAGGAAAATTTTACATTATTCTAAATAAAATAGAAATTTCATAAGGTATCCCTTTTTCCAGTTTTTATATATATATCTTCAAATGTATTTAAGAACTAAAGCGATGATGTATTTTGAAAGAAAAATAAAAAATATATTTATATTAAAAACTTTGTGTGAAATTCTGAAATCATACTTTGTACTTTGATCGTACTTTGATGAATAATTTTTAGTTTTATAATCAATCTGTTGGGATGTCAGATGGACTAAAACTAATGTTTGGTTATTGTATAATGTTAAAAAACAAAAATCATGAGATAATTTTGTTTTTAAAATAAATTCGGTATTTTTTAGTTTTGTATTTATGTAAAATAATTCAATAACTTTAAATAAAATTTGCCTAAGGAAGAACCCACATTTATAGTTATAAAGTTACCTTGGCTTATACCACTGTAAAGCATAGAACAGCAGATATTACATTATATTTATATATAATTGTATACATATATACATAGAGAACTAAATTCAATACACCGCATATATACGCATTCATTTCTCCATTAAAAGCTATAAATAATCAATAATTTATTTGAATTTATTTACAAGATTAATGTTTCAATGGGTGGTCTTTGACTATATGTTCAATTTATAACTATATATATATATATATATATATATATATATTACTTTATACGCGAGTATATATGCATTTTATAAACATACACATTACACAGATATTATACATGAACAAAATCAACAAATCCAGGATATAAAATAACCTTTTTGTCTACATCTATCTGTATACTGCAGAATAATATATTAGGAAATACTTATAGAAATTTAACAATAAACTTCAAATAAAAACAAAAAAATACATTTACCTATTTGAAATAAATATAATTGATGCGCGAATGGTGTAAATTACATTAAAATAATATTTTCCGTAAATTCAATCGTAAATAAACACATATATAAAATTAATTTATTACCGCACAAATAGATGCGGATAATTATATATATGTGTATATATATAAAGATGAAAACTAGACACATTGACAGAATATTAATGATTTAATTAATTCATTTATACAAACAATATATATATATATATATAGATTGGCATATCAGATTTAGAAATGCACAAATAAAGTACAGCAGCTCTTATATTATAATTATTATTATATATAGGAAATATCATGTTAAAAATATATAAAAAAAAAATTTTACTAAATAAATTATAATTTTTCCATAATGAAATGAAATCATTTTAGTAATCCTCTTTTGAATATCAACATTTTGTTATTTCAGAAACATTATAATATATTGAAAAATCTAAACTGAAAGCACAAAAAAAAAACTACATATCATTTAATAGTTTTTTTTTGTCGTGCGTGCGTGCAAAAATTATAGATTAGTTTAATGTTCAAATATATGCGGATGGCATAATAGTACATATATATATATTTAAATTAAGTAGGTCATTAAAGAAGATCTACTTAAAATTAAAAAAAAAATTGTTATCCATAAACAAATTAAATTTATATATGTCCGAGCAAGGTTAAAAGTATATACATAATATACGTAATGTTATGTGGTATTAAATAGATATTTTACTTCGCATATTGTACATATACACTCGTGATACAAATAATTTATTCATCCGTTGCAATGTCCATTTACAAAATAATGCAATTTATTATGTGTATATAAGTGCGTATATATAAAATTTTTATGTAATAATAAATAAATGAAAAAAAAATAAAACGTGATTTGTTTAAACAATTCAAAATTATTTCATTGATAATGTATATATATATATATATATACAGACAATTAAGTATATAAATGTATTTAAATAAATATGATAATTATTTTAATTTTATCATAATAAAATATATACCTAAATGAAATAATTTCAAATTCACTATTGCTTTAAATTATTTGTAAATAATTTAAAATTATATAACTTTTATTTTTGTTTGTTTGTTTATACTTGGTATAACAATTGTATATGTACAATATATTTATTTTTTTTTTGATATTGGATTATTAAATAAAAATTAATTTTTTTGAATAAAGTATAAAAGCTACTGTTTTACCGTCAACAATTATCATTCAATTCAAGTTATTCAAGCCATTTGATTCATTCAAATTATAAACATTAACTAAATTTCACTTAAACAAAATCAAAATGTTCAAATTGGTAAGTATATATATATATATATAATAAAAGGATGCACGAGGAAGAGATGTTAAAAAAATATACGTGAATTTAAATGGTTTGTTATTATGTATATATACAGATTGCTGTCGCTGTTATTCTATCAATTGTTGCTTGTGCATCAGCTAAACCAGGTTTAATAGGAGCACCATTAGCCTATACATCACCAGTTGTTGCCGCCGCCCCTTATGTATCAGCAACAAGTTCACAATTTGTAGCGAGAAATTATAATGGATTAGCTGCGGCTCCATATGTTGCTGCTTCACCGTATGTTGCTGCTTCACCGTACGTTGCTGCTTCACCGTATGTTTCAGCCGCCTATTCAGCATATCCATATGGAGCACGTTTTGCATCACCATATGCTGCATACGCTTCTCCATATTCAGCCGCCTATGCAACAGCACCAGTTTTATTGTAAAACCAAATATTTATGATTTCCAACTTTATGTATATATATTATCTACTCGCATAAAGCCTAAAACCATTGAGAAATCATTATTTGGTTTTTTTTTGCAATATACTATCTAATATTGTATATATTATTGGGGACATTTGATTTTATAAATTGAATGAAAAAAAAAATATGAAAATGACTGAATAAAAAGTTTGTTTAACTATAAAAAAATTTTTTTTTGGTTTTTTTAATCGATATATGTTTAATTAAACTCGTCGCATTACAGTTTAGGTACATTAATGTTCCAATAATAGAAAATAGATATGTATATATTTTGATAAAAGGAAAACACAATTGTCTGAAATATTTCATCTTTAAAATAAGCCATACCACTTTATTTTAATGATTTAAAACTGTACAATTGGAAAATGCTAACACAATTAAACTAATTATTGATGCCAGTGCAACAATACAAAATAAAATACTGAAAGACTAAAAAAATTTGTTAAAGTGCTTTAATATTATAGAGAAAATAAATCTATTAAAGAATAATATAATACATTTTCAGGATACAGAAAAATTATTCTTAATTATTTAGAGTTAAATATATTGACATGCAAAAACTTTGCCTTTATGTAGTTCAATATTTTATCAATTTTAAATGAAAATAATTCATTTTAAATTCGATCAAATGTAGAATATATATATACAATATAGTGTATATCTATATAGTCGGTATCCTTGCATCCATTACAAAATCATAAAATATCTAATATATGTAAAATAATATATATAGAATATTTATCATTGTTTTAATATTACATAAGAGTATATTTATCTATATAAATTAAATATATACGCGATTCATTATATTTAACATTCAATTCAATGCATGGAATTATTGCAATTTTTTAATTCCCATGTTTATTATATGGATGTATAGAGTATCGTCAATTTTTTCCATGTTGCTTGTTATTTAAATTTATGCATTATATATCCATGTTTCTGTTTTTTTTTATTATTTTTTTCATCATCATATAAAAGTTATTATTATCATTATTGTTATTATTAATATTATTATTCTAATTGTTTGTCTTTCATTTAATAAAATATACATTATTTGTATAATATTCATATAATAACTATATAGCATTTGAATCGTTAATCGCAAAAATTCAAATATAAATAACATAGAAGTTTATGTATATACATAAATACAACTTATGGAGCAAAGTTATATAGTTTTTTATCCATAGATAAACGACAAAAAAAATGGATAATACAAAATTTATTATAAATTGAATGCACAAACAAATAATTTTTAAAATAAAAGATAATCTTAAATATAATATATGATGTATATACAATTTACAATACACATATAATAGATATGGGGACTTTTTTTCTTCAAAAACAAAATACAAAGATAGATTAAAAACTTTTATTTAATTTTACTATATTTGTAAAAAATGTATTGTATATACATTTTATATTTATAATATTAAAATAAATATTCTACAATGAGTTGTGTCGTTGTGTACATTATTTATGCAAAAATCAATTGAAAAATGTTATAAAAAAAGCGATCTTAAAAAAAAATATTCATGTAATTATAACAAACAATAATCCTTTTGAATTTCAATAACTAATTATACATTTTTATAAAGTATATATAATATTATTTGTATATAAATAATACAATAGTAAGATGATACAAGAAATAAAAGGGTTTTGTTCTGTCACACGAATCAATTTGTTTTTATTCGTGTTTTTTTTGTTGTATTGTCCTTTAATTTTGTACGATTAAATAGAACTTTTGTTTAACAACAACGATATGATGATCGCATTTCTATATATATATATATATAAAGAAAGATGCTATATGTAAATGATAGATATTTAGAACAAGAATAATCCTAATGTGTAAACTACATTTTCAATTAGTTATTTAAATAAATATATATATATATATATATAAAGAAAAGGTATAGCAAATTTTCAAACATTGTTTTCTGTTAATTAAATGCATGTATAATATATATTTAATTTTTTGTCTACTATTTCTTTGGTATTTTCTTCGTTTTATTATTTGCTTAGATATATTTATATATACATAATTATATATATACAAAATCGCTGAATAAAAAAACTATGTGAAGTGGATATAATTGTATTTTATAAAATTTTATTATATAAATTAAGAAAGCAGCAAAAAAAAAATGTGCGAGGTTTATGTCAATAATTCATTAGCATTTTTTTTATTTATATATAGTTATTTTATTTATATAGTAATTATGTAACTATACATTCATTCAGAATTTATATGAAACTGAAAACGAATAACAAAAACTAAATTATGATAAAAAATTATTCTATAAAGTTAACTTCAAATTATAAATATATATCAGATAAAATCTTTGCATTTCACTGTATATATAGCATATAATAATGTTCATCGTTTGGTAGTGTTGTGTATGTACATATCTGTATATAATGATGTATAAATAAACTACTGTATATGTGATTATTTTTTACTATATATATATATTGAATATACAATTCATATATATATATGAAATATCTGAAATTTTAAAGATCTTATATAACTCTATATATAATTCTATAGTATATATAAGTTTACCTATATATATATATGTATAGCATATATAAAATACATATAGCTACGTAAAGATATATAACAATTGCGTGCTTACAGATTTTTCTCTCTTTTAAATTGACATTTTTAAATTTATTTCATTAATTAATGTTATAATCTTTGATCGCATAGTTTTTTTAAGGTTTATTTTTTTGTGTTGTGTGTTTCGTAATATTATTATTATTCTCTGTCTATATATACATATATATCTATATATATAATGTATTTATTTAATTTATATACCATCGAGATTAAATAATGATTAAAAATAAGTATATTTAATTTACTGTCAAATAAAATATCTTTTTAAATCGCTTCTCTTTTACTCATTCCATATATATGTTTCATAAATTTATATATACATACTACAGGTATATTTTATTATATTTATACAGGTAAATATATCAAGAAAATCTGCAGGGAGGGCAGGTCAATGATTTGAAAACACGATTTTTAATTGTTTGTTGATTGTTATTTACTAAATATATTGTACGTATCTAGAAAATATCATATATAAAAAAATTAAATATAACAACATATTAACTATAATATTGTTATTGATTTGTACTCTTTTTTTTTTGTTTTTGGTTATTTTATTTTTTTGGTTGTTTTTTGGTTGTTTTTATTTTATTTTATTTTTATTTATTTTATTTTGGTTGTTTTTGGTAAATGTTATTTCATTTATTTATGTTTTTTATTTTTCACTAAAATAAATGTGCATAAATTTGCAATATATGCATTAATCGTATATATATATTATTGTATAAATATCAAATAATATATATAGTATAATATAAAATCAAGTGAATTGATGATTTTGTATATATTTTGACAAAATGAAAAACAAAAAAGATTTTAATTGGATACATTATAATATATATGTATGAAATATAATATTTTAACAATATGATTGAGCAGAGAAAAAAAAATGATATGCGAATATTGTTATTTTTCATAAAAAAAAAATAATGTATAAATATAATTAATAATTTTTTACAAAATGATAAATTGATGACTGTTTAAATTAATTTTTTATTTTTTTTTTAAAATCTGTATATATGTAATATGTATATATTGTATTTTGATTTTCATTATTTACTATATATATAATAAGTAAATGGATTGTTTTCGATATAAAATGATTTAATAATCAATATTATTGATTGATGGTAAATATAAAATTTTCAGTATTTAAATATTATTCTTATTCGTAGAAATTTTTAACGACCAATATCAAAAATGAAATAAATTCAAAGGGCATAGATTCTGTAAACGTCCACGCAAAAAAAAAAAACGGTCTCCATAATCGCATTTACAGGTATGAACCATTTTCTTAATTCAATAAAGTAATAGCAAATTGTATATATTATAACATATAATTACATAACGTTTTGGATTTTGGATTTAATTTATAAACATTTTCTAATTCGAAATGTTAGAAAAAAAATTCTGTGTAAAATTTTCGGTTTTCTTTTCTATACCGACACAATCGAATCACTAATACTTTTTTGCATTATTAGTTTCCTTATTAGAATTTGATAAATTATTCTTACATATTTTCTAAAATATAGTATGTATATCAAGTTAAATTAAAGATTGCACAACAACTGCGAATTTTTATATCAAAAACCAAAATTTCAACATTTGCAAAACCGGCGATACAAACAGCGAGTGTTTATATATTTATTTATTTTTTCCTGATATATTTATGTTATTACATAAGAATGATTTATATTTTATATAAATAAAAAAATACATAAAAAAATATATATTTTAATTTAAACATTAATTTGTTATACGATAAACATTTAATAATATATGTATATATTGATATTTATTTATTTTGATGTATAATTTTCATATATAGTATATACTATATATATACAAATGCAAAAAAATAAAACGAAATTAATTTCCACCAACAGTGCATAACATATTTTATTTTTAATAACACAAAAAAAAAACAAAACCAGACTTAAATTTTATATACAAAAAAAATATATATTATATATATAGAATATAAATTGTGTGTATATTGTATATTGATATACTGATCAATAAATTCAGTGTAATAAAATAGGGAAAATCGATAATTGGAAGATAAAACCAATATGTAACGAAAACGTTTATCAATATAAATGTATTAATATACCGATTGTGGTGGTTATACGACAAAATTTTCCCTTAAACTACAGAGATGAACTTAATTTTAATAACTATAACAATAATCCCACATACGAATATACGCTTAATAATTTTAACTCAATGGTTATTCAAGAGCGATTCATGTTTATTAAAAAATCTTAATCAAATAAAAATGTTAATATACAAATAAACATTTGGACAAACAAACATAAAACGTATTTCGATTTGAAATTAATAAATAATTGCATATGTCAGTATATATATAATATATAAGTATATATAAAAATCTCTATATATAAATGAAAACAAACCCATATAAACGAAATTCTGTTTGAAAATCTTTCCAATTGGTTTGCACTGCTGTTCATCGAATATTTACATAATATTTCAATAAAATTTTGTAATATTTATTATAGTTATATAAAGATATATAGAATATGAATATTTATATATACGATTTTATTTGGTGTTATCGCAGGCTAGCGCAAAAAAAAATTCATTTTAAAATCAACCGATCCCATATATTTACTGTATCGTCGTATATAATTTAATCGCATTTGAACAAATTGTTTAAAAGAAATTTTTACATGTACAAAATATATACAAAAAATAATAAATACATTATCATCACACTTTTTGAGTTTGTTGTTTTCACTATGTATAGTTTTTATTTCTTGCTTATAAACATTATATTACATTCATTCAATATACAATTTATTTCAGATAAATTATATATACGCGTATATATGGAAATTATTGGTGATATCCTGTGGATTTTATTGCAATATGTAAATATAAATATTTATTTAATATTAAAATAATAATATTTATATCTATATGAGAATACCGAATCTTTCATTTATTTTTGTTTTTAGTAGTATTATAAAGAATTATATTTATAAACATGCATACTAATTAAAAAGAACACATTAAAATTGTCAAATACAACCGTGTAAACAAAAACAATATCTAAATTTATTGATAACACCTCTCTCCCGTCTTATACAGTGTTTATATTTATATTTTATAATGAGATTTTGATTTATTTCATTTTTATTGCTATATAAACATCTAGATATAACTTTGCTAAATTTTATTACTATATTTTATAATATATTTCTTCTTGTTTGGGACATTAACGAAATACAAACATGAATTATTGATATTTATGTATATCACTAATTACTTATAGACAGGAAGATTTTCATTTTCATTAGTCCTTAAATATGTCCTTAAATAGAAAACATTTTACCCAAAAATAAAACCATTTCAATTATAAATTTTAATTATAGAATCTAAATAAATTATTATAAAACGTCTAATTTTTGACTGATTTAAAAAATAATAAATGTTTTAATATCTTTTAATACATATACGGTAAATAATAAAATATTTCCGGTAATTTAATCTATAGATATATAATATATATATATACCATTAAAAACATTTTCCTATATTTTCCCCTACCCTTTATAAAACTTTATATTTAAAAATATAATAACGTAAACAACATTTGTTGTTGATATCTCTCAATTATATATATGGAAAATTGTATTCCTATTTTGGGATAAAATGTAAATAATATAATACACAATCAATTTCGCAGCGAGTGTGCCCCACGTTTATATATATATATTGATTTTGAAATATAAAAATAGAAATTTATACAATTCATTGAATAAAAATCAATCTTTTTCCTCAATACAAATATTTATATAAGTATATCGTTTGACAAAATAAAAATATAAAAAAAAACAGGTGAAAAAGGTGTAAAATTGAAGCAATGTCGTTGTTTATCGTTCAAAAAAAAATATATATATATATATATCTATAGTATTTTAATGAATGCAATTTTTCTTTTCTTATTATTGTATTATTTTTTTTTTATATAAATACAACAAACGTATAATATTATTTCTGTATAATCAGGTGTATGAAAAATTTCTTTTAGAAAAAATATATACAGGGGTATAAGCAGTTACTTAAAAATGTTTGTCATAACGGATGGATGCTTTATAAATAATATTTCCAGTCAAATAAATATGAATATTATTTAATTTTGTATATAAAACAAAAACATAATTTAATTAATATTTTAACTAATATTTCGATTACATATTGTTATGTAATGATATACATTTATTTATTATACATTTATTCTTAATCTAATCGTTTCATTTACTTTTAGAATTTAGTTGTAATTGATTTTGGGTATAAAGAGTACAACCACGATAAAATACAAATGCTAAATTATAACAAAATGAGATGGTAAACATCCATGTGAAAGATGATGTATTATATTGCATTTTAGACGGTGACTCAATTATTGATTGATGATCCCTTGGAAACAATAAAAATATGGAAATTGTATTTCTAAATTTTGAAAGTTTTGCCTGATCCCTAATACATAAATCAATATATAAAATACCAATACGGACAAAAAAAACGAATAGAACGAATTTCCTTTTTCTTTTTTTTTGTATATACAGTTTTTATATATTGTTAGCACATACAATTGAATGGCTAGAACATATATACTTTGGAAAAATGGATTACAACGGAGACGATATAATATAAATCTATATATAGCTTTTTGGAACAGGAAAAGTTGATATCTCTGTGCTCTATATATAGTTATATATACATAAGCTGTCAAATGAAATGAGGATATATACCAATCCATTTGTAAATGTATGATATCCGTGTGGATAAAAAAATCAAAATAAAAAACTTATACGACAGTGATGGTAAATTTAATTTTACAATTTTTTGGTTTGATTTTGTATATTTTTTAAAGTGAATTTCTTCGGAAAATTCATGTATAGGCAAGGGCAATAAAAGCGTGGTTTATTCTATCAAAGTTTTCATGATATTCCTAAATATGTCCTTAACAATTTTTTGGTTCCTATAGAAAATTTATAAGTAATACGACATTTTTTGTTATTAAACCATAATAAACTCTAAATCCAAAGTAATTTCATTCCAAAGATATGATCTATAAGTGGCCATCGATCCCTTAACTTGTTACTCAAAGTTAAATTCTACTTAATGTATATATAGTTTAACGAACTTTTTTGTCGGAAAAATGAGCTGAAAATATGATTGAAAATCATGGATAAGATATCTATATATTCTTTGAATTTAACAGGAATTCGGTACATCTTTTTTTATATTTAATTACATATACACAGATTTACCTATCACAGACAAATATATAATAAATTAATGATTTCACTCAAAGCATGATACAATTCATGTAATATTAAAGTTGACTTTTAAAAATATAGTCTATAAACAAATCTGATTTGAATTTAAAATTTTATCAACGTAAACAAATATCACACAAATTAATACTTTGATGGAGCTATTTTATCTCTTACAATATATTTCTATTTTCTTATTAATGTGTATAAGCGGCATTATTACAAAGATGATAAAACACATGAAAAATCATAATATTTTCATAATTATCTTTATAATATATTGATTTGTTGTATACATACACATATATTTATAGGTGTACATAATGAATGCACATATTTATTATTATTATTATTTATTATTATACAATGAAAATATTTTTCTATACTCTATAATAAAGTGTGTCTTATATATATTTATTGTGGGCATCAAACATAGATATATAAGGAACGTTATATACGTGTTATAAATGCATATATATATATGTATATACTATATACATTTATTATAAATTGTATATTATAAGTATAAACTTTTCAAGATAATATATATTTAAGTACATTATTGATCATTTCTGTAAATATATATATTAGGTACGTATAAATTTGTGTAGTAATAAATTAACAACATAAAATACACATTAATATATTTTGTTGATGTTTGCCATATTATTAATGCAATATTATATATCTATATATATCTGTATACAATTACAATTATAAAGTTTGCAAATTCGATGTATTTTCTTGTCTATATGTCCGATAAGTTTTACCAAGAAAAATTACTATATATTTCTCTAGACAATTTTTTTAATATATAACTATATATGTATGATAGTTAAACGCGATATACATATATAATGATCATAATAAACATTATAGTCAAAAGTGTTAATTTTTTATTTTTTCATGTAGGTACATAGAACATTATTCTATATTATAATATAATAACAATGTTCTTTTATATTAATGTATTTTGTATATGATTCATTGTCCTTTTGACATGCATTTATCCGCATACATTTCAATATATATATAGGAAATGAAAATATATAATGGGGAATGAATTATGATTCATATACAAATTATGATAAATAAATTATATTTTTTCCACATTGATAAATATAAGAAAAAAAAACTACAGAGATCTATCTATCTATAACATGATTAAAATTTTGTTTGGTTCTGAAAAATATTATTTATATATGATTGAGCTGCTCTATTTCGTATTCTTAACATTAATTTATGAAAAATCCGATTCTGTGATGTAATTGATAAAATTGACCGTGGGTTCGAATCCTAATGAATACATAAAATATGTTTTTTCGTTTATTTACGAATCTGAATATTCACACAGAGTTGCATATTTTCCGATGCAAATTATGAAATTAACAACCGATGGCTATTGTTGGATGCTAAAACCAATTGACCGGTTATAATGCGAACAAAAAACATTGAATTGAATTATATTAATTGTGGATGTGAAATTCGGGATAAAACTAAAATTTACTCAATGTATCTCGCAATGTAATACCAAAAATTATTCCATAATAAACTAATCTATATATAATATATTAATTATTTGTTTCAAAACAGAATTCAATGGATTACCTCTTATACATGCTTATTCCGTTCCTTGCTTCTATAAACATATATTTATGTAGAAAAAATATATATATAATATTCATACCGATATAAATATTCCAATTAATTTAATAAATTTCAATATAAATCAAAATGTTATTACCAATTAAAAATAATGCATATATATGTAATATAAAAAAAAACTTTAAAGTCCAACACTATATTAAAATATAAAATATATAATTTTTTGTATGTATAGAAAACAAATTTGAATTATTTTATTCTCACGTGTAAAAAATCCATTAAAAACCAATAATTTAATAAATAAATCTCGATTAATATATTCAATCATTATAATTTATTTACTTTTTTTTCATTAAAGATTAAATTTTTTTTTATATTAAAAACAAGAAGATAAAAAACCCATATATATATATAAATAAACGTTTTAAAATCTTAAAATTCAAATGATGATCGACGATGATCTTCATCATAATATATTTACTTTTTTTCTAAAGTTTATACGTGCTCCATTATTATTATTATTATTATTATTATAATTTACTATATATAAAGCATCGCAAACATTCGAAATGTATCGATACACATTCATATGTTATTATTATTATTATTAAATGCTCAAGAGCAATTACATGCCGATTATAGTTCCAAAAAAATAAACAAAATTTAATAAATATTATATATTGAACTATATAGATATATAAAGATTATTTATAAAATTAAATCTATATATGAAGTAAAAGTTAAACAAAATTGTATATTTTATGTATATATGTATATAACAAATAACATATAAATATAAAACCAAAAAGAATACCAGAGTAGAAATCATTTAATTTTTTGTTGTTTATAACCGTTGTTGAATCGATTGAAATTATATTAATGGATGCGGATTTTGTACAAATTATACAATAATGTTTAGCCAAAATAAAAAAAAAATTAAAAATACCATACATATTAAGTTATATAAATCTATATAAATTATTATTAGTGTTTTTATACTATCCGAGAATTTCGGAATGGCTCATCAGACTACATGCAAACGAATTATATATAAAAATATAGGATTTTCGTATGTGCATATTCTCTATAATCTACCATTTAATTATATTTAAACGCATAATTGGTTAATAAATATCATACATAAATCAAATAGTCAAAAAATTGTGTGTGTTTTTATTATGGTTTTCTGTTCTTAACAACAAAAAATGCTGCTTGGCCAATACATACAACAAAAAGTACGTACCAAATGTGAAATTGTATTGATATTATAGTATTATTATAAAAGAGATTAGCAATTCTATAAAGATTTTCTTCTAATAGTAACAATATTATTTTCAAAAAGCATAAGGCTAAATTCGATTATTATTTAGCTGAAAAGTTGTATTAAGAATATATTTTAATTGATTTACAGATAACATAAACTTTTAAAAATAAAATATATATCGTTATTGTGTTAGTAAAATAATAATTATCGATATACGTACAAAAAAATTTAAATAAATATAATCTAAAATTAAAAATAGTATCTAAATTATATCTAAAAATCAGAGCGCAATTATAAATAAAATTAAATATAAATTAAAACTACCCTAACAAGCCGAACAACGATGATTTATCATGGGAGGAGATTCTCAAACAGACCAGAGCTGTCGGATAGGAAAGAATACTTGGCGCGTGGTCGGTCCGCTGAAGGACTAGAGGGCTTGACCCAAGTACTCCCTGGATAGGATTATAATAAATGATAATTGGCGCCTCACTTAGACATAGAATGCTGAGCGGCAAGACCCAATTATTTGTTCATTTTAATGTAATATAGGATAAATTATTGTCAAGTAGTCAGTCCATTAAAGAGAACTGACCGCTTTCAATAACTTTTGTATGTGGTTATAAGGAAAAAAAGGACACATGAATTATAAAAAAAATTATTTTCAATATAATGCAAAAATGGGTTAGTAAAAATATTAGTTTGAATTCATGATAGATCTATGTTTGTATGCAAACAAAAGGAATAAATTAGTCAATATATTATTTATTTGTATTTCCCATATACCATTTAAAAGTGTTCATGTTTTATATTAGTTAGAAAATTAGTAACATAAAGCTATATATGTATATTGCTTTCAATGTGATATACCATGAACTCTAAAAGGATTATATTTCTAAAAAAAAGTAAAAAAATGAATTCATTTATAATAATTTAAAGTGAAAATGAATGAAAATAATATAGATAAATGAAACCGCTTGCGGTTGGTCGTGCGGCTTATTACCGACACCGTAAAATCCACAAATTAAGTAACTAACAACAGAAGGCTGTTGTTGGACGCTAAAACCAGATTGTTGGTTGTATAGCGAAAAATAAAATTTATTAATTTTATTAAATGAAAACCCGAGAAAATTAAATGAATATAAAATATTTATAATAATCGCAATCATAACCGAGATATGTAGATAAATGTAAATAGAATTTATTTGTTTAAGATTATTTTTTTATTGAATACCATTTGTTTTACTTTCTTTTATAATGAAATATAATGAAAATAAACTGTTCACTCACTCAATCGTTGGAATTTAAAAATTCGTAAAGCTGGCAGACAAAATCACACTAACCTGAGAATGAAAAGAGAAACATAAATGATAATTTAATAATTGAAACAAAAAGTATACGATTATGATGTATTTTCTTTTATAACAAAATTTTATTTACCTGTTTGGACTTTTATAGAATACACGATTGATGACTGCAAATTTTCAATAAATACAACGATGATAACAGCAAATTTTCCAAAACGCACCGATGATAACACCAAATATTCTGTAAATTAAAATATATTTATATTAGTAACAAATACTATAATTTAATAATAAGATGTTGAATATATAATTATTATTGTTATAAAACTATTAAAAAAAACTTTCTATCCCAGGTAAATTACAACGAAACATTGAATACGAAATTTCAAGTAAACAGCTCAAAAAGCGATTTATATTGAAGAATGAGAAAGATATCGGGTAAAAAATGTTCCAACTAAACTAATAAGTCACATCCTGTGTACGCCTTTAATATTATTGTATTATTCGAAAATGATATACGCGGAGCCAAAAAAATATCTTAAATTGGTTCTTATAATATATATATATATGATACAAAATAGAATTTGATAAATACACATAAAAGAAGAATAAAAAAAATCTCAAATTTAATCCTATATAAACATTTTTAACTTATTGGTTTTTTTTTCTTTTGAATTTAAAGTCATAAATTAATATCACATCAAATATTATAACATAAATATAAATATTGATAAAATGTTTTACTTTACAGGTTGTATACTATGAGATTTTATATTTTCTATAAAACGCATTTATCTTACATATGGAATTAGATTTGTTTAAATACAAATATGTGTTCGGATTTTTGCTAAAAATATCTTCTTAAAACAATATTTTGGATCATTCTATTTAAAATTTAAGGATTTTCATGAATAACTTTATGTATGCGAAAATGCTTATTAATGGAATAAATTTACAATGTATAAATAAAAAAATGAATATCAAAATATTTTTATAACCTTTTCTTCCACAATATCAATATATTAAAATAATATCGCATAAATACATTTTTAAATGCATATTTTTTTGTTATTGAATATAAATATCTTAAATTAGATAATATAAATATGCTATCTGTAAAACGAAGAAATATTAAAAAAATATTTACGAAATGATATGTTATAAAAGAATAAATCATTTGATTGAATTTAATAAAATAATTTAAAAATATATATTAAATATTTTTGTTTATAGAACAAAAACTCAAAAAAAAAAAAAACGAAAATATTTTATAATTTTATATATTATATATTGGGATAATTTATTGTTGATATGGTGTTTGTATGATTTTAAATGAACGGAAACATAAATGGAATGCTTTATTATATATACTCCAATATATATATTATAATATTATTCATCATAAATACCATATCAGAATTCTCAAATATATAGAAATATATTTTTTCAAAATATTAATATCATCCAATCGGTCATTGCATGTTAAATCAAATTATTTTATTGAAATAAAAAAAAAACTTAAATTATGAAAAGATTCATGTATCCATATAAGAAAACGGCAGACATTCGCATGATATGTTCTAAATAACTCTTCTTTTTTCCTTGATTCGTTTTATATATGTCTGTAAAAATGAATTTCTCTTACATATGCGTATACAATAATTCATGAATTGTTTCTTATAACAATTCTCATTTCACGTATATGATATATAAATATCATATACATATTTATATTCTTTTTATTGATTTTTATATTTGTATATGGTTTCTGATCCATTATACTTTTATATAGCGTGACAAAATTAAATTATAAACAATATTATTATTGAATTATCTCTGAAATGAAATTTGCAAAATTTTATGATCTCTTACATATAACAATATATTTATATTGATTTTAATATATCAATTTAAAATTTTTATCACTTCTTCACTTGAATATATATAAAATAATATTTGCGATTGATTAAAACAAAAAAAAATTAATATTTATGAAAAATTTTAGTTTACCAACATATAAAAATACTTATTTGGTATTAACGTAACTCAATAAAAAAGGTGATTTTGTCTTTAACATAATATTATTTAATTTTTTTAGCATAATTTCATTTAGAAACTTTTTGCAATAATGCCATTGCCATCGTTTTGAAATGGCAATGAAAATGTTTTTATTTTTGTATGGTATAATATTATAAATATTTGAATATTTTTATAATAAATATAATTAATTTTCGATGTAAGAACGCAATATTGATATGAAAACCATAAAAATAACGATATTATAGTATATAAATGAATCGCATAAAGAAGTTTCTTATTCCTCAAATATAAATAAAAAAGCGTATTATACACCTTAAATTAAATTTTATTACACAAATACAATTTAAACCACACACATTATATATTGAATCAAGAATATCTGCCCTATAGAGACCTGTCACTGCCCTATATAATACACATTCGAAAAACAATTCATATCCTCTTTTAATTCCCATGGTTTTTTTCTTCCACATAAATTTGACGTAATATATTAACAATATATTATGCTTAAATGCCTTCATCATATAAGTTAAAAATATAAAAAGTCAAAGTTAAAAAAACACCGGTAAATCAAAACCTATTCACCGATTTTGGAAAATATCCGTAGCCATTGCTGATCATATAAATATAAAGGACAGATGCAATGTAAATATTAAAAATTTTATTCATAATTAATTATGTCAACCAAATATTCTATTTTATGCTGCCATACACACAAATATAATATATAATATTTCTATATATAAAATGAAGACCCTTTATCTAATGGAAAATATAAAAACGATACTATAAATTAAGTCCTACTGTATATATAAAATGATCATAATTTGTATGTATATATTACAATATAAATTTAAAATGCGTGATATCAATGATCTTCTATATCCATATATGTACTTGGTATGGCTAGCATCAAAAGTATATATATATATATATATATATATATATATATATATATTGTATTTATAATAAAAATAATGATGAAAATCTCAAAAGAAAGGAAAGGTTACTTATTCGTTAAACAAATGTTTAAAAATAAATAAGGAACTATGTAAAAATTATGATAAAATCTATTTTAATATATATGATCAAATGATAAGACACACATAAAACTGACTACCTGATGAGACTATAAAAATGTTAAAAATATTTTTCAATTAAAAATTTAGTTATAAATGGAATATTTTGTTTTTCATTTTTTATTATACACATCCTTTGATTTTATATTGTCCTAAAACTAACATAAACAAAATTAATTTTACCTCCATAAATAACAATGCAAAAGGAATTATCTTATCATAATGGTTAGATCTTGCTATCCTGTTATTATATATATATAGATAAATGATGTGTATATCATCATAAGATTACATGTGTAACAAAAATATATAAAAACACAATAAAAGGAAATGCTAAGATTTGGACGACATTCAATGCGATTAATTAATTTTATTTTTAAACTAAAAAGATTTGTTGTTATATAAAACATGGAAATTAATTAGTTTAAAAATGCAAATATAAGAGGCATGATTTGTATACAATAAAATCAATTTATTATTAATCGAATAACTGTTTATCTAACTTTAGTCTATAAACATGTTATTGATAAATATAGTAGAGTTTTTAAATGAAAAATATTTCTTTACTATGAATTCAATATGGTAAAATTAAAACTGCATATTTAGTTCAAATATATTAATAAACCTAACAAGTACATGTATAATTGTTTTTGTTCATTATATATTATAATATATATAAACTGACACTGATTCACATTAATGTTTGGCTAATATTTTCATCTTGATGAGGCACTATATTCAACAATTTAGAAACATACAAATGATTAAGAATCTTAAAATATTTATAATTTCATGCAAACACTTTTGAAACGTTTTTTTTTTGTTCAATGGTCGATTAAATTTATCGTCTGATTGGAGTTTATTGCAATATTTAATTAGTTTATTTTTGATATCAAGTTTTATTTCAGTTATAAGATAAAAAATAATGTTACAAAATCCCGGCATAAATCAAAGCCCTTGAAATACTAGTTCTATACAGTTCTATGGTTGAATAAGAAAAGACAAATCTCACCAAATATCACGTATGAAATGCATTTATATCAACTTTTTTAAACATTTTACCAATGCAAAGCATAATTTTTGAATCAACATAAAATTAAGCTGAAAAACTGTTGATATATTGAGAAAAAAAATAATAAAATAATATACTAAATATGATAACTGTTGGTGTGTGTGTAAAAATATAATATTACATAAGCGATATTCTATTGTTTAAAAACATAATCACGAACTTTATATGTCCGATTATTATTGAATATCGATTGTTGCTCGCTTTTGATATATATTTTTCGTTGTTCTTTTTTTCATTTCATTTTAAGTTATTTATTTTATTTATTATATTATGTATATTGTTTTTATAATATATTATATACTTTTAATATACACAAAAAAAAATTTCGTTATTATGTCAAATAGTGTTGTTATTTATTTGTTCGTGACAAAAGATGTATTATAATAATGTATATTTAAAGTCATATATCAAAGGTAGAAAATCTTTTTTGTTGATAACATTTTTTTTTGCTTTACTTTTCATTGATTTAATTTTTTATTAATATTTGTTTGTGCCCACTTTTCTTCTCTTCCCTGTAGGTTTTGTTTCCGATTTTTTTTCTTTGAACTAAATATATAAATACCAATTTGATATATGCACATGAATGCAATAATCGTTTTTATGTATGTATGTATGTATGTATATGTGGAATATAATTTTCTTAATATAGCAATTTTATCTACTGGTTTCAATTATATTTTTATATTTAGTATCGGTTATAAGAAGTTTTATTTAGGTATATAAACAATTTAAAGTCAACTATAAAAAAATAATAAGTAAAAATAAAAACCAAAGCAAAAAAAAAAAATTATAACAAACAATAAATTATAAACTACATAATAAATATTAATCTTTGATATATCGAATATATTGTCTAAATACATATATATTTATATATAGAGCGCAATTGCTTAGTATTGTTTTTTTTACAAGTTACAATTTAAATAAAATTATGACATGCAATTGAATATTAATAAAAAAAAAGCATTTTTGTTTGATTGTTAGTTCATTTATCTATATATACTTATATAGTAAGTATATCATAAATTTGTTTATGCAGAAAATAATATATTTATATTTGTGTTCTATATATTATTTATTTATTTGTTCCAATATTTATTTTAAATAAATCATGAATAAATGTTTTTGTTTTCTGATTTAATTGGATTCAATTATTATTTATTAGTATCGGTTATATCCCAATTGGATATAAAAGAAAATCTTAAAGGATATATTATTATTGCATGATAGATTTTGTAATTTATTATACAATCAATTTAAATGTACGATTAGGTGCGACTTAATCGATTACTCTATAATTAATGAGAATAATTTTTTAATTATCTTTGGAATGTCAATCAAAACATTTAATAAAATATCAACATTGATGAAACATTAAAAAAGTAAATTAATTTTACAGATCGAAATGATTGAATTGAGTGTGAATCACAACGCATGAAAAATAGAATGAAAACCGAAAGGGAAAATATAAATTAATTTTTCCCATTTAAAAGTTATATGACTTTAATTTTAAATTATATAACTTTTAATTAAACTATACTTAAAATCAAAATAATTGCATAAATAAATCTTTCAATAACATTAATGCTTTATAAATATAGGGATTATTTAATAAATAAAATTGTAATGAATTAAATTATTTTTAAGTATATTTTTTTCTAATAAATCTATAATCTTTATATGTACAAAAAAGCAAGTATAGATAAAATGTTTTTGCATTTCATACGGTATTAAAAATGTTTAAGAGTAATTTATAAAAAAATATAATAAATTAATTTATATTATAAAAATTAAAATAGATAGTGTATTTTAAAATGAAATATGTAAATATTAACTAAATCATTATAAACTAGAGCAAATTTTATGATTATATAAAATCTATATAATATTAATAAAAAAAATTAAATAATATTTTGCATTAGTAAACTATAAATTGCATATAAAATAATAAGAAACCAGTTTCATTAAAATGATTTATGTAATTTATAATGAATTTATATGAATAAATCTATAATATAACATAATAAATATAAGTTATTATTTTTTTTTCTTCATTTATTTGTTGAATATACACACCACAATAATAATTATATAATATTAAATATTTTATTTCTTATATACGTTTGATTTTTTTTTTGAAAAGTGTCGGTATTACGATAATATTACTGCAGATCGTATTTATTATTATTATAAATTTTCGAACCAAACACATTGATATTAAATTTATATATTTATTGCAAAGAATTCATTAAAATTATTTTATTAATATTTTTTGTATATAATACCGATATAATTACATATAGCAATTTTCCTACTGTGTTGAATATCGATTATATGTACATATTTGAATAAGATATAATATACTCTGAGATATAGTGCATTTTATATAAATGATAATGTCTATATATATCTGCGATACTTTTATATCATTAATAAATGTTATATAACGCACAGAAAATCGATTCAATTTGACTGTGCGATTATAAATAAATTATCTTAAAAATGTTTATGTTTATATATATTTTGTAAATTGGTTTATTTTCATAATTGCTTATATGATTATATGAAAAAGTTATCTGCTCTCATTCACGGGTATTACAATTGAACTTGATGATTTTATGATGATATTGCCATCACCGTCAGGGAAAGTGACAAAACATATTATCTATGTAAATTCATGCATTTATATATATGATGAAAAATCCTTATAGTGCAATATATTGTAACAAGATTAAAATTATTAATATATATTTGAATTGGTTTCTAAACCAAAATTTTTATTAAAGAAAATTTGTCAAACGAAATCTGTCATAATCTTGTCAATGAATTCTGTGAACCAAAATTAAAACACCGATTTTTAACCAATAAATCAATATAAAAATTACAAAAAAAAAATCTTTAAAATCAGTTCATATTCATATGAATATAGATAAAATTGATAATTGATTGACACACACAAAATATGTACACCATTTAGATTGAAATAATAATGAAATAAGATAAGCCAAAAACCAATTTATTAGAGAATTTAATATTCGAATTTTTAATTTTAATGCATTTTCAACATTACCCAGAAACTATATTAGAAAAAAATTAAAAATAAAATAAACAATGAAGGGATTGTCACATAACTATCACTATATATATATATATGTTAAATTGTATCCATATAGAAGATGTTCCATATATAGAAAGTCATTTATATATGTATATAAATAATTTATAATTTAAATACTGCGAACAAACAAGCAGTATTTATTTTAAGCAATATTATATATTTTTGTAATGTTAATCCTATATATGCATACATATTTTTAAATAACCAATCAATCAATCAAATAATCAATCAATCATTTATACACAAATATACACATATATGGTACATATTTATAAATTATATATATAGGTGTGTATTTTATTATGTATACACATTAACTATATAAAAATCACTAATAAATATTTTAAGTAAATATTAAAAAAAAATTAAGAAGAAAAAAAAAGAACTGCTTTTTAACAACCAATCCAAAAATATACATATATAAAACAACAATAACAAAACACACATCATATGGAATTTAATCCTTGTCATTCCATTCAAATAAAATGTATATAAATAATTTAAAAATTTGTTTTTAATCATACAAATGATCTGTACATATTTATATTGAAATACCAAATCACTCTGTACATATAATATACAAATGTAACAAAAAACAATAATATATATTAAATAATGCATCACTTAAACACAAAAATAAAAAAAAACTTTACAATAAGCACATAAAAAAAAATTCAGTAGCACAATTAATCTTTCTTTCTAAATGTCTGGGCATAAATAGTTGTATATATTGTTAAACGAAAAAGTTATTTGTAATCTGTATATTTTTATAATATAATATACATATTTGTATATATTATATATTTATAAAATAAGATACACTGTATATATGTATAAATTTCAAATATACTGAATTGAAAATGAATATTTTATTGGATTATTGATTAACTATACTATACGAAATATATAATGTCTATATAATACACAATTGAACGCAAGAGAATATATATGCAGTGAAGAATTCAAAATTCATTGAATTCATGCTTTGAAATATGTACTTTAAAATACATGTATTTATATTAGTATTAAACAATTTAATAAAAAGATTTCATCTATATATATATAAAACAGTATTGTAAAATATATTTGATGCTCTATAAACATATAAGTGTATCAAAGTTAAAATCTAGTATAAATGATGTATACAATATACATAAAATATCTCTAAATAACGTTTTAATATAGATCAATACATATAACTAACACAAAATAGAACAATGTCATTAATAATGAAATTCATTAACCAATTATAATTTTATTAAATTCTTTTATTTACACGAAAATCCATTTATCAAAAAAATAATAAAAAAAAAACAATAAAATAAATATACCATTTATAGACTATGCGAATCTTTAATTGCATCAATTTATATAAAAATAAGTAAATTATTAAATATAATCTTTGTAAATATGTCAACCTCATTTAGTCTCTATATAAGTACAAAAATTTATGAACGTAACATGCAGTTTAATACACAAACAATAAATAAATTCTATATTTATTACTGATTTATATTTATAAAAAGAAAATCCTTTGCATCGGTATATGTACAATGAACGTCTGCCCTTTCGATATATTATACATATATGGAATATTAGGAAAAATAATAATAGCATTCAATGTACAATACTCTACAAATATAACATATCGCGCGATAAATGCAAATAAATAGATATAGATATACGTAAAATAAAGTAAACAAAAAAATGAAATCGATCTAATATGGAATTCATGAAAAACACCTTAAAAACGGCTGTAATAATTCATGTACGTGTTTAAATGATTTCGGTACAATTTTTAAATTGATTATTTCAGTGTAAACCCAACTTTGATATTAACATATCAAGATCACTAATGCAAATTCAAATAAAATGTATTTTTAAATGTCCCGTTTAATCGACTTAGAAAAAAAATAAGATATTTTAAATTAAATGTTTAAAGATTTTCATTGTCCTTAAAAAAAAACTATAAATATACGATTGATCTGTGCGAATTCAACGTATAGAATAATTATTCATATATCTAAAGCTATAAAAATAAAATATACAACCTACACTCACTACATAAAATATATTATTATTATTATTATATAAATTTTTTTTTTTTAAGTAAACTGAAGATAAATAAAATAAATTCATACATTATTTATAATCGATATTAAAGATCGATATTTCTCGCTACTATATGTATAGTATATAAACTTACTATATATATTGCTAATCGCGTGATCTTTTATGCGCACCGTTTAATTTGACATGAAATAAACACACAATGCAACAATTGAATATAATTGTATAATATCAACAAAAAAGAAAAAAAAATAAAATATATTTATAAAAAAAAACAAAATTTATATAAGAATAAGAAATTATATATATTATATTGATACAAGACTAAAGAAGGTTTATTATATAAAATATTTATCAAGAAAAATAATGTGAATATTATAAACATATTTCATTGTGGATTGAATAATATCACATTGTATATTATACAGGGTGTCCCAGTACAGGGTGCCAACCCGAAACGGGCGGGTTCTACACCTCATTTCCAATCAAAAATTGTATGGCGACCCCATGTCTATCTGCCTTGGTTTTCGAGCTAGCCCGAAAAAACGATTTCGTCGAAGTTCAAGGTAGTACGTAGATGTTATTTACCATATCTCAGCAACCACTTATCGGAATCCAATAATTTTAACCTTGTTGGAAAGGTATTTTAACTATCTTTAACTGTTTCTAATAACACAAACATCGGCGACAACCCGTTTTCATGCTATAGCTGGTCAAACACAAGAAATTTCAACGGCCTCAAATATTTTTGTTATTTTGCAAGGTGAGAACTATAGAACTTTTATGTTTATCAGCTGTCGGTTTTTAGAAAAACTTCTTTGATGTTTTAGCTTTAATTTGATGTACAAACTTTTAAAATATGTTAACTCGTCTTAGAGATATAACGAAAATAATATTGAAATATGACGAAAATAATGCAAATTTTTCAAAAATTTAAAACACATTTATTACATTGCAAAGTCCAATGTTCTGTTGTTATCGCGTTATCTAGGTAACATAACTTCAAGGGATTGCAATTAATTGAATGGTTACTTAGCAATAAAAACAGTTACATTTTTAACGTCATAAATTCATTCAATTCTTTTGTTTTTTGTGCTACATCTCTTCGGCATTTGTATGCTACATTGTTTTACGTTTAATATTCATTAGAAAATTAAGTTTGTTTTATAAAGAATAATTCGGAAGTTTGAAACGGTAAAAAACAGTAAAAAATAAATTTCAAAAGCAGCCATCCAAATTGGTGTAAGTAAAAACTATGGTTGGCGTGCAATGAAGGCTGCTGGTTCACATCCTTATCATTTGCAAAAAATTCAAGCACTTAAAGAAATAAACTACGTCCCCAGAATAACTTTTTGTGATTGGGTGATTCGTTGTTATGAACAAGATCCCAGGATATTAAATCAAATTTTATATACGGATGAAGCAATGTTCACACGTGAAGGGATATTTAATACTAAAAATAATCATCATTGGTTAAAGGAAAACCGGCATTCAGTTCGGCAACTCGCATTTCAGGAACGAATAGCAGTCAATGTATGGGCAGGAAAGATTGGAAATCAATTAATTGGTCCATAGTTTCTACCTGGGCGACTGGATTCAGATTCATATTTAGTTTTTTTGCGAAATAGGTTATTCGATTTACTCGATGATGTTACTTTAACTGATTTGCGATTCATTCATTTTCAACATGACGGTACACCCCCACATTTTGCACGAAGTGTAAGAGCACACTTAAATGACACATTCGGTCAAAGATGGATTGGAAGAAATAGCCCATTAAATTGCCACCACGGTCGCCAGACCTCACACCATTAGACTTTTATCAATTGGGGGGTTTGTAAAGACATGGTTTGTAAAACATCAGTTCATACCAGGGAAGATATAATGAATGGCATTAGTAATGCGTTTGAAGTTTTAAAAATAATCCGAATCAAATTCGATCGGCTACTAGGGTAGTATTAAAACGGTGTCGAATATGTCGATCACATAATGGACCCCATTTTGAACAATTTTTGTAGTAAAAATTTAAATTTAATTTAATAAATATACATTATTTTCGTCATTTTTCAATATTATTTTCGTCATATCTCTAAGACGAGTTGACATATTTTAAAAGTTTGTACATCAAATTAAAGCTAAAACATCAAAGAAGTTTTTCTAAAAACCGACAGCTGATAAACATAAAAGTTCTATAGTTCTCGGCTTGCAAAATAACAAAAATATTTGAGGCCGTTGAAATTTCTTGTGTTTGACCAGCTATAGCATGAAAACGGGTTGTCGCCGATGTTTGTGTTATTAGAAACAGTTAAAGATAGTTAAAATACCTTTCCAACAAGGTTATAATTATTAGATTCCGTTAAGTGGTTGCTGAGATATGGTAAATAACATCTACGTACTACCTTGAACTTCAACGAAATCGTTTTTTCGGGCTAGCTCGAAAACCAAGGCAGATAGACATGGGGTCGCCATACAATTTTTGATTGGAAATGAGGTGTAGAACCCGCCTGTTTCGGGTTGGCACCCTGTACTGGGACACCCTGTATATGTATATATTATGAAAATCGCATAAATTTTACAGCTTTTGTATTCAAGTTTATATATACTTTTCATACACACACAACAGGGATATAAAATGCGGATTCAAAATATATCTATCTATATATAATATATATTAAAGATACTATTTTGAATAATTCAAATCCAAAATAAATATATTACATAATGACATAATTCAATTTAATAAATACATAATAACACTGTTTGTACGCGTATATATCTGTAGTAAAGTTAACACAAATGATTTGGTTATAAAAATTGATTGAGTTTATTGAATCTTTAACTTTGGATATTTAAAGAAAATATAATCACATTATTATTCCTACGAATTGTAAGCATTTGTATATTTATACTATAACAATTAAACATATCTTTTTTTGTTTTTTTTTCCATTGTCAATTCTAAATTTGCATTCAGAAATAATTATCTAAAAGCTTTATATCATGAAAAGTATTTGAAAACAAAAAATTAATGGTTTCTTTTTTTTTTTTTATTTTTTTTTTTATTTTTTCTAAACATTATTAGGATTAGGATGTACTTTTTATCGTTGGTTACAAACTTAATACTAAAAAAAATATAATTGAAAATCAGATACGCACAGATTTGTTGTTTTTATATAAATATATCCTGTATTGCTCCATTATACATATTTCGTAAATTTCGCTTTTGTGTATTATAGATCAAAATCCAAAGATATGACCATATTTGACAAACAAAAAAAATAAAAGCAAACAATTTATAGGTAAAATTATCTATATATAATAGTGATATTATTCGTTTTATTTTTCAATTTTCAAAAAAAATATGGTAGCGCTCATATTATCAGAATTAATACATAAATATATATGGTTTTGATAACTAATCTTTAACCATGGTATATTATTTATGATTGTATATAGAAATAAATAATACAATAAAATTATGGTTTTTTTTATGCTATATTTGAGTATATCATCCATTTGAATCGCAGGATAACAATATTTTTAGAAGTAAAAAAAAACAATGATTTTTATCTGATGATGAGGACATAATTTTCATTCGCTATCCCATATACATCGTCGTTCATTAAGGTATATACCTCACATTTATGGTCATATAATATAATATTCACAATACAATGTGAACAGATGAGCATATATACGCAAATATATATACTATACATAATCAAAAAATAAAGGAAATTCTATATGTTTTATATATAATTGTATATATTGTATTATTTGTCGGTTAATTTTCTTTTTAAGATTATACCAAATATATAATATGTGTATATTATATGGTTTGGAGAATTTCTTGTATATTTATTTATTTTTTTTTCTTCATTATTTGATGACATCTGTTTGGGTGTGTGTGCGTGTGTTGGTTTTTATATGTCTTTTAATCTTTTGTTCCTAATGAACAATAACTAACAGAAATTCTTTTATATAGATTACGCATGTAATAAAAAAAGAAGCAAAAAAAAAAATGTCCTTATATTTTCTTTTGTATAAAAAATAATATATAACAACTACTTATTTGTATATATCGCTATATAGATATATGCACATGCAAAGATTGTTTTGAATTATGTAATCAAGATATATGTGAAATATCTAAAGTTAAACAATAGAACAGAAAAAAAACACAGATGAAAATGATATGTAAAAAATATCTATAAATAAAGCGCGTATACAAAAATATTGAATTTGTGGTTTTGTTTTATTAAATATAAATGTGGTTTTGGGATTCATATAGTAATTTTTTTTTTTTCAGAATCGAACTTTAAAATTATTTTAAATTCAATGAAAAGTAAAGCAATATATAATTATATTTTTTTTTAAATATAAAGGTAATGAATATTATACCTATTTCGATCTAAAAAGAAAAATATTGGTTATTTACTCTCGAAGGATTCTCGACAAACAAAATGATGGATATACATATTTAGAAAAATTGTTTTCCTGTGCGTTATGATAAGAAAACACACACGGTCTTTAGATTTCTTTATTATGTTAACATTTTCGTAAATATATTTTTGAATGAAATATATAAAATTGTTCTTCATATATTTGGTACATTTATGACTGTTTGTATATTTTATGTATATTTGATATATTATATACAATTCAATTTTAAAAATAATATTATAAGAGCATATTTTTGTGAATATATAGACTCAAATAACGGATGTTGCATATACAATTTATCACCAACAAAATTCTAATTGATTCTCATCATATAAAGATACTTATTTTGTTTTTGAATTGATTTTTATGGGGACACAATTAATAATTATGACAAGAATTTTCCAAACTAAAAAGATATTAAATGTGACTATTATAAGTTTAACTATTTGCCAGTTATTACCAACAAATATCAATAAATCGTCGTCCAAGATTTCCAAGAGATATTAAGAAATTTAATGATTATTAAGGTAAAAATAATCACAGCCGAAGATAACTTTCGGTGGATTAATTCTATATGAAAATATAATAAACTAACATAGTTATGGTACATAACTATGAATATGAATATTAGAATATGTGGTCCGTAAAATTTTACAAAATTCTATATGTTGCATGATGTCGTCTGTATATAATATAATATTATATTTGATGTGTACACTTCAGTCACAAACATTGTGCATAAATATTCTACGGGGAATATGATAAAAATATAAAATACATTTTATATATACATTCAAATAAATAAATTCACATCTTTTCAGTATTATATAATATATATGGAATTGTTGAACTGTATACACTATATATATATATATTTATAGACAACATCGTTGCAAAGCAATAAACATTATTTATTTCATATATATATATATATATAAATACGGTTATTCATATTCATTTTAAATTATATTATTTTATAGAAAATCCATATTATTATCCTTATGTCATATAAATACAAAACCACGATTTGTTGTGATATTTTGTATGTATTTTGTGATATATACTTACAAATTTTACACAACAAAAATATATTTCATATACACATAAAATTCATACAAAAAAAATGTATTATATATATAAAACGAAATGATGATATTACTCTTAAACTGTATCCGAACATACATATACCATTCATTCATATATACATTTTTATATTCATATACGTTTTGTATATAAATATTATTATATATGTATCAAAACTATATATATATATATAGATTTTGTATATGATTGCACATATACATATTTTTTTGCTGCATATATGTAATATGGCTTACCGACTGGTACACATTTTTCTCTGAACAAATATATTTGCAGTATATAGATAGATATTACGATATTACCCATCTATATACAATTACTCAATTGCATTTGTGGTTGGTATATAGGAAAATTGTATCTATAGGAAATACAAAACGTTTTAATTTGACATGTAATATGGACTGAAAATAAATTCTCAATAAATGAATTATTCGATTTAATAATAATATCCTTACAATATATATATATATATATATATATATGTAATATTCATATACATATTCATTTTCTTGATACATATGTTATATATATAGTTTCCTTGAATTTACTCCGTTAAATATTATCGTTTAAACATTATGAAAATTATATTGAAATAATTTTAGTTCCTTGGCAAAATGAGTTTATTTGGAAAACTGTTATCTCAGTAATGTAAGCATAATATTTAATGTTAATATTAAATTTTAATTTAGTCCAATGTAAATAATGAAATTAAAAAATAAAAGCATTTCAATTGGATTTATTATTATTTATTTGTTGAATGTATTAATTTTGTTTGAAAAATCTTAGAATTATTTGGATTTTTCCAATATTTTCAAATGACATAAAATGAAAGCGGGTAAATGTAATATTATTTACAAATTTAAAGCATAAACAAAATATATACATTTTATTTATACAATTGTATGTCTCGATATGTATCCATCTGAATGTATATATAAATTCAGATACATAAATATATATAATATTATTATTGTATAATAATATTGGGTTGTAAAGTTTTATAACATAATAAACGGGGACCTGTCAGGATATATATATATATATATATAGATTTGTTGCCAAAATATATTTATATATACAATATACATTATAATATAGAATCGGAGCTTTATATATGTATATAATAAGCTTTATGAAACATTTTTGCCATATATGTACCTATATACAATACAATATATTATATATTTAACCAGCCGTATTTATAAATGAAAATATAGTTTATTTTATGTATAATAGGATATAACAACATATAAAGATAGGACTAGAAAACTGAACAATTCCTGTGCATAATATAAACCAAATATTATATAATAATAAAATAATACATATATTGATGACGAAACACATTCACATTGGGGTTTTTCATATATATCTATATATATATGCATTAATTTAAAGTTTTGAATATTTGTGTATATGTTCAACATTGATAACATTATTAACAAAAGCCAAAACAAAAAAAAAAGACACCCAAAATAAAAAACCAAACATTACGGTGAAATAGTTTGAAATAATATTATACATGAATTTTGTTTTATGTATATACATAAATTTGCATACATTTTACTATTATAGTAAGTTGGATTATTGTTGCTATTTATGAATTTTAATACAGTGTTGGTTCCCATGAAGGTTGAAATGCTACATAATAAAAAAAACCCGGACTGTTTTCATATTAATGAGTGCTTATTATTATATAAAAGACTGGGTTTTAAAGATGCATTTGTCATCTTTTTAAAGTCTAATTTAAGTTGTCCAAAACCACATAGTATTTATACATATATAGTCAATCTAAATGAGGTGATGTGAAAATTACTAAGAAAATTTAAGGAAACGAAATAATTTATGGAATTTAACCAGTCACCCGAGAAAAGTTTGCACCTCGTATGTTTCTGTTACGCGAAAAAAGAGTCAAACAAAAAACAAATTAATATTTTAAATTATAAATATATTTATTTTGTAGAATTATACTTTATATACCAAATATTCTACATTGTTATTTTTTTATATAATACAATAGATTATAATTTATGGATAAAGAAGAATCTGATAAAAATTTAATTTATGAATAAGTCAAACAGAAATTTAATCAATACAGAACAAATGTGTAATTTTGACGATAAGGTGTATACATCGTTTGGATTTTTAAACACATAAGGAAGATTGACCCGTCTATCATTGTTTTAAATAAAATATCTAGACCATCTAGATATTTATAACAATACCTTTCAAAGTATCAATATTTTAACACTTATATTGTTAATTATTTCAATTGTGCTCTACTTATATGCTCATAGAGATTGTGTTCTACTTATACTTATATAGAGGAATATACTTTATAACTGTTCCGAAATTATTTGATATAAAAAATATTAATCTTTTAAATAAGCGATTATCATCAATTGATTTATTTATATATATAGTGATTTATACCATTGTAATTATAGACGTATAATTGCATTCAGCGCAAAAATAAAGTTATTTCAAACATAAATATAGCAAATATGTAATTTATAATGTATAGGAAACCAAAAACACACACAATTAATAAAAAAAATACATGTTTCCATTGAATTTATTGTTTCTATTGAAATTATCTATATTTTTCGCAAAACAGAAACCACAAACATTAAAATATAGATCATCTTCAGCATTTGAACAAAATCAAAACGGAGTATTTAAATGAATGCGGAGGCAATTATAGATATTTATACGTTAATATAAACTATAACAAAAAATAAATAAATAAATCTACTCATGAAACAAAAACCAAAAAAGAAAAAAAAAATCTTCTTCTTGCATACTTTTTTAGTCAAACATTAAAATTTATATATGTTAAGAGAAGAATTTTCATTGTAATAATTTATAGTTCCATTGTACTTATTAGAGCATAATAACTGAAAAAAAACAATAACTATACAGGGTGTCCCAGTACAGGGTGCCAACCCGAAACAGGCAGGTTCTACACCTCATTTCCAATCAAAAAATGTATGGCGACCCCATGTCTATCTGCCTTGGTTTTCGAGCTAGCTCGAAAAAACCATTTCGTTGAAGTTCAAGGTAGTACGTAAATGTTATTTACCATATCTCAGCAACCACTTATCCGAATCCAATAATTATGACGTTGTTGGAAAGGTATTTTAACTATCTATAACTGTTTCTAATAACACAAACATCGGCGACAACCCGTTTTCATGCTATAGCTGGTCAAACACAAGAAATTTCAACGGCCTCAAATATTTTTGTTATTTTGCAAGCCGAGAACTATAGAAATTTTATGTTTATCAGCTGTCGGTTTTTAGAAAAACTTCTTTGATGTTTTAGCTTTAATTTGATGTACAAACTTTGAAAATATGTCAACTCGTCTTAGAGATATGACGAAAATAATATTGAAATATGACGAAAGTAATGCAAATTTTTCAAAAATTTAAAACTTATTTATTAAATTAAATTTAAATTTTTACTACAAAAATTGTTCAAAATGGGGTCCATTATGTGATCGACATATTCGACACCGTTTTAATACTACCCTAGTAGCCGAACGAATTTGATTCGGATTATTTTTAAAACGTCAAACGCATTATTAATGCCATTCATTAAATCTTCCCTTGTATGAACTGGTGTTTTATAAACCATGTCTTTACAAACCCCCCATAGATAAAAATCTAATGGTGTGAGGTCTGGCGACCGTGGTGGCAATTTAATGGGCCATTTCTTCCAATCCATCTTTGACCGAATGTGTCATTTAAGTGTTCTCTTACACTTCGTGCAACATGTGGGGGTGCACCGTCATGTTGAAAATGAATGGATCGCAAATCAGTTAAATTAACATCATCGAGTAAATCGAATAACCTATTTCGCAAAAAACTAAATATGAATCTGAATCCAGTCGCCCAGGTGGAAACTATGGACCAATTAATTGATTTCCAATCTTTCCGGCCCATACATTGACTGCAATTCGTTCCTGAAATGCGTGTTGCCGAACTGAATGCCGGTTTTCCTTTAACCAATGATAATTATTTTTAGTATTAAATATCCCTTCACGTGTGAACATTGCTTCATCCGTATATAGAATTTGATTTAATATCCTGGGATCTTGTTCATAACAACGAATCACCCAATCATAAAAAGTTATTCGGGGGACGTAGTTTATTTCTTTAAGTGCTTGAATTTTTTGCAAATGATAAGGATGTAAACCAGCAGCCTTCATTGCACACCAAGCATAGTTTTTACTTACACCAATTTCGACTGTTTTTTACCGTTTCAAACTTCCGAATTATTCTTTATAAAACAAACTTAATTTTCTAATGAATATTAAATGTAAAACAATGTAACATACAAATGCCGAAGAGATGTAGCATAAGAAACAAAAGAAGTGAATGAATTTATGACGGTAATAGATTTATCTGTTTTTATTTCTAAGTAACCATTAAATTAATTGCAATCCCTTGAAGTTATGTTACCTAGATAACGCGATAACAACAGAACATTGAACTTTGCAATGTAAAATGTGATTTAAATTTTTGAAAAATTTGCATTATTTTCGTCATATTTCAATATTATTTTCGTCATATCTCTAGAACGCGTTGACATATTTTAAAAGTTTATACATCAAATTAAAGCTAAAACATCAAAGAAGTTTTTCTAAAAACCGACAGCTGATAAACATAAAAGTTCTATAGTTCTCGGCTTGCAAAATAACAAAAATATTTGAGGCCGTTGAAATTTCTTGTGTTTGACCAGCTATAGCATGAAAACGGGTTTTCGCCGATGTTTGTGTTATTAGAAACAGTTATAGATAGTTAAAATACCTTTCCAACAACGTTATAATTATTGGATTCCGATAAGTGGTTGCTGAGATATGGTAAATAACATCTACGTACTACCTTGAACTTCAACGAAATGGTTTTTTCGGGCTAGCTCGAAAACCAAGGCAGATAGACATGGGGTCGCCATACATTTTTTGATTGGAAATGAGGTGTAGAACCTGCCTGTTTCGGGTTGGCACCCTGTACTGGGACACCCTGTATATATATATAGATTATATACATTTAATCGTATTACCATTCAAACGATTCTAAAACAGATGAATATATGTATATATAAATTGTGTTGTATCCACAAGTAAATTTTAAACAAATGGCTAAAGATAAAATTATACTTAAAATAAAGCAAAACAAAAAAAAAGAAAAAGATTATAATAAAAACCAATTTAAATATGAGCATTATAAATTTTATTATTGTTCAAATATATAGTTGAATTCTTTTCTTTTTTTTTGTATTTTATATCTCTTTAACAAAATAATAATCTTGCGATGAACAATATAATAAATTTATAAGCAATTTTATGTTACACAAATGATCGGTATCAAAAGTAATCAATTACAATCTTTTCAATTCACCACATACTTTTATATAAAACAACGAGAATGAAATAAAAATACACCAAAAATTATTCTGACCTATAAAATGCACAAGAATAATAATAAAAAATAAACGTAAATAATATAATCAACAATTTAAAAATAATAATAAATTGTATTTTATTTATAAATAATAAAAAAATAAAATACAAAACAAAAAAAACCCCATAAATTAATAGAATCTCCAAATTAACAACATACTTTTTAAATACATATGAAAATTACAATTATTTTTCATTTATTTTAATTTCTTTTTTTTTTTTTTTGTGAAAAATTTCATTTCGTTTTGATTCATTTTAATTGCAATTTTTTTTTTTTATATTTGTGACTTTTATTTTAGCATTCATTTATTTTATTTTTTAATCAATATATGAAAATTAATTGTATGTTACATAGATATATACGGGCAAGTATTATTTATTAAATCTGTACATGCATTTTTTTTTAAAATATTGTCATTAAAATACGCGTATATTTTATAAATATATATACTTTAAATAAATGGCAAAAATAAAAAGGGACAATAGTTGAAAATGAAATTATCGTGTATCTGACAGATCACGTATATCTACCCGATATATATCCAACTCACAAAAATTATTTATTTTTCAGATTCTCTGGTAACAATTTTCTTTTTTTCGCATATACTATTGTATATATATTAATTTTGTTAAACATTTTATTTTTTTTTATTCATCGTATTCATCGTATTAATATATATATGTAAATAATATTTGATTTTATTTAAATCAAATTAAAATATGTATATATATATATATATATGAACGTTTTCAACGTTGTTATATATTCATATCACATTTAGATAAATTTAAACAAATTGATACAGGGTATAAATAGTCAAATATTTTTCATCAATTTGTGATTTTGTGTATAAATCTTGTAAACTGTTTCCAAATAGTTTCTCAAAATTTATTGTTTTTTAACGCTGAACTTTGTGAGATTGCTTTATTTATACAATAAACTAGCTTCCCACCACCGAAATTAATCAAATAACTGAAATTAATTCATCTTTATCAAAGAACAATACGCATATACGTATATCCTATACCTTAAATAACTATAAAAAGATTTATATATCGAATAATATATTTAATAAATTGCCAAGAAATTGTATTAAAATTATCAAATGAAACCTACAAAAATCGTTAATTTTAGTAAATGGTAATGGTATTGGAATGAACGCATTTACAGAATAAATGGACATGGATCAATTAATCCGGATTAAACAAATGGTTACATGGTAACGAATTATCTCACAGTTACAAATTGTTTTTTTTCGTTTGGTTCAAGGAAAATGAAATTATTCTCAATGCCCAGATATTTAAAATTTTGAAAACATCCTGAATATATTTACACATATAGTAGTTACGTGCAAAATCAATTATCTATACTTCATATACAATATATATATACCTGAATACACCTGAAAACAATTGTATTCAAATAAATGGAAAATATATATTATAAATTAAATTTTGTATACATACTTCAATTTTGTATATTTCCTGAGATGAGTTCATGTTAATGTGAAAATTGAAAATATCATATATAAATGAAATATCATATAAATGATAAAAAAAGGTTTTAAACAATTTGATAGATTTCGCATTTAATAATTAAATTAATTAATAATCTATACATTTTAAGAAGGGACCTAAACATTTGATTATTGCAAAATAAAGAAAAAGAAAAATAAATATTTTTTATATTTTATATAATAAATAAACATCACGGATTTCAATTTTCATCAAAATTATTCAATTATCGTCCAAATATATTACAGTTAATTTTCTTGATATATAAACGATATACAACAATATAGAAAACGAACAATATAAGAATTTAAATTTATTTTTACTTAATTATTTTATAGGGATGATAACTTACGAAACAATAAGAATTACACTTTCAATAACATATAAAAATCATAATTTTATTACAATTAAATAATAAACATAATCACTTAATAAAACTCACTAACTAAATTTAAAAAAAAAACAAACATTAATTTTAATATATATATAATTAAACGCAGTATAATTGAAATACAAAACTTGACTGGATATGAAAAAATGTGTTGGATTTTTTTTCAGTCGGTGCAATAGAAAAAATTTTACAACGGCGTTTTACCGGTTGGTAATTTTGTGTGTGATTGAAAAGATATTATATATATAATATTTTTGAAATATTTATTTAACATACACATTTGATTACGGTATTCATTTTTATATGAAATGAAAAAAAAAAATACTAAACAATATAATTAAATGAACGATCTTGAACTTTAATAAATAATATTATAGTGTTGATGGCAATCAATTCATTGAATTTGTTTTTTTTTGTGAAAACTAAGGAATGCAATACCTTTATTTATAATTAACTTCTTTTAACCGCAGTGAGCAGTTTGAATTTTAAATTATTCCATAATCCATATTAAATGGATTTCAAATTATGAACCTCGTCAAAGAATGATTCAAATTTAATCAAAAAATATTTGCAAAACCTTTATATTTTAATAGTTTAAGATATACTTTCGATAGAAGATAGAAAAAAGAAATGTTTCAATTTCCATATAATGTATGTGAGAGTTTTTGGTTCTAATTCGGACGGATTCTTGCAAGAAACTTATTATTTTTTTTTATTATTAATAATATTTAAATATATGTATGTTTTCGTTTTACTCAAAAATGGTAGCATGATTTTGATGAAGTTTTCTGAACACTTTGTGGTTTAGTAATAAATCAAAATATTTACACAGAAAAAGAAAACACAATTTTTTAAAAAAAAACACTTTTAAATAAAGCAACTAATTTGATAGAAATCTGTATCTAAAGAAAATATTTCAATTTATGCTGAATAAAAAAATTATTACCGTAAAATGTGCAGTTTTAATGTCTGGAGAAAAACATTATTATAAAATATATAATATATAAATGTTATATATACATAATGATATCGGTAATTGATTGCATTGTAATATCGATCGCAATGTTAATCTATAATGAAATGTAACAACATTATAATGTATTGATGATATGCTGCTTATAGGAATATTAATATAATAATTGGTATTAAACTAATTGAACAATTTAATAACTGTATTTTATATGAGTGTTGATAAAAAAGTAATTACCACTTTGCCTATGCAATGATAAAATAAAAAATGTCTATGCAATTTGAAATAGATTTGTATATGATCAAATATTAAATTAACTTTCTTTCAATCATCGCAATTTTCCAAATTTTTTCGCATACAAATTGTTTGTTATTTTGAATTATATGTGAACAAAAATTTAGTGTATATTTCTTAAAGTGAACGTATGGTCGAGTTGGTAGCGAAGCCGCCGATTTTCAAACAAAATCTCACATGTAAAATTACATGTGAGATTTGCTTTTAATTAGGGAGGGTCATGGTCGTTCGATTTCCATTTCTGTGTGCGCACTGGTGCCACAAAGACCTCCGATGCTGGTCCCAGAATGCCTATCATTCGACGATGAACCCTCCCCAAAGTTTATACATACATTGACGGTACGGGCGTTTTTGCCCGTATGGTTGGTGTATATATATTCTCGGGTATCCATTGGGGGGGGATACCCGCTCTACACCCAATTATAACTGTAAATTTCTATCATTGAAACTTACATATGATAAAGAGGAAAACATATAAAAAGAAAATTGATTTTCCTAATATATTTTTTCTTTTTATCGTATGTAAGTTTCAATGATAGAATAATTGTCTGGTAGTAATTGCGGTTCAAATCCAGATGTTGATTTCGTTTTTTTTTTTCTTATTTTATTAATTCAGAAGGAATAATGCAAACAAAAATATTAAGAAAATCCATTCAGCGAAGCATTCCATTTATTTAATAAGAAAGAAATTAGAACAATTACAAGTACCCACATTTAAATTACGAAATGTATAAATATAGAAATTAAAATGGTACAAATCCCATAATTATAATGGCAAACTTTTTATTTTTTTATTATTATTTAATTGATTGTTAAAAACTAAATAATAAAACATCCGCGATTTTACTTTTACTTGTATACAACGTTTAATTTCGTTAACGCAGCAAACACCAAGGATTTGTTTTATCAACATAAGAACTATGCTAAAATGACCAATGCAAAAGTTGTTAATTTCTTTCATAATATAAATACTAGAAAGATAAAATTCATATATAAGGAATCAAATGAACAGCAAATGGATTTATATAAAATAAATTGTTTTCTCAAAAAGAATTCAAAATTGTCTAGAAACAATAAAAATGCATTGATAAGAATAATACGAATTTATAAATATATATGCATGATGTGTAAAGATAAGCTGGAATGTATAGTATAGATGAATAATCGAATGAGCTATAGTTAATTTTTTTTTAATTTTTATATATATAATATTTACAATATATCATAATAACTAATAATAATAATATACAGTAAAATAATATGGACCCTGTTTGAAAAAATTTAACATTTATTTTTATAAAATACAATTGGGTCAATTGTTATATAAAAAAAATTGCCTTAATTAAATTGACGTTACGATAAATCGATTTATTATTTCAATACAAAACATATATTAAATGATTAATTTAATTCAATACAAAATATCATTAAACTTATAATCCTTATATATTACATGCACATACCTTTAAGGATTACCAAAGAATAAAATCAATATCAGGATATATCTGATAAATTTATTATCTTCAATAATTGTATTTGTTTTAAAATTATACAAACAAAATAAGTGATAAAAATATGAATCGAAACAAAAAACAAAAAAAAAAAAAAATAAATAAAAACACAATTTTTACAATTTTAAACACAAAACGAAATTTTTCTTTTGTTTTAAATATTTACATAAAAATCAAATTCATTTGTTATTTAACTATTTTATATGTATGATAACAAAATACATTAAGAATTAAACTTTGAATTACTTATAAAAATCATAATTAAATTGCAACTATATAATTTACGTAAACACATAATAAAAACGCACTAAATAAATTCTTAAATAGCACACGCAAAAATAAATTTAAAAACCACACATTTGATTCTACATCAAAGCGTGTTGAACTTTTTTTTCAATCGGTGCAATAGAAAAAAAATTTTACACGGCGTTTTACCGGGATTGGTTGTTTTGTGTGCGATCTAAAATATATTATATATATAATATGATGTGTGATATCTTTTTGGATTACAAATACACATTTTTGAAATATTTATTTATACATTTGATTACGGGATTCATTTATATGATTTATATATATTTTGTATTATATTATATATTATATATAAAAAAAACACAAATTTTAAATGAACGCACTTGAACTTTTGTATACAATAAAATACTTTTAAATACATTATTATAAAATTATTAATTTAAAATAATTAAAAATTATGAAAATGATATAAAAAAAAAATTAAATTAAAATGAAAATGTATTGGAAAATTTATCAAAAAAAATTGGGAAGATTTTTATTCGAAAAATATATATAATATATCAGGGTAATTGATCCGGATGTAAAATATACATGTACGCAGATTATATTTATAATGGTTTTTTTCTGTTAATCTAATTAAAGAAAGCAATAATTCAAAAAAATATTTACATATATGATATGGATATATATTTTTTTTGATATATAACATACATTTTGGATTATATACAAATTAAGTTAAAAGCAATATCAAATTTTATTTCTATTTTTTCATAATTTAAATATGCATAATACAATAATATATAATTTGTTGTGTGATATATAAGTACACATGTATAATTGTTATAGACACGAGAAAAAAAAAATAGACAAATTTGTACGGATAAAATGTACAAAACAAGTACCTCGCATATATACACGATACACATGTCTAAATTCGTATATATATATATATAAATAAAAATGATATAAAAATTATTTACGGACACAATTCAAACAAGTCACGTTTTATGTTTAACAATTATTTTTATGTTAAGCATATATAAGATAAAAATAAAACAAATTTTTTAAATTTTTTTTTTTGTATACATCAATTCAAAATATATATACGAGTATAATATACCAAAAATATATAATTAACAAAAAATGAAGAAAAGAAAAGGTATTATTTGAAATGTATCACATGAAAGTTTTACCAAGTGTTTATATATATAAATTACATTATAAATATGAAGCTATTTAATATAATTTATAAATGATATTCTATTACAGACTGTATATAAAGAATAACGTATGGATATCAATCGCACACGTTTAGATAATTCATTATGAATAAATAACAAGCAAAAAAAACTTAAATTTTCTACACAACCACAAAAAAAATTAAATTATTATTATTATTATTATTATTTTTTATATATCGCATTAAATATATTTCGATACATATACAGAGAAGTGTATTCGTGTACATAATTTGAATATAAATAAAATGAAACATATATTTAATATCGGTTAGTTTATACATATATAAGTTCTGATATAAGGCATACACATATAAATTGGAAAAGAAATGATTAATAAATAATTTTCTTTCGATATATTATATTAAGTTTATTAGAATGTTCATTTGATTTTAATGCTTTTTTTTTTTGGAAATGGATATGCAAATCGCATCAGATATTTTATTAAACGATATGGAATTTCAATTTTGTATTTATATATATATATTCAAATTCAGTGATAAGATTTTGTTACCATATAATATACATGTGACATAACATATAACGATAATAAATAAACAAGCTATTGTGGTATATATACATAAAATAGGTATAGAAATGTAATTGCTAGATAGGTATTTCACCAAAAATAAAAACATTATATTTTAAGTGGTAGAAGAACTTTATATATATCCATTATTTATTTTATTCTTTACATTTTTATCACGTATCAAAAATATTTTTATTTTTTTTTTCTATACAGGTGTATTGTATGTTCTGTTTATGTAAAATATTCTTCTCAATACTTGTACGATAAACCTATTTAAATAAATATGTATACATATATATATAGAATGACAATTTCTTCTTATTCAAATTTTTCTTATTCAAATTTGTGGATCTGGATATTATTACAAATATTACATCACATCATCATCATATACATATCTATAGAGAGATATGTGTATATTAGTGGCGTATCCTGATAATGTCCTAGTTGTCATATGACAACTTGATTTTTGCGAAAAAATCATATAAAAATTCAATATTTAAAAAAAAAATGTGTCCTGAAAATTTGCGAAAAGTTTTTTTAACTTCACGTACTATTCGATATAGAATTGATTTTAAATAGTTTTGTTAAAAATAAATGTTGACAACATTCTTCTTAACACATCATATAAAAAATCAAAAAGGCCATATATTTTAAAATTAACTTCAATTTCATTTAGAACACCAACACACTTAATCAGTAGGTTGTTACAATAAAATACTAACAACTTCCATTCCATTCATATTGTCTTATTTACCTATTATCCTATTATGCTATTATATACAAATTCAACTATATGCATATGTATTTGAATTTAAGTTGTGAAAGCTTTGTTGTAACAACTCAATGGTTAAATTTGTTCTAAATAAAATTGTAGTTAAGCTTAAAATATATGGGCTTTTGATTTATTTATATGGTGTGTTTAGAAGAATGTTGTCAATATTTTTTTTTAGCAACCTTCCATACGCATGGTAAACTAACATTTTCATATATCGTACATGCTGTATTGTAGAGACAATACAAAAACAAATGAGGTAAACTATGAGAAATTAGTAGTGTGTGTAAAAGAAGAAAATATATAATAAAATAATTCTCATTTAAAATTAACAAAGTATTTTTGTAATACGAGCTTTTATTTTTATTTCTTCATGTTGCTAATTTAGTTTTTGAACAACTTGGAGATTTCATATTGCATTTCAATGATATTTAGTGCAAATTAAAAATAATAATTTATTTGTGAATTGAATCCAGTTGCGCATTTCTAAATTGAAATTCCAAAAGAAATTTAGTTGACTTTTTGAAAAAATTAAAAACACATAAATTATTTTAGTTTAACGAATTATTGTTCTTTTCAAAAATTTTGACAACCATAATTTTGGGCTACGCGGCGCCGCTGGTGTATATATAATATTAGATATGACATTCATCATACATTACATTATAAATATATATATATATATATATATATATATATATATATATATTGTAAATAAAAAAGATGTGAACGTGAATAAATTGATTGACGCAAAAAAGATAAAAAAAAATAAATTTTTTTTTCAAAAAACATATCTTTATATACTTGCAGCAGCACACACAGCATGCATATGACATACATAATTTATATATATTTGATCGAGATGAAATGTAAAACTGAATATATCTAAATTTAATTGGAATAGTTATTTATATTGCATTGGTACGTGCCCAATTCAATATCACGCCATTCAATATTTGACCTATTATTTATTTTGTTTGTTTTTAAAATCGATTTCTATATGTTGAAAAATAAAAAAAAATTGTGTTGAATTTGTATTTCATCATCTTTATATTGATCTTATTTGGTTTAGAAAAAATTTAGTAAAAACATTCTTTCAAAAAAAAAAGAAATGATAAACACGAATTGAAAAACATATGTTTTGAATGAACTTTTAACAATAATATATATACATATAAAAATCACATATCCTGTTCACCTGTTACTTAAAATGTAATATTGTACATTTTATGTCAAAATATTTTCTCTATTGTACGTGTTTAACAACACTCCAGATTCGATTTGTTATTCGGCAAGATTGTGAATGTTAGTACAACTACTAAGTAGTATTTCTACGAAAGGTTCCCGCGAAAAATTAAATATTAAATAATTTCATTTATATCTTGAATATTAAATGAATGCGTCTAAAACTTTCTATATGGTATTTTGTGATACAAATATTCAATCAAAAAATGTCCATAGAAAACTTATTAAAAATCAGTTATTTTATATCACGCATTATACGGAAAATATCAATAATTATTTAGTAAAATAAATCCAAATGTTTAATTAATTCAAAAAGAACCGAAAACAAGAATGATTATGCCTATTTTTGGAGTATTTTTAAATCAAAGAAATATTTTCAGACGAATGCATTCGGTTAATTTTTAACCCATTTTTTTAAAGATTCAAATATTTTGTCATTATTTTTGTTTGTATAATACAAAAAATATATGATAAAGTGATATTCTAAAATATGACATTATAGAATATGTAAAATAATTTTTAAATCATATCGTATTTTGATTGTTATCACATCTAATTTTTATGACAATATTTATTATATATTTATATGAACAAAAATCGTATTTACACGATTGATTAATTAAAAATGTAAATGTAATATTTATAATAAAAAAACATAAAAATTCCACCCACATCAATTGAACACTAATGGTTTATTATTTAAATTTTATCTACCTTTATATATAGATAGGTATGAAAGAATTTATTTCTTTATATGATAAAAAAATAAAAATAAATAGAATAATTGAATTCAATTGCATTTAAATATATAAAGAACATTTGTTATTATAAATGTTTATTCAAAAAATAAAAAAAAAATAGTATTAAATCTATAATAATCTTTTGAATAACACAATTTATATTTATTATACATATATTATTCTATTATATATATGGTTTAGCCAATTTATCAATAATGTCACTTGGGACTTAAACATTCATTTAAAATATATACGTATATGTAAGAAACTCTACATAAATTTGTATATTTATTATATAGTAAAGTAAAAACGTAAAAAAATATATATTCTAAGAAAATATGCATTTATCTATAATCGATTATAAATAATAAAATATTCCATTGTATTGGTATACATTTATATATATATAGTTATTGTTATTAGTTTATTTATACAGTAGTCACAAAGCAGTATATATATATGTTATATATCCATTTATGTAAGTAGTTTATTATCAACCGTACATCCAAGTACAATATATAAAAATATATAATTGTATATGACAGATACTTTACAAGTTTTTTTTTAAAAATATATACATAATTCTTTGTAAATGCATTTAAGGTATGTATTAAATGTAACGTATTGATGTATAAATGCATTTGATGGTGGTTAAAATTATTATGTATATTCCGAAATATGTATACTTTTTTTGAATAATGATACAATTGGGAATTTGAATTTTTTGTGTTCGAATCATATAAAAATTATTTATAACTATATATAGTAAAACTATTTTAAGTATTAAGTTCAAAAAGACCCATTTTATATTCATTTTATGTTAGATAGTGTCACCTACCTACTATATGTAACTCGAATCGTTTAATTAAAATGGGAATGCTTCAAAAACTTGCAAAATGAGCCCCACATGAATTAACAAAGAAACTATATATGGTAAATTAATTTATATATAATGATATGAGAACTTACTTTCAAAATATTTTATTTTAATAGTTTATAAAAATCTTCATTCACATTTTTTTATGCTAAATTTTAACACTAATTTTAAAAAGATACAAATCACATTACAGAAATGTGAATGTCCTTATTTTACAATATAACACTAACTATATATATCAACTCTAGGTGGACCTACTAGTGTTTAAAATGTATTATCTAAAAAATACGGTATATCAGTTTTGGTAATATTTTATTATAACACAAATTATATACCAACTATAAAAGGCAAAAATAATGCATATATGAGGGAGACATGTATATATATATATATGCAATTAACTAAGGATATATGAATGCATATTACAATATATAAAATATTATTATTATATATATCTATAAGGAAAGAATAAACATAAAATGTAATCAATCTTATCACAACATTTTTCTTTTACACATTGCACATAAATAAACAAAATGACAAACATATAACATATCCAAAAAAAAATGTGCTTTATTTTTCCAAATATTTTTGTTGGATTTATCCTTAAACAAAGAATGGAAAAAATGGAATATCGTCGAAATAAATATAATGTACTAATATACACATATATATATTGTACATATTTATATAAATAACATACATTCGGTATAGTTTTATGTACATTATATTTTATACATATATTTAAATGTGTGTATACTCCTATATATAAAATATAAAGGAATCAGATATATATGTATATTATATATAGACACATTTGTTTACGTTTATATTCAACAAAACTTTGTGCAATACCCACAATGATGTATAAAGAAAATATTTAGGTACCATTATTTCATACACATATACATATATTATTTGGAAAATACAAAAGATTGATGTTCTGTACAAACAAAATATATTTATAAAACATCCAATCCAAAACATATATATATATATATATAGTTATATACGACTACGAGTACTATATACAAAAAAAATTAAGTTTCTTGTATAATATAAAGATATCTTCATATAAACATATCCTTTTTGTTTCCATCTATACAGTTTTCTTTCCATTATTCTTTGCTTTAATAATATTGTACAAAATATAGATATATATAAAGAAAAATCAAAAATAGATTTATTTATTTATCGTTTTTCGTGACAAAAAGAAACTTTCATGTGTGAAAATCTCTATAATAATTTTCTTTATTTTCTTTTTTCTACCCAAAAACATATTATTCTATATATATAGTTTAATCTTATATATATTTTGTTATTATTTCTATTGTACACATACAAAATTGATATAATTTTTATTTTAGTTATAAAAAAAAATCTGATGTATTTTTTTCTTTTAGATAATTTTAGGTAATTGAATTTATTTTTTTAGCATTCAACTTTCATACTATATAAATCAATTTTTAAATGCAAAAAAGATGATGGTTTTGTGACAAAATAAGTTTTGCAACTGTACAAGAGTTTCAACGATATATAGATGTTATATAGATTCAAGATTTATTATAGAGAGTATGATGATGTTGTAGTGATTTATTAAACGTTGATTAAAAAATATACATGATTTATAAAATAATATGCGAAATAAGGAAGATTTATATAGAGATAACAAGAACGTGCAATGTAAATATTTTCTATATGTTTTTTAAATTTTCAATTCAATCGGTTTTTTAGATAATTTTTTACTATATGTATCTTGTTATATGATACATCCGTAAAGAATATCATTCCTTTTAGTGTTATGTGCTTGAGAATAGAAATGATTCAAAATTTAAAAAATTGAAAATATTTAAATTTAAACTTTATTTAAGGAAATAAAGGAATATTAAAATGGTTTATTATTCAATTTGTTTTCACTGAATATAACAAAAAACACATATATTATATTATTTAAGGACATATCCCGCATTTTTTTTTTAAATTATATTTGAGCAACTTTATATGACATGTTAATGATTGTGTATATGTAAATTTAAAATACATATTGTAATTTTTTGAAAAATAGATTTTTGATTTATATGTAATGTACCTTAAAATAATATAGCGCCATTTCCTTATTTATTCAATAAATATAGTCACTTAACAGAATAAGAAATAAAAAGGAAAATTTAAACAAAAATCCACTTGAATTTTGACATATATATATATATATATATATATATATATATATAGAAAAAAGAAATGACACAATTTTTTTTATTAACATTTATAATATTATTTGTATGCTTTTCCTATTTATTTATTTATTTTATTTATTATTTACATAATATTAAAATGTTTTTATGTAAACAAATTAAACCTAAATAAATATAGACAAAGGAGAAACCTTTGAAAAAGCAAATATTTTTTAACAAAGAGTTTTTATTTTTAATTTATAAAACCTTGTGAAATTTTTTTTTTAAATAATCTACAAATATTATTAAAGATAATTTCTATTTTTTTTTCTTTTTATTATATGGCGCTAAAAAATCATAAAAATATAAACATAATAATTCCATTAAATACAAAAAAAAAATAGAAACCTAAATAGAAAAAGAAATATAATCTTGTATATAGGCAAATGCAATATAATGCATGCAATGTAATTTCAGGTGTGTACAGTACAGTGCATATATAAATTATACATACATATTTCTGTTTGATTCTTTAGTTGTTTGATTAATTTTCGACAGAGAAATATTTACCAAAAATGAATTTATATATTGTATTTATATAAAAATGCGCCACATTACTATCAAAAAATAATATCTAATTCTTTGTATAAACATTACAGTTTTATTGTATATATATTAATACTACTCGTAAGAAAATAATATGTAATCAAATTATGGAAAAAGTTAAATATCAGATTTTATTTTGAAAAAAATATTTTATTTGGATATGTAAAGGTGTGTTTCTTTCTTATATTTATGTACAATGGTTAAATCATAACTACAGTGTGTTTTTTCGTTATTTCTTAACTAACGGTAGAGTTTTTCGTAAGTTACATTATTATTCTCCTAATAAATATTAAAAATATTATTTCTAATAATAAAAACATTACATGACATTAGAAACAATATAGGACTATAGATCACCCTGTGAATAATATTTAATATTGCACCTTATCAATCTTTAAAATAAAGAAATGATAGCACATATTTCCATACATTAAATTATTTAATTGGTTTATTAAATAAAAATATATTTATATTCTTTGGCGGCTTTAAAACTAATTGAAAGGTGAAATTTTAATCAAATATTTGAATTTTTTTTATTTATTACCATTTATAATATTATGTGAATAATACAATAAAAATCACACATTTTAAGTGATATTCTATTGATTTAATAAACATGAAATATAATTTTAATACATTATATTTTTTATCATAAAAGCATGTTTCGTACGTTCAAATTATGATTTTTTGTGATAAAATATTAATTAATTGTATTTTAGAATTAGCGTAAGCCAAATATATAACAGATAAGCATGAATATATTTAAGATTTTAATGAGAATCGTTTCGAAGCAAATTCCAGAAAATTTTAAAGAAAATATTTATAATTTATAAACATTGAACGGACTTAAATGTTGTATAAAGTCTTATATCATCTCTGTTGAATTTTTGTATGAGCGTATTGCAATATATTATACACATACATTTTTGCTTTTAAATATTAAATGTAAATTTTAAAAAGATAAAACAATTCCATAATGTTTATATATAATTATATTATATATAGGCAGATAAATGAATATATATATATATATATGAACTAATTTTTTATTTTATGTTAGTTATTCTTTTAATTTTTTTTTTGTTGTTTTGAGTAATAATTATCATAATCAGATACAAAACTATTCATCTTTTATTACATCATTTTAAATTTGTAAATATATATTAAATGGAATTTAATGTTGTATATAAAATATAAATGAATAGACGGACGCATCAAACAAAAATAAAAAAAGATTCTTCATATCCATATAATATGTTCGTGAATCTGACAACATCATATTGTACACAAGAAAAATATTTTTATGTGTTCCATAATAATAAATAACTTTTTTTGTTTTTCATATATACATTATAATATATACATATGGTGAATGGTGATGAATATCAGAATATATAATAAGAAAAACGTGTAAGAAACAGGTTAAAAATTATAATACGACATGTTAAAATGTTTTAAATGTTATTATTTTAAGATGTAATTTTTTTTTATGTAAAAATCCATATACGCACATATCTTTATTGTTATATTTTTATTTTTATAAATAAAAAATTATAAATGTAGTACATTTTTGTGGTCAAAATTCAAAATCTTATTGAAATTACCGCGAGCATATGCTTATCTATATATAAATATATATTACATATAATATCTTTACATATATATTTATCACGGCACTTGTTCACTTGTTTCATGTATGTATATATGGTTTTTTTTTAAATTTTTCGTGTTCAATTCATAATATAATAATAATACTATATATATATTTTCTATTCAAAATTTTCTTTTTATATATATTCTGTAAGTATAATAAACACACACGCGTGATATAATTTTCTCATGAATATTTTATAAATATAATAACAATGAAGAATATAATATACAATGCATATATGTCTTTTAAAACTATTTAAAATTTGTTTTTTTTTTATTAATAATATTAGAAATAACTCATTGCATGTCTCATAATATATATTTATACAATTGATATGTGAATGTGTGACAAGAATAATTGAATGTTATTAAAATTATAATTCTTGCCCTAACTGATCTATTTTCTATGGTTTATTTTATGTTTTTTGATTACTCATTTTTATAGAGGAATAAAAAAAATAAACAAATAAATGTATCCTTATTTGAATGCCGTATGAGATATGACCTCAAGAAAGAATTAAGACATTAAGAAAGAATTAGTTTAAATGAAAACTATTTATTGTTTTTAATTCATTTTCTGATCGGATCATTGTTATTAAGTAATATTATAAATTTTGTCTCTTTGTTAAAAATACAAATCTTTTTTTTTTGTCCAAACGGAATGCTTGTTCAGAAAAATGGAACGATTTCAATTTAATTCCAATAGCAACCTTAATGATTGATGATGGATTAATGCATGAACGCGAATTATTCTTCTAAAAATATTTCAGAAATTGTTTAAAATCTTACCATTCTGAGGGAAAATTACAAATTGGTTAACAATTTTACCTATAATACACATGTATGAATATATGAATCATATTGTTAATTATAGATTTAAATAAAACAGGTTAATTCCTTTTGAACTGAATAAATATCTCTAAATTTATGGTATATAAAAGTGTATATTTTTCGTATATATAAGAAAAGAAATCATTCATAAAACAAAATCTTTCTTTTTTCATAACAATAAAGTATAATAATAATAATGAACAATAATAATAATAATTCTCAATGTAAATTATAGAATAATTACATTTATTTACACCTTCACATATCTCATATATTATAAATTTGTTATTTTATTTGTATATATGTATATGAATATGTTCCAATAGGTAATAATATTTATCTATGCGTTTACATGAACGCGTATGTACACTACACAATATATGTATATTAGATTTATATCTCTGTATATAGATTTCCATATAGTAAAATGTAAGTAACATTAAAATACCGCATACAATTCATTTATTATCATTACGTCAGACCTCATATAGAGAACAAGTGTTGTTTTGTATTGCTACCTTTTATTCATTTTATATTGTTATTACTGCTGCGTATATATACAAATATAATATTATTATGATTATTCTTATTTTATTTTATAATAATATACACTAAATCAAAGAAGGAAAAAAAATACGAAATGAGATTCGTATAATATTGACTTTTTTCTAAATATAATAAGAATAAATTTTATTATATAATTGTATATATAGGATTATTGTGATATTGATGAATGTTGATGATGATGAAAACGATAATGTATATTAAAATAAAATTAATATATGATGAAGAACAGGTTTGTTTCTTTTTTTTATATAGTCATTCAATATTCTTCTTAAAATGAATTAAATACTAACAGATTGAAATTTTTGTTCAATCTTCAAGTTCTTTGCCATGTTCTGCATGTGTGCAACAAACATTTCTACAACTATAAATATGTACATATATTATTTTAATAATATAAGTACAATCAAAGTCATATATTATAACATCATAACACATAATATGTATAGATATACATATTAAATAATAATATAAAATAGCCGTGTGTACGTACAGCCAACACAAAATGAATTAGACATAAAATCATGTTTTGTGTTATGTTTTATTATTGTTAACGTTTAATAAATTTGAATTGAAATAAAACTCTTTGCAGCATCCACAAAAATATACAATCTTACATCCGAAGACGAAGACTCACAGTCAGAATTATTAATATTTTTTTTTATTTATATAGATATATATATACATCAACAACAATAAAATCTAAATATACGGAAATATATAAATAAAAAATAATCATCATCTCTCTCTATATGGATTAGTTAAATTTTTATTCTTATATATAGAATATGAATATAGCAAAATTTTATAATCATTTATGACAAGGCAAAAATTCATCTTTTACTAATTCCATTCATATATTGAAAAATTATAATTAGATTATTTTCATTTATGAATAGTAGACAAAAAAAATAAAAGTTTTTATTCTGTATGTAAATTTAAATTGATATATAGATTTTTTTTATTTCATTAAACACACGGGGACTGGTTTATTATTTGTACATAATTATGTATATATCTATACGTAAATATACAAGACGCGTACCACACATCATTTCCATACCAGAATCTTTCAAATAAAATTTATTGAAATAAATAAACAAGTAATTATTATTGTTATTATTATTTTATATTATCATTATTATTCTTAAATAATCTGAATGTCTCATTTATATACATATTAAATATAGCATCGTAAATCGTAACTGCGGTCTATCTTTCTATATATGTATATTGAATGTTTTATGTCCAACATTTTATTATTATTATTATGACAATAAATGTCACCACTTATATATTTTGAATATTTAATATGACAACAATTACATCTGAATTATTTTTTTTTAAATACGTATTAAAATTATCAGAATTGTATTTCATTTAAAAAAAGTATAAATGTTTTTACTATTTTTAATCATAATAATGTAACATTTAATATAATAAATAATTGTTACCTTTTAAAGTGAAATTAAAAGTGATTGATGTTTTGGGTATGGTTTTTTTTTACACAAATTTAATTTAAAAAAATAGTTCTACGAAGAAATGATTACAATTAAATAGTAATAGAATTAAATATACAGATTGTATATGTCTATATATAATCGAAGTTTAAAGTGTTAAAAATTTTGATAGTAAATAGAAATATACATCCTTTTTGTTGTATTTGAATTATTTCACACTTTTATATGAACATCATTTGTTATAGAGAAATATATTCTAAAATGAAGTTCTACTCTTTATTTTTTATTTTTTTATTTTAATCATAAATGTATTTTACATGTATTTTGATCTGTTTATGGGGTCGTGTCCCAACATATACCATGTTGAATTATTGGAAACAGAACGAGTTATCTCTAATATTCACATGAGTGTCTATTGGAGTAGGTGCTCTGTATTGAATCAGAAAAAATTTCCAAGAATGTTATGTATACCCAGTATTCACAATTTGAGGTTTATAATTTGGATATATATTGGAGAAACTTTTACGAATATATACCGATGTGGTGGTCACTCATTTTTATTTACATTTTAAAGGAATCTTTGATACTTTGATTAGAAGATTTTACAAATATTATAGAATTCCGTTGGAAAAAAAAAATCTGCTTTAAATTTTCTATAATATTATGACTTAAAACAGAATAAAATTGTTCAAAAGTTGATAAAAAAAACTTTAATAAAATCACTGCATACAAAAACAATTTAAACATTTCATAAAATTAAAGCATACAATTATTGTAACAAACAACGAGTATATCAAAGAAAATATGTAATAGAAAAAATAAAATAAATTTACAATTGCTTAATTTTTAAAACGATTTTAAAATGAATAAAAACATTTTTCTTTAACACCTATATTTTATAGGCATATAGTATAGTATAAAATTATATTACTTATTTTACCTTTTGTCATTTCGTGTATACTCTTATATGATGGGCCTCTTTAACACACGCATTAACCTTTTGCATTTTTTACGTATATTTTATTTATTTTTATATATTTTCTTCGTCAAATTCATATAATATTTGATATTTGCCCGTTCAAATACTATATATATATATATATAAGTTTACATTTTACAATGTATATATTTTTCTATTCACAGAATACAAAAATAATAAAAAATTCTAGAATACATTTGTAAAAAAAAAATAAAACACTTTGTTTATAGTGTGAAATGTTTAATTTTTTATATATATATATATGTATATATATATATTTCAACAACAAAATGTTGACATAAAAAAACATACAAAAGAAATAAATGTTTGTTAGAAGAATATAATATATCTGCAGTGAAATTTTTTTTTTTCGTAAGGCTATAAGGTATAAGAAATTTACCCTTTAATTCACCAAAGTTCTAAAAATTTCGGTAAATTATAGTCAAACATTTATAGGTAAAAATACCAAATTAATCCTGTTTGAATAATGCTCTTTCTCATTGGATAAGTGCAAAAAGTTGACGTTGAAAGATTTATGGTCTGTCGGGAATCTGCCGGGATTCTGCTAAAGTAACAGTAATTTTAAAAGCAATTTTAATTGCCAAACGGAAATTAAGGACAAAGCAGTAGTGATGATAAAACATAAAAACAAGTATTTTTTATTGTCAAGAAATTAATAAGTTTGTATACAAATTAAAACTATTATATTCAGTCAGTCACATTCGAATCTTTATAGCATACATTATAAAATAACAAAAATAAAATATCCTTCCGAAATAAATAAATTTTTTATAACATTGTTGAAATATTGTAAACATTTATTCAATTTTATATAAATAATTTCCTTTTTTATCATTACTTTTATTATTCCTTTATTTTATTTTTTTAAATAGATATCAACTAACTCGACACATATTTAGTTTCAGAATATTCGCACGCAATTCATATCAAGATATATTTGAAAAAAAAATAATCTAAATGTACATATAAAACATTTTAATTTTTATATATGTTTTTAAGCAAGAATAAATAACAATTTAACCATTTTGATTCTGTGTTGAACGTGAACTCGGACACGATGACATAAAATATTCTGAAACATTGTGTTATTGTATTTTATATACGAGTACCAGTATATGTTGAAATTTTGTTGTCAATGTACATTTTGAATACATCACAAAGTAAATTCAAATTATATATATCAAAAGAAATAATATAACAAAATTAAATGAATGTGTTTATAAACTTCTTTCTTATAGATGCATGTATATTGAAACACACGCAATAATGATTTCAGAATTAGATATACAACTCATGTGTATAATTACATATATATGTACATAGCATATATGAGCTATATGTAATGTATGTCTATCTTTTAAAATGATAAGGATAATTTTTTTTGTTTTTTTAATTTTATTGTAAATAGTAATTGTATATGTATATATAAGAGAAAATGCTGTTGAACGATTAATGTATTATATATACGTATCGGCATCCATCTCGATGGATTATAATTGCAATATTGCAATAAAAATAACTAACGACTAACGAAATACTTGTGATATAACATGCAAGTCTATCTATTTTGCCAGCCATAAACTTTCTTATCACCTTTAATTTACTTTTTGTTTCCATAAATAATAATGTCAATATAAACATTTTTTCTTTAGAATATATTCAAAGAGAATATTTATTTTGGTTTCATAAATCCGGAATATAATTTAAAAAAAATGAAGATAATAGTTTGTTAGTTTCATAAATTTGGAATATAATTGTTTTTTCTTAGAATTCTAGGTCGTGTGAGGTTTATTATTGGTATTCATTACTGTTGTCTCGGTATTATACTTGGAAATGTATACATTTTCAAACACATCATCACTAGGAATAACATTTACGATCATATACATTGGCGGTTATTAAAAATCTGTTGCCATATTCCCAAAAACAATAGCCTAAGCAAATGTTTAATTAGCGTACTGTATATGTATATATATTTTGTTACATATTTAATATTATCTTACAGAATTGTTAGACCATGTGAGTTTCAAAGAACCGAAAAATACACACATTGTGAAGAAGAAGAAGAGGAAGAAAATACACAAGAAACATTTTAAATGATTTTTATAATAATAGAGTAACAAATAAAACCAATATCAGCAAATTACATCACATTTATATATCTACAAATTATCAACCCACTAACACAATTATCTATTAAATGATATTATAATTATAAATAGATTATTGCGTATATTAAATATCTCGTTTTGAATCAATATTTTCATGTGAATCACTACCTATATTCATTGACTCAATAAAAGTCTACTACACGCCATTGATAAAATATTTATTATATTTATATATTTACGATGAAATACACACGTACAAAATTCACTATCGTCTTGCAATTAATTAGAGAAGCTTAATATCATTTATCATAATTTTATAAAATATATATAATAATAATATAAATAAAATATAATTAAGTCACGTTTAACTAAAGGCAAAATTTGTATATAGAATAACAACGTTAAATATTAAAATTAAAAAAATAAGAAGGTTTGCGAGTCCACAAAAATAAATACAATATTAAACCATTGAAAATCAAAACAAAAAATTCAAATCAATTAGAAAATAACATGTATCTTAAAAATAACATTTATATATTTAATGAAAAATTGTTTCATTATGAATATGCATGATATAGAAGTGGCCGTATTTGACTTTACATATTTTTTATAAACGTAAAATTCATTTTTGAAAAGCACATAATTAGATAATTTTTAATACAAAAAAAAAATCTTTCAAAAATTTCAACCTAAATATCAAAAATTATATGTTATCTTATTTGATGGAACTCAATTTTTTTTTATATAGCATAGAGTTTTGTGTTAAAAAAATGTATATATTAAACAAAACAAAATAAAGAAAATTGATCGTGTCTTTTATTTTATTATTATTATTTTTTTATTTTAAATATGATTAAATATCATTTTAATAATAACTTTTCATTTCAAAATGTTATTTTATTTTTCAGTTCTTTTATATTCTATATATTATATGTTATATATGAATTAAATAAACTAGCTATTAATTTATTTATTTAATTTTTTTTTGTACCTTCATCATTTTGTTAGATAGCTGTTTTATTTATAAACATTTCGTTATGTCCATATTTTTATAAAAAAAAAATAAAATAAATTTCCACTTAAAAATAATTTTTAGTCTCATAAGAATATATATATACATATAAGGAATATAATAAAGAACAAACACAAAATGATTATGATAATTATTTTGATATTAGAGGATACAATTTTTTATATTCACATTGTATATATAAATATGTATAACATTATATAAATCTATATAGACACTTTCCAAATCAGATATGAATGAATTAAAAAAAAAAATTCTGATCAAGTAAATGGATATACGAAAATTATAATAATAATAATAATAAAATACAGAATGGAATGAAAATATAATTTCAATTTAACAAAATAATTATGATTTTTTTTTGTTCGTTTTATGGTTCTTCATATTTTTTTGTAGATATAATTCTGAATTGTTATATAGTGCAATTAATTATTGTAAATAAAATATACATAGATTATAATAATAATCATTATCATAAATTGTATTTTAATAAATTCTTTTTTAAACGAAAAAAAAATAAAATATAATAACTTTAAAAATATGCGTGTTTTTTTTTATATCAAAATGTTCAATCATTTTTCTTAGCTTGCAGATGCAATCGATAGCGATAGTGCGTTTTAACATGTTTATGAATACAAAGTAAAGTGCTATAAAGTCAATTATATATTATTTTAAAAATTGATGAATTTTGTGTTTTAAAAATTGTAAAGAATAAGCGGACACACATCAATCTCTGATTAATAAATTTTTGTTAATTTTAATAGTATTTTTTTTTTTCAAATCGCATGTATGGTACAAATTCTAAAATGGCTATATGGAATTATTTTCATAAACAATTAATCCGAATACATTGTCAGACAATTTTAATCTTTACAAAAAACCGCCTTTTATACTTTATTTAAAATGTATTGTCGATTTTGCAGCAATTTCTATAGATATATATTTAATATAGAAAAAAATGCTGATTTTCTGACGCCACCATATAAAAAAGGACACACTTACTCAATTGAAAGAAAGGGATTTAAAAAAAAAAAAATTTGATAATCCTAATGTATTATAAACAATTTTAAATATACCTTGAAAATAACAGTAATATACGGATAAAATTAGAAATTGAATATCGATATCCTATATATCAAAAAATGTTTAACACAATAAAATGTTATACTTAAAAAAAAATTATAATCTGGAATCAACAAAAGGTGAACAATATTTATATATAAAAAATAAAAATTAAAAAAATAAACAATGAAAAGGTATAAAGTAAAAAAATAATCCTAAACAAATGCAAATGATCTGAAAAATCGTTTGGTAAATACTCAAAATCTAGGCAATAAATCATCAACATTTACAAATGAGAATTGAATAGAATATGATTTAATTTAGAATAAAATATTTTCCTTTTTTAAAACATAATCAAAACGCTGTATATTTAATTTAATTCACTAATTTTGTTTTATGGACAATACATATTTTTGCATAATTATTTATGGAATCAATACATATCTGTCTATTGCAATATTTCTACACAACAGGATACATTTTTATTTTTGATCATATACAAAGATAAGTGCATAAACATACACAGGATTATTTTTTTCTTAACATACCCTATATACGGTTTTTATATTTAATATGAACAAAAATAAAAAAAAATAGCAAAGAATAAAAAATAAAATTATATCCATTTGAATTGCATTTAGTATTGTTTTCATTCACACCTACTTCTTTATATATATATCATGGCATAATTTCATAAAATAATATATTATTTATGTTCTATCAGTTCTATATATAATTGTGTAAATATGTTTGAAATCTATATATAATTGGATTCATCCTCCATATACTCTACGGATAATTTATGTTTTTTATTGTTAAAAATATTTCTAAAGAAATGAAAAAAATGGTATATTGGTAAACATGTAAACAGTGTGATACACGCATATAGACCTAATCGATTATATGCACCGGGAAAAATATAAGGAACACTTTCCGAAGAACATTACCAAATCTATATATTTTAAAAAATTTCTTATTCTGCAAATAGAGTATCTTTTATAGATTATATATTGATAGATAAAACTCGTACAACATACAACATTCGCCATATTAAGACTTCGAATAAGAAAATCAATTCTTACCCATGGTGAATTGTAATACCATAATAAAAACTTAACACCTTGTTTTATTTTTTCAAGTTTTAGACACACTAATGTGATTGATATTCCGGAATAACTAAGAATTTTCCTTTTTTATTATTGTGTCTAAAAATATATATACATATATGTATAGATAGTACAAACAGGTATACAAACAGGTATAAAAATGTATATATAACAATAAACCTTGTATAATTTCATGGATAATAAGTTAATTTTATCCTTGATTTAATTAAAATATAAATGTAATATTGATTTTAATTATAATAAATTTGATATAAAATTTAGTTTTACCTTTTGGAGGGCTTCCTTTTTTTTTTATTTTTATAATCAAAAACAATTTGCCATGTTCATTTAATATTTGTTATACATTTTATTATTATTAATTTAGCAAATGCTGTAGAAAAAAATATAGATTAAAGAATAAATGTTACATTTTGTCTAAAAAAAAAAAACAGAATAAGATGTTGTAATATCGAAAATGTTTTAAACACGTTTAGAAAAGCCGTTTGTTTTAAAAGGTATAATGAAGATTTTGTTTTGAAATCAATTAGGCAGGAAAAGGAAATGTAATTAAAAATAAATGATTCTTTAATGATAAATAAATATCTAGGAATATATGAGTATAATTTCATTATAACATTAATTTTATAACATCTATGTTTTTTAATAGATTATAAAATAAAGCATAAACCTAAGTATCAGCGATAATTTAAAACATCAATAGTAAAAATTATAGCTAAATATCCAAATTTATTTAATGACATTCTACGCTGGGATTGGAATTTATTTTCACTATTATATATCCTTTCTACAATATACAAACAATATAACAAAGAAAAATAGTTAGATTTATCTTTTTTTTTTCAAAATGGATTTAATTTAATTTAATTTTAAATCAAATGTCCCCCGCATAAACTTCAATTTACAAAATATCTAAATGTAATATGAAAAAAATTATTTTTGTGTTTATTTACAAACAATGAAGTGAAATATTGTATATTATAAAATTTTTATTCCGATTCTTTGAAAATTTTGGGATAATTTATGTAAAATTTCTACAATTGTTATGTTATATGGTTTGTGATAAATAAAAATCCTATATTTTTTTTATAAATCAGTGGTGAAGTATACTATAGAAAGGTATATTTAAAGATATGACATCTTATTTTTGTCAGTAGGATTTAGATAGTATACGTCAAACCCTAATAAATAAAATTCTATTTCTGGTAATGTTTGCAAATTTATGTATTTATTTGTGAATGCTTGTCAATGTTTCAAATCAATATTTTACGAAATATCCTAGTCTTTGAAAATTGCGTGAGTATAATAACAATTGTATTTTATAAATAAAATATATAATTTATTTCACTATTTTTGGTGGTCTTTAAATGCGTTTTTTTTCTTGAAAAGAATATATTAATAAAAAAAATCTTTATCCGTCGAAATTTAAAATTTATAAAAAAAATTATTCTTTAGGTAAAAACAGATAATAAAATAAAAATCAATTCTTTTCTACTATCGATATTAAATAGATTATTTGGGTTATTTTTTTTTTAAATTATTTAAAGATTGTCAAAGAAAACAAAAAAAAATAGGATGGAAGAAAAAAGATTGTCTTTTTTATTGTGAAAATAATTTCGAGTTAAATCTTATAATAATAAAAATTCAAAATTGTATATGTAAAGATCAAAGGACATACTTTATTTTCGATGTAATAGTTATATTAAAACACTTTTCTCTTTCATTTATTTCACATTCGAATTGACTTTCCTTAATATTATTATAAACCATTTTGGTTAAAAAGGAAAAGATAATTTCATATAAATCCAAATGGTTTAAAAAAAACCATTTGTCCGAAAAGGGATTTTGCATCAAATTTCAACAATAATTCATTATTTAGGCATTTTTTGTTGTTTTTGTATTACGTATGGTATGTTGTAAATTACCAAGTTTAAAGACATAAAAGGTTTAATAAGAAATTATTTCACGTATATATATCATACATATCAAATGTATAATAAAATGATGTTTGTTACAAACAATAATTTTTTTTACATTTCTAACGTTATAACATAAATTGCTTAAATGAAATTAAGTTACATTTATTTATTTCTATTAGAAAATAATCAAAACAGTATTCGGTACAAAATTGACAAAATTGTATGATTTCCTTCATATATAAATTGTTACTAAAATTGTACTTGTCAAAAATAAATACAATTCCTTGAAATAGATGTATAAAGACATAAGATATTTTATGGTTCATTATTAACGTACATTATTATTATACTTATATAATATTATAATTATATAATTATTTAAAATAAAATAATATAAAATAATTATATAAAAATGTTTTAGTTAAAAAGGTTGATCTTTGAATTCATTCATCGGAAAAATCTAAAATCACAAATAAATTAATATAAAATCTTAACATTAAATCAGTATACAGGCAAATTTGTTTTTAATTTTATATTCATATGTCCATTTAGGATTGGACTTTGATTGTTTTATCTATTCCTGCTAAAAAACAATCTATGCCATAATCTATGTTACATAAAGAATCTGTTTTTCTTTGAATGAATATCATCAATTATTATTAAATAATTATTACAAAAGGACATACTCATATATGAAATTGTGTTTTTTATAAACAAATTCATTTTATACTAAATTATGCAGTAAAGTGCGCTAATTTGACAAGTATATTTATATTTTTGTCTAAAAAAATTTGTGTAAAAACCATTTTCCAACAACATTTTTTTTCAATTCTATATAAATTCAAGATGAAATTAAAAAGAAAAACAAAAAATACAATTCACAATAACATTGATTTAAGATTAAATAAATATAACATTCAAAAGATGAAGAAAAACACAGCTATACAATATAATATCATCATGAAGCATGAAATAATATATATGTATGAATGTACCAAAATGTAAAAAAATAAAAGTAAAATACAAGATTTTTCTCTTTAAAGATCTTCTCCGACATATACATCACATGTTTATATTTATATATATCCCCTTAAAATATTTGTTTCTTTTTTTTTTCATTTGGATTTATAATAAATAAACGAAGACATAATTTTTTAACAAAAAATATAATAATATTTATCAAATGAAAAAAATAGAAATGTTCTAAACACTTCGATAATTCCCTTTATTTTAACATGCATTTTCGGTGCTGATTTTTACAATAGTTTTTAGATAAATAGATGTACTGTTCCCTGTGAAAAGATGTGTTTTTGAATTATATCCTTTTTGTGAAAAATAAAAAGGACATGTGCAATATTAAAATAATAGTATATAAAAATTAGACTCTATATTTGCGTTATTCTTTTCTATTTATTTTATATATGATAAAATTCTATCATCGGGACTGCTCATATCTATACTATTCTATAGGTATATTTGATTTTATTTATACATATTCTTCCGATATATATATATTTAGGTATATTATATAGGTATATAGTTTTATAATTCTCTGCATGTTATAAAATAAATAATTCTATATAAAGAATATAAAAAAATAAATAAATTCTCATCATATTTATATTCCATTTCAACCAGGGTCAAATTGTGTCAGTTTTTTTTCAGTTTGGATTTGTCTGTTGGTTGATAGACAACATATTTGAAAAAAAAAAATAGTAAAAATAAGTTATCGTAAAGTTATAATTATAAATATAAGGGAATAGTTTTTCTATATTAAAAATAAAAAAAAAGAAGTAAAAAAATAAATCGTTGTTCGTGCTATTAAAAATCCAATAAAACAATAATTATATATAATAAAAATAAATTTTAGTTAAATGCCTTTAATTCAATGTATAGAATGTGATAATTAAATTTTTATTTTGGAACACTGATTTTGAAAAAAAAGTTTTGTTTGTGTATTTTTTTCTTGTTTGCTTTGAACAGAACAATGAAAGTTTTCATTTTAATTTATTATTTTACAATTTGGAATTTATTTACAATTGGAAATTGTAAATATGTTGAGTTTAATTTGAATAAATTCAATAAAGAAGAGACTGATGCAATTGAGGACACCGGTAACGATGATCATGCATACCACGACGATTGTGTAAATTCGTCTAATGGTCAATTACAAAATTCGAATTTATCAACTGAACCGCAAAGAAATAATGAAGAGTTTAACAAAATGTGTGATAAAGGTTACATTAATTGTGTTTATGAATACAAAATGGATTGTTTTTCGAGACCACCAATATGGAAAGGGTATCAGAAACGATGTAGTATACATACATTTTCTCAAGTTTATAAAATAGAAAATTGCGATACCAGTGTTGGGGATTGGTTTAGTTTCGAAATGCACTTAAAAACATTTAAAATGTTAACAGAATTGCATTTAACAAATAATCGAATGATAAATTGTCCGTTAAATATAATTTCAACGAATTTGCAAATATTAGATTTATCAAATAATTGGTTTAATTGGTTACCAAATGTATTTGGTGATGATAGCTCCATAACAGCTCCAACGTCAAATAATAAAACCGACAAGGATTTAAATAATTTACTACAATTGAATTTAAATTCAAATAAATTAATAGAATTTAATTTTACGAATTGTAAGCAATATGTAAAAATGAAGCATTTAAAAAATTTATATTTAGAAAATAATTATTTAACAACAATTGATTTGGCAAATGGATATTTCACAAATTTAGAAATTTTAAATTTAAATAATAATCAAATTGAAATTATATCAAATAATTTATTTAAAAATTTATATCATCTTATTGAATTACATTTAAGTAATAATCATTTATATCAATTGATGGACATTGAATTATTTTCAAATTTAAATAATTTGCAAATTTTGGATATTTCCAATAATCAAATAACAAATCCATATTTTAATGATAAAATATTTTTTAATTGTAAATCATTGGTAAAATTGAATTTATCGAATAATTTTTTACAACAATTAAATGTTGTAACATTTCAACAACAAACAAAATTAATCGAATTAGATTTATCAAATAATTCAATTGGTTTTATTGAAAATAATTCATTTTCCACGTTGCATTCATTGAAAATATTAAATTTATCACATAATCGATTGCATTCAATAAGCGACAATACATTCATTTTTTCCGGTTTATATAATTTACAACATTTAAATTTACAAAATAATACAATGGCCTATATTAATAATGTAAATGCATTTTATGATTTAAAAAATTTAATTAATTTAGATTTAAGTATGAATGAATTCACCCAAATACCTTTTATTATATACACATTAACAAATTTAATTAATATTGACTTGGGTGAAAATCATATAAATGATATTTCATTAAATTATGATCATGCAAACGAGTTTCTATTTTATGATAATATCAATAATAGTGATTTTAATAATACCAATAACAATAATACTAGCGAACATATTGAAAATAACAATCGACAGATAAGATCACAACAATTAGAATTAAGAAATTTAATGAGCATACGTTTGACAAATAATTTTATAACAACAATTACAAATCAAAGTATATTAAAAACCTTTCCAAAATTAACACAATTAAATTTAGCAAATAATTTTATTAATACAATTCGACAATATGCATTTGGATATAATGAGCATTTAAAAACCATATATTTAAATGAAAATCTATTGGAAAATATCGACGGTGTATTTTCGCCATTAGATGAATTGCAATTGTTAAATGTTTCTCACAATCGATTGGATTGGTTTGACTATGCATTTTTACCGCGAAATTTATTGAACATAGATATACGTTATAATCGTTTAGGTATCAGTTTATTAAATTATTATGATTTGAAAACTGAAGTGGATCAATTAAATATCAAATATATCGATTCAGGCTACAATAGATTGGTTCAAATACAATCGAATTCAATACCATCATCAGTGGAAATTTTACTATTAAATAATAATCAAATAAGTAAAATTAATGATTATGCATTTTATCAAAAATATAAATTAAAATTTGTTGATTTGAAATTTAATCAATTAAAAGTCATTTCACAGAAATCAATTCGTTTTGCACCGGTTGCCTTTAGTCATCACCGGCCTGTCATATCACTCAATAATAATTCGTTAATTTGTGATTGTACAATGAAGTGGTTAGTGAATGCATTCGATCCAAACGAATCTGATTTTTACCATTATACCAATATATTAGTTGAAAATACCACTTGTAAAGTATTAAATCAAAATCACTTTACCGAAAAATCAATAGCACTTGTTAAAGAATCTGAATATTTATGTTCATTTCCTGACGACGATAATGATCGGAATGATTATGATAGTAATAATAATGATCCTCGTTTTTGTCCATATAACTGTAAATGTTTTTTTGATGATTTTAAGGTAGACAGTGATGGAAATCAAATATTACAACCTCCAAATATTATAAATTGTTCAGCAACAAATCGTTCCGATATACCATTTATGAACTTAAGAAATCTTACTAAAACATTGTATTTGAGTGATAATAATTTCGAAAATTTACCGGTATTTCCTGGGGATATGTTTTTGTTAAAAAAATTATATATAAATAATTCACATATTACGGATATTGATAATCAATTAATGTTTTTATCTGGTTTAGAAATTCTACATTTAGCACATAATGAAATACGCACAATACAAGATTACTCATTCAAATTTTTGACAAAATTAAAAGAGTTAAATTTAGCGTACAATTTTATTTCGACATTATCAAATGAATTATTTATTAAATCGTCCCATTTACAAAGGCTTTTTTTAAATAATAATGAATTATTTCAATTGAGTGACTTTAATGCTATTGCCCATCTTAATTTATCAACATTTAATATTGAACAACCAATTGTATATCACTGTTGGTGTCCGATACTTCCGGCATTTGCTTGGCATCGACCTGATATTTTACAAAATCTGAATTGTTACATTGATCCTGAGTATATGTTAAATATAGAGCGCCCAGATTTGGATGTTGACAATAATACATTAGACGGAAAACTTCTTATTAATTTTGATACATCTTATTATTTGGTAGATAGTTTATCGAATTATGTGGATCGTATATGTACATCAACATATGAAGAATACCAAACAATGGATACATTCGAAAATTTAATTGGAGATATTGATCGTATTGATATTTTAAATAAAATTCCACATGGTCTAAAACCATTTCTATTACTAATAACAATTGCAATTATTTTATTTTTTTTACTAATGGTAGTCTATCGCAAACGAACTTCAAAACAAAATACTAATAAACATTTTTTTAATTATAATAATAATAATACTAATAGTAATAAAAATCATAACATCATTAACATTCACAATGATTATAATGAAAAAATAATTAATAAGAATAGTATTAAATATGATGCGTTAATTCTAACATCAAAAAATGATAGAGAATATTTTATAGAAAAAATTTATACAAAACTATTACAATTAGATCAATCAATAAAATTAAAATTACCACCTAAAGATTCTTTATATAATCGATTTAATAAAATTAAAAATTTGAAAAATTTAATCAAAAATTCCAATAAAATTGTAATTCTATTAACGAATGATTTTTTAAAAACTGAATGGTCACAAATAAAGCTACGTAAACTATTAATCAATTCATGGATACCAAGTAAAATGATTGTATTGCAAACGTTTGATTTTACCGATTTAAAAAATACCAATACTGAACATGAATTTTTTAATAATTTGACGAATTTATATGCTATAACACCATTGAAATTATGGGATGTTGATTTTTATCTACGATTAGGGAATTTATTGAAAATTGATAAAAGTAATACTAATTCATCAATAAGTAAAGAATACGAAATAATACCTTCGATAATGGAAACAATACAGTCAAATGCAGCTGCAGATAAAAATTATTATTATTCATCAATGCCAATAGCATCATCATCGACAATCAATGATGTGGCTGAATCTATTCCATTACATAATTATAATAATATTAAAAATCTTGAATTAACAAATGCCAATGATGAAAATCACCAACCTGTTTATTGCCAATTACTATATTGTGAATATTGTCAATGTTCACAAAAAAAATTCAACAAACATTCATTACATACAAAATTGTTATATGACAGTAATGGAATGAATATGGTAAAAACGAATTACGAAACCACAGATAATCCAATGAATAATATTGGACAAAAACCACAAATATCAATACCATTATTATCATCATCGTCAACATTAAATGAAATAATGAATGGTGAATATATACAACATGAAAATGCATACGAAACAGATAATATTTATAGTAAAATTGAAAGTGTTATCGATTATGATGATAATAAAAATTGTATTAATCAGCTAATAAATAATAATCATGAATTAAATTCAAATGCCAATAATACTATTAATAATAATAATAATAATAATAATACAATTTTAAATAATTTCAATATTGAAAATACATATATATAAAACAGAAGAATTTGTTTTAAATAAATTTAATTTTAAGTACAACTACCAACAGTATTAGATAACGTATATACATTTATAATGTATGTATATAAGAGATACTTATATATATTTTTATTTGTTTTCATAAACTGTGATAAGAAATGACCATAAATAGGATATAGAAATAAAATTTGAATGATAATAATAAGACAGATTAATTTGTATTATTTGTATATAGTTTATAAGATAATTATTTTTTAACTAAATTTATTTTGTAATAAAAAATTGATTTCAAACAAAAATAACATTTTCAATATATTTTTTTGATGAAAAACTGATTACACAATTAAAAAATTTTATTAGATTAATTAATGTATTTAAACGATTTGATTTGAGAAAAGCAACAGAAACTTAAGAGTTATAACCATCTCTTGAACTTTCCTATATATAACCATATAAAACGTAACAAAAGACGCAAAAGTTGACCTTTGACCATTGCAAAGTATTTTTTTGGAAAGTTATTTAGCAAATGACGAACATATAAAAATGATATTTGAACAACCAAATACATGTGCAAAAACGTTAAAAAATGAAGAATCATAAAAAATTTCTACAAACTGAACCGAGAGTCTACTTAAAAAAAAATATTTTATTTTTTTCATTTTAAACTTTAGCTTTAGTGAAATGCTCAGCGAAATCTTTGAGAAATCATCTTATCTATATGAAAATAAGTAATTGCATTTCACGTATATCATATAAAAGCCTTAATCTATAGTTAAAATATATAAAAATAAATTTTGTGTTCTATTCATTCAGTTCTAAGAAATGTGAGGGTAGAATGTAAAATAATCACTCTATAACAAAATTTCATCTATGACCATATATTACGTATAAACTGTTAAAAACTCATGTAAATTCAGAAGCTGCAATTATTTTATGCTAAATTAATATTTCTTTTCATATTTACATATAAATAAATGTATTCCTATTTGTATATATCGTTATATAATAAACAAAAATAATAATTTTAAATTGTAATAAATCAATACAATATACAATACATAAAAATTGATCGTGCCTATTTAAAAAAAAGAAAACATTTATTCTTTCATATACCCAAAATGTATAGCCAAATTCTTTAAACGTATATATGTGCTTTTATATGTATAAGTTGAAAGTTGATTTTTGTAAACTCCTGACAATAAATTGTTATATTCATTTAGTAGAGACCCGAATGTTTAAAAATATTTCACAAATTTTAACTTGTATATATTTTTAACATTCGAATTTTTTGTAAGAAATATAAAATATCAACGAAATTGAGGGAGATTTTTGTAATAAAATAAACAAATTGTATTGTATTGAAAAATAAACGATAGAAAAAAAAAGGTTTTAACTCGTATTATAAACCATTATAAATCGCAGGTAATATTTTTTCTTAAAAATATAATTTAAACAGGATGAAAAACCTCTAAAGAAAAAGATATGTATATAAGTTGTTATGAATGTCAAACAGAGTAAAAATAGTTTCCCACAAAAACACAATTTTTTAACCTATTTTTAAATATACTATCTATCTGTGTAATACTTTTATACGAAGAATTTTAAGTAAAAAAGTTAAAATACGCAATTATTCATGTCAATAATTATTTCATTCATCTTATAATTTTGAATAAAATTCTTTAATAGTTTTCTGTGTTCGTAAGCGTTTCTCTAAAATAAATTTCAATTAAATGGTATCAGACCGAAGTTACGAATGAAATGTTTAATCCTTTTCTAATCTGTATCTGTAAAACTCAAGGATAGTTTGAATAGATTGCAAATCATAAATAATTCATAATTAATATGATTTTGAATGATGGTTTTTTATAACATAATTTCTAAATGTATATGTACATAGATAAATACACCCAATTTGATGAATTGTATTCAAAATAAAAAGCAAAAACCGTATGATAAAAATTAAAATTATTTCATTTGAATAAAATATATATACATACTTGTAAAGTAAAACGGATTCGTATATTACAAATACTTATTTAAGGACGAAGACCACCTGATCGGTGTGTTTTGATTAAATCAAATGAGCTACATATGTATTGACATCTCAAAGAACGTTGATTATTAAACATGTATTATATGATTTAATGTGATTTTTTTATTCTCAATTGAACAGAAAATGAAATAAATATAACAATTGGTCTTCTCGCAACAAAAATGAATAAATTGAAAAAAAAAATTGACTTTCTTAATGCAAAATCTAAACCGAAACTAATTGCATGTATATATATATTTTTAAACTTTATCTATGAAATTCTTTTGAATCCTTAATAATATTAATCAAATTTAAATGTCCTACATCCTTTATATTATATTCACATTTGTATTTTATTCTCTGGAAATATATTACTTAAATATGTTTACGAAAAAAAAAAAAAAAACTCAAAATATGAGAAAGAACATTTTCATATAGCAAGGGATATTTTATTTATATTTTTTTGTGTCCTTTTGTTGTGCATAAATAAACGATATTATAAGCAAAAAATAAAAACAGTTTTAATCTTTGCTTTGATGTTTTATTTTTATTTATATTTATAGAATACATAAAAGTTGTAAATTTTTTACATTAAGAAATTCAATATACATATACTATATATAAAAGAGTCATATTATATATGATATATATAGTTCACAAAGTCCAATGCATCTCAAGACGTTGGATATACGACACAAAATATACAAATATAATATGTTTTGTCAAAATGATTTATTATTAAATTTTGATTCGAAAATTTTAAAGGAATCGGTCAACTCGAATTTTATATTTGTTATATGCATATATAATCGATTAGGACCATAACATTCTCACTTCTATTGTCATCACAAAATACATTACATACAAAATCCTAATTTCTTTTGTACACAAAAAATATGTAAGAATTGTATGTATATGGATCATCGTATTTTTATTTATTTTTAGGATTTATTACAATTATATTGAGTCAGATTGTTTATTAGTATATAAATGTAAAACTAATATGTGTTATTTGTAAGTTTACGTATATAATAAATATCTAAATAAATATTAAACAAAATAGAAGTTGATATAAAAAAAAATTAAATTTACCTTGAGGTCATATAACTTCAATAAACTGTTTTTTTTTTATTAAAGATAAAACGCGCCCGATCCCGTAATAAAAAAATAAATATTTTATAGCACACGCACAAAGTTGCATTTATTTTTTTATATTCTACAACTTTTCTATAAAAATACAACAAAATATTCACAAAACACATTCAATGAAATTATATAAAAGAAAATCTTTAATTATTATTAAAGTAAAGAAAAGCCTTTAAATAAAATAATTTAGATTTTGGAAAATTTAAAAATGATATCACAATTTCATTATCGAAACACCTTTATACATACAAAAAAAATTCTCTTGCACAATTTCTAGAAACAACAAACGATACGTACAAAATAATCGACCAACTAAATAAAATATATATAAAATAAAACAAACACACATTTCATTAAATATTATGATAAAATTATACGGTAAATTGAAATTTTATAACCAGACACATCACACAAAAAATATTATATTATATACGCGCACCGTTAGGATTTATTGTTTAATTTATAAATATCAGGTATAAATAAATAAATAATATGTATATACTACACAATTTAATATAAAACGGTTGTCTTTTATGAACATTTTATTTGTTGTATAAAAAAAATTATCTATTTTGAGAAACAATGACTTATTGGTTGATAATATAAAAATAGTTAATCTGAAATAAAACCCAGATATGAATTCTATAATTATATGATTTTATATTTATGATAATATTCTGTTTCCAGTTCTTTTGGCCATTGGCAATTTGTTTTGTCCCACTATTATAAATGTTATAAATATTTTTCTATATATAAATATTGATTCCAGAAAATATGCAAGCGAGTGTACAAAAAATTGGTGTTTCATTTTCAATTCTTATAAAAAAATATTCTAATTCCTATATATTTGTTGGAATATTTTAATTTAATATATTTTTTTTTCACTAGAAAAAAAAACATTAATTACAAATTTGTACAAAAACATACATGAGATTTAATGCGATATAACAGCAACGTTTATGTTTTAAAACAGTCAATCTAAACCTTCGTTATTTTGGGTTTCCATTGGGATTTCATTCTATAAGAAACATTACCACCGAAGAAAGAGTTTAAATTAGGGATGTTGAACGGTTTTCAGGTTTATATACTTCATATTGAAAGAAAAATGTTCAGGAGAGTTTCTATATATTAAGAATTACATTTCCTATATCTACAGAATAGGTTTCATCATTGAATGAAAATTGTCCAAAGTAGACATTTTTATCAAGCAGAAAACTTAATTAGTATGATAATTTATGAATGAATATAATATAATGCTGATTTATTTTAAATGTACATACAAAAATGTTTCTCACATAGTTTATTTAATATTGGTTTTTAGAAATATCTATACCTATATAATAATCTATAAATGACTACTGAAAATTTAATCATAAATATGTATTGTATTACCGATTCATTCATTCAGTTATGATAACAAACATTATGTTAAAAATATCAACAAACTCGTATACAATAATAATATTTAATCTAAATCGAATGTGATGATGCGAGGCCAATTGAAAAATTAAGTGTTTATCAACCGCATATATAAAATTTTAATGTAAATATTTTGTTGTATTTACTAAAAATATACTAAAAATCTTTTCTATAATTAAATATTTATTTTATATATATGAAAAATAAAAAAAAACCTTTATAATATACCTTAAAATTATTTCTTTTTCGATATATTTATAGTATATTTATTAATATGCCGGTGATATATTGTTATACTATACACACACATAGTATGTGTGGCGTTAAGTTATTTTATAATATAGGTATATATTCAACGTAATCCAACTATAAAATCTCAAATATATTTGACGAAAATATAAATGATAATAAATATTTTTTCAACAATAAATATATAAAAACAAAAAAAAAAATTCAAGTTATCATTGTTTGTTTGTTGATATTTTTTTTTTGTCAAAGAGTTTTTTCTATATATGACTTTATTATTTGTTTATTTATAATTTTTTTTTTCTTTTTGTTAAGTGGTTTATATAAACTCTATATGTATATATATATATCAAAAATACGACAAAAAAAACTAATATTAAATACAATATTTATTTAATACTTCAAACGTATGCTCCAAATAAACAAACATATACTTTTAATGACAAATATTTTCTTATTTTTTTTATATTTTTCATCATAAAAATGGTTTAATAAAGTGCAAGTTTTATTTAATATTTCCTTTGGAATGTTTTGTTACGAAGTTTATTAAAGTAGATTTCATCTATATCGTATTAATATTTAATTCTATTGAATATTATTTTAGGCAATCTGATATGTCTAAAGGATAATAATCAGGGTTCTGTCCGTATTCTCGTAAAATATAACAATAATATACAGCATATAAACCTTTTAATTTACGTAATAAACCTTTGTAAAACACAAAATCGAATAGCAAAATTATCGTAAACAAAAATTTAATAGAAATTAAATTCCTTTTGTATAAAAAAATTAATGAATGTAAAATCTCTTGCATAAATATCGGACAAGGAATTTACATAAAATATTTCATTATGCATAATAAGTTCTATAAATTTATTAAATACTTTTAAATATACAAAAAATGTTCATCAATAGGATAATAAAAAAAATTCCAAAAGGATGTGCCTAAGGCTAAATTTCAGTATAAGAGATTTTCAATAGTAAATCATTACAATTTCCTTATATGCATGAGTAATAAAAATCGTAAGAAAATGAACAACATAATTTTTTGTTGTTAATCTATTCTATTACATGATATGCACAGCAATAATAATAATAATTTAGGCATCGATTCACACAATAAACAAAATAATTTTTAACGTTCATCATTTGTATGATATATATATATATATAATTTTATTCACCCTCTATGTTTACTTTATCAATTTTCCATGAAATGTTCACTATAGCAAATGCATTATTTTTATTATTATTATTATTTTAATGTTTAGTAATAAAAGATATAACATATAGTAATTTTGTATAAATATATGGAATTATTTTGAGTATTTATAAATATAGATAGATATAGACAATATATGCAAACGATGAGGATTTTTGTTCATCACTTATTTGCTTAAGTTCATAGTTATATATATACATATATTTAAATTATATACGGCAAATTAATGATTTGTTAAGCGAAGAATAAACATATATACATATAGATTCATAAATATTCAAAACAATGAATTGTTTTTCCGCGATATAATTTATGTATATATATGTACAATTTATATACAATACAGATATTATAAGTAAAATGCTTTATTTTTTAACTTTTGAATGTAAAGTTCAACGTGAAGAGGATCTATAACTTTAAATTTTTGAAATATGTAAAATATAAACAAATAAAAGCTATATGTAAAATATATATACATATAAAAGCTATATGTAAATATATGTTTCTATATAAACTAAAAAAAAAAGAAGAAAAATCATAAAAAAAAAATTCCTATTATTCATTGTTTTACAATAATTCTTTCCTTTATATACATTATAATTTTCACTCTTTGAAAATGTAAATTCTTTTGTATATTTTGTTTGTGTTATTTCAATTTTTTTTTTTTTGTAAATCTTGCTATTTTAATTTGTAAATTATTTATTTGTTTTCTTTATACACATATAAGTTTCTGTTTGCTAAAATTTGAGTTTCGAAACTAGTTTTATAAGTTGAAAGTGTTGCTATTAAAATGTATGATTATCAAGGTTATAAAGGTTATAACTTCGCATCACTAATTTCCTAAAAGGTATTTACTGTGTATATGGGCATTCGGTTTTCGTCGTCGGATTATCTATTCAAAACGTTAATTTTTGTAATATCATTTATAATATCATTGTTTTTAGTTTATATCCTGTATCAATTATTTTTTTGAAATATTTTTCAAATATAACAAAATTTCCATGTAAATATTTGTAAGGGAAAATTTGATCATTACATCAAATATCAAGTAATATATATTTTGTTTTATATATACACAATAGTATATGATTATGTACATTGAAAATTATTTTCCATATGAAAAAATGTGTATATTATAAAAGCATGATTGGTCAACAACAATCTACGAAAAAATACACGTATATAAACAAAAAGGATTTTTAAAAGCGTATTTTTCATAAACAAATTTAAGCTATAGATTTCGATTTACGTTTTCTATTTAAATATTGTAAAAGTTTTTTATTTTATATTTGGTTTGATCAATTATAGGTCATCTATTTTTCAAATCTTACAAAGTTCATATATACATACAAAATGGTCAGCAGGTTTTAAGTTTGTAAATCTTAATTGGTATAATTTGATATATATTTCAAGCAATGAAATACAATCAAAATTCGAATTAAAGTAAATAATTTATAGGATTCTATAATGAAAAATTCAACTTATTAATTCTTTTTTCAAATTTCGAATCAAATTTTATAATCGCATTTTTGAAATATATCCTTTATTTATCGAAGGATTTAAAATGTACGGGTGGGATCCCTTGTTCGATTTTTCTTTATTTATATTTTTTTAATATTTATAACAAAAATTAATTCATTATATATATATATATAAATATGTATAAATAAACCCTTATTTAAATATTTGAATATTCAATATATTTTTCAATATCCATTTAATATTAATATTATACGATATAAAAAGTTATTATTTTTTATAGCATCTATATCGAAAAAAAATAATTAATTACTTATATCTATAACATATAAAATAATATATATTTTGAGATAAAAATAATAAAAAACTTATTTTGTTTACTTTATATATTTTGATCGAATACATTTATTTCATATAGACATAATAATTTGCTTAAATATATTAAATAAACGGTTGTGTTTATACATTTACATAATAAAATATTTTATGTTGAATTGCATAAAATTAATTAATTATTAATAGATAGATATAGAAAAAAGCAAAGCAACGACGCATATACTATAAAGAAATAAATTAAACGAAGTGTCATCGTAATTTTTACAATAAATATTTGTGATTTGTGTATTTTTGGTATATAAAAAACACATTTATTCTATATTAATTTATTCATAAAGGATTTTTAAAATGTGTTATAGGATTTAAGTGTTATCTTTATAAATTTTAAAAAGTCATTAAAACTTTTAATATATTCATTGATGACATGGTCAATATTTCTTTTTTCCAGGGAGCGAGTTAATTTATTTTTGGTTTATTCTATATACATTCAATGAATTATAATGAAGTGATTTGCTGTGAGATTAATTTTAAAATACAATTTTATTTATTTTTTTTTGTTGACGCACTTTTTTGTTAATCCTAAACAGATTTTGTTATAATAAATTGGTTTATTTATACATATACTGTATTCAATTATATTTTAATTTCGTTTGAATAAACATATTGGTAATTGGTGTTGTGAGAAGGCTATATATTGTAGGAAAATTGAAAATACTTTATGTATACTGATAAATACATTATAAATATTTTGATAATATATTATATTATTTCTGATAATTTTAAACAATTATATATGAGAACTAATTTAGTATTTAACTTTAAAATATTCTGTAATATCAGAAATTATCAGTATCTTATGGAAATAATATACACTTGATAATTTTTATGATGAATTTTAGGACCATCGAAACAGTTTTCTAAGATATACAAATTTAAAAAATGTATATTACTGCGTTGAATAATTCATGATGCGATATTAATTTTATACAATAAATTTCAGTTCAGATTTATTAAGTAAATGTAAAAATAAAAAACTTAAATGTATTTGAGAGGTACATTACTTAAATATAATTAAAAACAAAATAATTTGATGTTATTAGACGATAAATCACAGAATACTATATTTCCTCCAATAATATATACAATTTTCTCTATCTGTATATATATACGTATAATAATAAATATTATATATGGATTTCAATAGTTGTATATAAAGAAAATTGTTTGACCTTCCATATATTGAAAAACTATACAAAGTGCAAAAGAATTACATAAATATAATTTAATATCCCATCTTTAGTGTATCTATTATTGCTGTCAGAACGTACCGCACTATTTGTTGTAAATATATATCGTTTATATATTTGTATATATGCGCGTGTATTTTATAGAAATATATGTTATGTATAGTTTTATATTATTATATATTCATACACAAAAAAAAGATATTATATAAATAATCGAACAATATACATCAAAAAGAATGAAAAAAAAAACCAACAAATTATTTCATTTATATTATATTCTATATACACATATATATGATTAAATGAGAATAACAAAATACATGAAATTCAATATATATAGAAAAAAAATAAAATATATATTATATGATTAACACGCGATTAACCCATTGGGAACTTATACATTATTATTAAAACAAATTTTGTGTTACCTCTTCGTCCAACCTACAATTCTTTCTTTTTTTTTTTTTTTAAAAGTTCTCAGTTTTATCTATATATAGATATATAGAATTTTTCTTTATTGTATGTAATATGCGTACATATTATTCTATATATTTATTATATACACAACCTTTTGTATGTAAGTAAATATAATAACAAGTATAATAATATATAAGTGTATTTAAAACACATGTTATATATCTATATATAATATATATAAAAATTCCTTTTTTAGATGGTGTTGTTTTTCGTTCATATATATTGATTAATGATGTTTATGTTATATTAATTTTAGATTGTTATTAAGATATTTCCTGAAGTCTGTTAAAGGTGTTGTTAAAAATATATATAGTATATATAAATTCTTATATTCTCATATTAAACATTCTTTTTTTTTTTTGTTAAATTTTTTTCGTTCTTTATTTTAATTACAATAGCCAATAATTATTAGAAATGTATATATAGCTTTAAAATTATTTATTATATATATATATAGTTTTAGAATATATAGTTTGATAGTTGATACAATTTTAATACATATATATTAATAAAATTATATATATCAGTGACTTTGTAATAGAGTGTATTATTAATATAGAACTTATGTATACGATCAATGGATATAATCTACATAGAATCCAAATAGAATCAAATCATACAGAATCGATTCATACGATTTAAAATTATCAATAAACCAATAGAAAAATATTAATATCGAAAACCTTTAGAGATTAATTTATACTATTAACCACGGGATAACATAAAGGATAATGCACGATGAAGATAAAGAATATATTGTAATACAATTAGAACGCAAATGTCATAAAATATATACTATATGAATTAATTCATTTTAGTTTCCCCCCATTCATAAATATATATGCTTATCATTTACACAACAATTTATATCATATCCGAAAATATTATAATTTAGCATTTATTCCGTATAATAATTTATTTCTATTTAAAATAACAAAAACATTCACAAACATTGAAAATAAATAAATAAAAATCAGAATACGAAATGAATAATGTATAAATTATTATTATTATTATTTTAACAGTAACATGTATGTATATGAAGTTGAAATTTAAATTAAGTTTTTACAAATGAAATTTTATTAAATTATCATCTTCATTCTAAAACTTATATATACAAGTATAAAATAATATAATATATAATATATTTGTACAATTATTGTATATAAACAAAATGTTCGAAATTATTGTACCAACAGAGATAAACTGCCGCATAAATGCATATATATATATATTATAAACTGACATATACTGCTATATATATAAGACATATTTATTTGAAACATTACAAAAATTTATAGAATATAATCTATGCATAAATTTGATACAGTTGAAATATTTTTCATTGTATATATGTTTATAGGAAAACCATAACATTAAATTATTGTATATATACAAAATAATAATAATAATAATAATAAAATAAAACAATATGAATTTTTCATAAATCAAATTGCGATACAGCGGCCCATAAAAAATTATATTCATAAATTATAATATCGCGCATATATAAATTATATTGTATATTGTATATAGTTAAACATTTTTAGATTAGATAGCGATATGTACAATAGAACAGAAAAATAAATAAATATAAGCCTTTATAGGAATGAAACAATAATAATAATATTGTAATAATGATAAATTTTTACTATAATTAAAATTAAATTTAAAACAAATTAAGATAAATTAAATATTTACACAAAATTATAAAATTTTATTTTGTTTTGTTTAAATTTTAGTGTGTGTGTGTTCTTTCTTTCAACGCCATAGATATTATAATTATTATATGTAGTGTAATAATGAAAAAAAAATGTAACAATGATATTATAATAAATATAAAGAAATATATATATAGATCATAAAAGAAGACCTTAAAATTATGATATAAATATTCACATAATGTACAAAAATATGTCTGTATATATATATACATATTTAAGCGTGTATCCTACAAATATAATTAACAAAAAAAAGCTCCCTTTCTAATTTTTTTTTCGCCATGAATAAAATTATAAATTTAAATTATAAAATAATACAAGTATTTATTTATACTAATATGCAAAGAAAAATAATGTATTTATAAATACTATTATTATTGCTGGTATATATATATTATATATAGAAAGAAAACTCATTCGCTGATAAAATGCATATTTCAATACAATCCCTTGTTTCCCCTTAGATATATTTATATTGTATTATTTATTTAAATATAATTTACTGTAAAATGGGTCTTCTTTTCCATTCCACAGATATTTTACATAATTATCGCTGATTCGATATACAGGAATAAAAACCTATATGTTCTATACATATGTATATATAGGTTTGTGTTTTATCTTTTATGCAAATATAATTCATGGCATTATTATTCATTATCATTTTGATGTCTATTATTGAAAATGTGCGGGTATATTTTTATTAGAAATTTTTAATTATATAAATTAATTACAAGTGTGGGTATTTACATAAAATTGGGTATATGTATATACAGAGAAAGAAATAAAGAAAATTTTATATACATTAAAATATGGTATATATAAGTTGTACATTTATTTTTGATAATTGGAATGCTCAATATTCTTCTTTCTTATCTTTTTCTTATTAATTAATTAAATTAGTTCATTTTTTAGTTTTCCGACGTTAAACGTTATGATATTTAAGGGATAACGTTTATGGGCTAACTTTTGTTAAAAATTTGTGCATATAATAATTGTAAATAAGGTCGAACAGTAAAATTAATAAAATACATATGAAAATATGTATATTTAAATTTAAATACAATAAACTTTTATGTGTTGTGTCTATAGCATAAAAAATCGTTTCCAAATGACTGAAATAGATGGGATTTTGTTGAATCAAAACATTCATATTGTATATCCGAATACAAAAATCTAAACAAAATGAATAATTGTAAACCAATGCTACGTAGATTTAAAAGATTTTCTGCAAGGATTTTTAATTAAAAGTAAAATGAGATATTTTAATTTAAATAATAAAAAAATAATAAATAAGTAAATAGTATAATAAAATATATATATATAAAATAATTATCATTGTTGTTTCATCTATACGTTTCTTTCAATACGTAAATGCATATAAAATTATAATAATAATAGAATTTATTAAACAAGCTGATGAGAAAATTATATTTCTACAAATGACAAAATGTTTTTTTTATTATAATGTATTTGAACTTTAACAAAATTAATCTTCCATACATAAATGATAAATAAAACAACAAACCTTTAATAAATTAAACTATATATTTAAAACTTAAATTTCAATTTGTGCAATATTTTCTTTCTAATGCTAAACTATACTTTATATTTAAAGAACATTAATTCATAAAATTATTCGAACAATTAAAGATTTTTAAAAGCAAAATAAAACTTAATCCAAATGCCGCAATACAAAGTGTTTTCATAATTGCGATAAACATATGATGAATTTTGTGGTAATTATAAACAAAACATTCTGAATCTTTATAGATTTTTAATCAAAAATAATGAATAATGAAGTGAAGATAAAAATTGTAATTCAAAACAACAGTAGTTCTAGAAGAAAATCTTATGATACCAATAAGTATACCAATAATTTTTTAAACCAATGTTTTACGTGTATATACATTTGCCGTGTACAATAAGTATAAATATATTTACATAATTGTTGGTATATATCTTAATAATATAGAATCGTTATATAAAAGAAGTTATAAAGGCAAGTATTATATATTTTTAGATTTTATTTTAACTATAAATGTGCATTTTTATTTTTATCGAAGCACGAATTTTTTTTTGTTTTTGCTTTTATTTGTTCTCCTATTATAAATATATATATATATTGATTGCATCATCGCAATTTAACTTTTGAATTAATTATGTCAATCTTTAATTAGATTGATACAATAATATACTATATAGAAATAAATATGTAGATGTACTTATATTGAATTGTTTTTATTATCATTTTACTTTATTTTTATTTTAAATGGAATATATTCCTTGTATGAATTCGTTTACTATATATATGAATATATCGTATATATAGAAAATAAACAATGCAGTTAAAATTTGTTTATGTATATTCTACATAGTTAATTTTTATATCGTTTTCTTTTAAGTTATGTATATTTGATAGTGGAAATATACTTAACTTTTTTCATTCATTTACATATATCCAAATAAAAAAAAACAATCATTGTCTTCATATAGATTTTTAAATTGAATTTACATTTAGAAAATAGATTATATTGAATAGTAAAATTTAAATATTTAATACTAAATAGAGGTATTTTAATTTAAAATATGTAAAAAAAAAAATTCACATATTAAATGAAGATATAGTTTTGGTTATATATATATATACTAAATGCTGCAATGATTAAGACATTTATTTTTTTTCATTTTCAAATTATATAATCCTTTTTTTTTTGTTGCGCAGATATTTAGCATTTAATGAACTATGAAATATATTCATTTACATATTTTTAACTATTATTTCTTGACATTTTAAATAGAAAAACATATAACATATATAGATGGAAAATATATCATTTACATAAAATTTATCGCATCATATTGTATTATATTATACATGCAGTATTTTGTGGCGAACACGAATTCAATATAAATATACATATATTTACATTACATGGGTTTTAATTTTACGTAAATATATACTCTTTATATATCACATAGACACATCTTTAATTATTTTAACAAAATTTTTATATACATATTTTCTTCTATATCCCACAATAATTTATTTCCATAAAATTAATCTATATATTTCATCCCTTTTTTTATTTGTTTGTTTTTTTTTGGCATATACCTACTATATGGTTATAAATAAAATTATCATGAGTTTTACATAATAAAGCAAACAAAAATAGTTATGTATATTTCAAAATGTTATGCAAAAATATTTTACATAAGATAAACAGAGTATTGTATAATATCTCTTACCCATATAGATAGGTATATATATGTAAATAAAAATACCTTATTTTCTGAATATAATCCCAATTGTTCAAATTTAATTGACAAGCAGAACCACAAGTTTTGCAAACAAAATAAACATTTAAAAACAAAAATGACCGCCTTTCTGTGGTTATACAGTATAGAATATGTTCAAATTTATTTAAGTATAGTACACGTTTAGAAAAAAAAAAATAAAAACAAAATAAAAAAAATTAAATTAATTTACTCTTTTTCATTCTTACCCCACAGAGACAATTATTTTTTTATTTAATTTTTTGTATTAAAGTAAATATTGTAAACCATATTTATTTTTTTTTAAATTGTTCAATTGGGAATTAAATTCATTTTTTTTTCTTTTTATTTAATAATATATGAATATATATACCATTATATATGAATAAAGATACAAGGTGATCAAAAAAATTATGAATGGATTTATTTCGGAATTTAAAGATCTAAAAAAAAATTACAGAGTAGTCTTTTCTTATGGAATATTCAGCATAAAATCATCGCCTATACAGCTTTTTAGAACACCCTGTATACCGCGAAGAAATATAATAATAAAAAATTAATGTTTTTGTTTTTATCAAAATAAAACAAATCAAAAAAAAATTCACAAAAGTGCACTCAAAGGATTTAATATATTTTTTTTACTGGTATATTTAATTTTTTTCATTATATCCTTATATCTTTAATATGCTATTATTTATACATATACAAATTGAAAGGATCGAAACATAAGGCACCTCACTTTAATATATGTGAATAATTAATATAAATTACATTCTCATATATTAATAATTTATAATTTCATGTAAATTTTTGTCTATCTATGTGTATATATAAAATTGTATATTCTTTATATATTTATTGAATATAAAAATATTAGCATTTTACGTTAATGGAATTATATCAAATTAAAAAAAAATCTATAAATAAAAGCCGTCTGGTCATTTATTATAGATTTATAGAATAACAATAAACAATGTTTATTTAAAACCACTAAAATTCTACCGCTTGATTAATTAATTTATCAAATCTGTGGTATAGTTTGAATATGGCATGTAACCGGATTAGAAATTCCCAAAGAAGATCATAATATTTAAATATCAAAAATTTATAATTTAAATTTTTGTTTTGGCGCAGTTTGATCCAACATTTAGAAAATCTATGAAACCGTACTAAAAAGTTTATTTGTTAGTTATTTATTATCTGTTAGTTATAGGAATTTCAATGTGAATATATTTCATTCAAAATATGTCATTTGCCATTCATATATGGTGGATGGAAAACCTCTTATTATGTTTAAAATGCCTTATAATATAAAAAAAAATACAAAATTGAAATCAATAAATATAACCGCATTTAGAAAAATGTATGTAAGTATATATACTCAAAAAAAGAGTTCTATTTTTTTTACATAGTTTAAATATTTTCCTAAAAAGAACAAAAAAAAAAACAACCCTTTACTGTCGTTATACAACCATATATCTAAATTCTTTTACATTTGATATATATCTATATGCTTATACATACAAATTCAATTATAAATTGTTCTTTATCATTTATATACATATAAAATGCATGTTTTCTATTTATTTTCACTTTACACAATTCTAATATATACATTATACATACATATATGGGATTCTATATGTTATACAATACAAATATATTAATAATAATTTTACCTTCACTAAATTTGACAGAAACTATTAATAAATATTTTTCTTCAATATTATATATATATATATATTTATTATACAATATAAAATCATACGGATAGTATAACGATACGAGAATATAAGAATGTTATATAAAATTTATACAGAATATAAGAATAAAATTTCCTTAGTCAGCCCAACAAAATGTCATTTTTAATAATATAAACCAAATATCTTTATATTATGTATATTCTAACTAAATATATATATATAAAATGTAGAGTATTTCAAAATTTTCTTCATCATATATATATTTTGAATGGAAATACGTGCGATGTAGTCTATTGTGTCTATTCCATATAAATGTTTTTCTTATAAATTTTCTATTTTCTATAACACTATTTTATGAATGAGGGGAGATATTTTTATATATATTATATATATATATATATACAAATATTATATATGTTTATGGCTGTATAAGCGTGTATGTATGTGCGGTAATAATGTTGACATTTGGGAATTATATAATACAAATAATATATGTTATTCGATATTATTACTGTGCGTGTGAATAAATTTAGATTATTTCTTTCTTTTCCATATAGACAAATATCTTTATACAAACACAAGAAGAAATGATATTATATTTAGTAAACAATCTGAAATGGTAATCGTAAGAAAATGGAAAAGGAAACTGTATATAAATATCTAATCTATTTATTGTAAATGTATATACATATAACTATTTTTATTTTTTTATTTGGAAAATGTTGCCCCAAAGTAAAACGAAAAATTCTTATATTTTTTATTATTATTATTTTTATTAGTAAATATACAAATGATTTTTTCTGTGTTCTTTTTTTGTTATTATTGTATCGATTGCGTTATCTTTGGTTTATATTAGAATACCGATTTTGATATAATAATATGTTGTTTATTAAACAAATTATATATAGGTATCGCAGTGACGGAAGATGATTTTCTAATATTGAAAATTGTAGAAACAATTTTTTGGTTTTTACAATAAAACCAAAACTCATTGAATTATCAGTAACAAATGTGATCGAATAAGTACATTTTGTATTTATTTTTGCGTTCCCGTCAATGAACATTCAATTCATTATAAAGTTTAATCATGCATTTTTGAGGAATGATTCGAAACGATCAGGATGCGAAATTGCAATATATGCAATGTATAGATGTCTAAAGATTATTAAAATAAATCAAAAATTAGTTTATCAATTTGCAATGATAGAGATGGAAACTTTAATATTTTATTGTTATCTTATAACATAACAATAAATTCATACGCCAGTAATATTATTTTTATTATAAATAATATTAAAGTTTGAAGTTTGGAAATATAAATTTCCAAGAAATAGAAAATTATTAAAACAATATTAATATTTATTATTTTTTTTTTAATATTTATATGATTATGGGGATAATTAATTGTTTATATTTATAATATATACTTACACATAAACATATAAATTGATATTGATTGACTTTACTTTATATTATTTAATAAATTTTACATTATGTAATATATATATATATGAAAATATTATAGAGTAAATCTTTCAATTGTCATTCACATTCATTCACTTACAGTCAAAGAACGTTTTTCTTCTATTCCGTATATATGCGGTATATGTATTGATGATGACATAAAGAAAATTTTATATCATTTATCATATACATATAATAATGGTTTTAATTATAAAAGTAGAAAGTTTTCTAATTTTATATATAGTAAAATATAACATAAATTATATTATACGACTATTGTTATAATAAATATATGCATGTGAATATATATACAACTAAATGAATTGCAACATATAAAACTTTGTTTTTTTTTTTTGCGATTCCTATAAATACTTTACTATGTATATATATTAACTTTAATATACGAGTTGTATAATAAAAAAAAATATAAAAGTTTGTAAAGAAAAATTCTTTGTCTATATAAAGTTCAATTATATAATTTTGGTTCTATATTTAAAAATGTAAGGGAAAGTTTTTTCTATATTTATATATATGCAGCAATCAAATCACATCAATATATATTTGTATATATATATGGCTGAATGACAATATATCTGTATATTGTAGTACTTTTCTTCTAATCATTTAATGGGTAATCCATGCTGAAATGTATACAAGAACAAAAAGAAAAGGAAAAGGATACAATGTTATATAAATTTATATATGCATGTATATGAACAATACATTGTAAACAATTTTTTTATATAAAATGAATGACATTATTATGACTTCATCAAAAGTTGTCTTCATAATTATTTTGAGACAAATAATGTATATGTATATAGCGTAAAAAGTTGACAAAAACATATATGAATATTATAAGATCTAATCTATTCGTAGATAATAAAAAACTTTGTTTGTTGGAATTTTTATTGTAGTTTTTATATAATTTTATTCATTCAACAACTTTAAGAACCAATTATATAAGAATAAAATTATCGAATTTTATCTAAAGAATCCATATGCTTTTTTATTGCATAAAAATGATGAAATAAATATGAATTTTTTTAAATTTAACAATGTTTGGTTTACCATTTATAGTTTGTTCATTAGATTGTGTTTTTAACTTGAATTTAGAATTTGTGATAATTTATAATTCCATTACATATATAGGAAAATCTTGTTATATTGATGTATTATATTACGGATTAATAATATAATAAGGATTAATAATGAAATATTTTTTGAGAAATTTTTCAGTAAAACAATAAAATAATGGGATCAAAACACAATTTTTTATCATCATTCAAATCATAACTAATAAATTAAAATAATTATTTTCCGAAAGTTCTACAAAGCAAAATTTTGACTCTATACAGCTTTTATACTCTTCGATGAATTCATATTTTTAGGGATGTACTTCCGCGATATTACCATTTAGAAAGAATAACCACATTTTAATCTTATGTGAGAATACACAAGTATACCTTTTTAAGTAAATGGAGTCATTAAGTTCAGTTATAATTTGATGAATTAATTTAGTATTAATAAAAACGCACATATTACAAATTTAGAATAGTTTAGAATATTTTTTTATTTAATATCACAAAGTATTTCTATTGAGTTTTCTATCGTTTTAAGGTATTATAGCGCACATTTTAAGCAATATTTGTATTTTATATTTGGATCATATACTGAAAACAATTTCATAAAACCACATTACATATGAATTTACTTTATAGCCAAAATTATTTTTATCCATAATTGATAATGGCTTTTGTGTATATAAGCATTTATATATGTATATATACGAATGATATATGATAAAATAGTATCTTTCTCATTTATCCATACAGTTTACTGCTAATATAGATATTTTTTGACACATTATCTATTTATTACATTAATATAGAACACTTAATAATTAAAATATTATTATTCATATACATATTTGAGAAAATTATATAAAATATTATATATGACTTTTTTTTCTCTTATCTATTATCTATATATATAATTAACATTTATCATTATATCTTTTACATCGTTAATCATTTTATTTCTATTTCAAATGAAAACATATTTCGAATTTCAAGAGCTATAGAGTAAATGAAAAGCAAATAATATATAGAATAAAAAAAAATGCAAATAAATATATTTTTAAATATATATGAAATGTTTTTCAATTTTTCTCTTATTTTAATTTTCAAGAATAAACGAAAAACTATTAATAAAAATATATAGAATTTATATATAAAGTAAATATTTCTACTTTTTGTATAAAGAGTAGTATAATTGTTTGCTGATATATATATATATATATACTTATATTTTAATAAAGTTCTTATAACATATTTACAAAATACAGAAACAACCAACACCTTATGTTTATGATATGTTTTTGTTGTTTGTAAATTAATTAACTTTTAATTATTAAATTATATACTTCAAATTGTAAATGAATTTACTGTTTATTTCAAAATATATATACAGATTTGGTACATTGTATATACGGTGATTGTATAATCATAGAGATATTTATAGGTATTTATATTGTATTATACAAATATACGATATATATAGTACATATAAATATACATGAGAAAATTAATGAAATAAGAACAAAGAATGTGAAAAATAAAAGAAAAAAATTGAACAGGGAACAAAATCTAATTATTTTTCTGTGCGACAGGTGTTTAAAGAAATGGAATCAATTTATTCTTACTATTATACATATATATTCTATATGCATTAAATATACTTCTTTTCTATATATACAGTTAATATATGATAATAAATTTATACAAATATCGAAAATATATAGAAAATTGTATTATAACAAAGTTTTTTTTCTCTATATTTTGGGAAAGTTTTCTATACTTTGCTTCTATATAGAGATTTTTTTTGTTTTATCATTCATTTCATTTCAATTCTTTTTTGCATTTTTTTATATTCACCATCGAATACACTAAACTCTGAATAATTACATTATATATATATACATGGATATTTGCCACGTTTATTATTATTAAATTATTTTTATTAAACATTGATCTTCTATATAAATAATATAATGATATTATTCATATACATATATATCTTTAGATGTATTATAGATAATATAATTATATGTATTGTTATTAATACATATATTACTATACAGGGTGTCCCAGTACAGGGTGCCAACCCGAAACAGGCAGGTTCTACACCTCATTTCCAATCAAAAAATGTATGGCGACCCCATGTCTATCTCCCTTGGTTTTCGAGCTAGCCCGAAAAAACGATTTCGTTGAAGTTCAAGGTAGTACGTAGATGTTATTTACCATATCTCAGCAACCACTTATCGGAATCCAATAATTATAACCTTGTTGGAAAGGTATTTTAACTATCTATAACTCTTTCGAACAACACAAACATCGGCGACAACCCGTTTTCATGCTATAGCTGGTCAAACACAAGAAATTTCAACGGCCTCAAATATTTTTGTTATTTTGCAAGCCGAGAACTATAGAAATTTTATGTTTATCAGCTGTCGGTTTTTAGAAAAACTTCTTTGATGTTTTAGCTTTAATTTGATGTACAAACTTTTAAAATATGTCAACTCGTCTTAGAGTTATGACGAAAATAATATTGAAATATGAAGAAAATAATGCAAATTTTTCAAAAATTTAAAACATATTTATTAAATTAAATTTAAATTTTTACTACAAAAATTGTTCAAAATGGGGTCCATTATGTGATCGACATATTCGACACCGTTTTAATACTACCCTAGTAGCCGATCGAATGTGATTCGGATTATTTTTTAAAACTTCAAACGCATTATTAATGCCATTCATTAAATCTTCCCTGATATGAACTGGTGTTTTATATAAACTATGTCTTTACAAACCCCCCATAGATAAAAATCTAATGGTGTGAGGTCTGGCGACCGTGGTGGCAATTTAATGGGCCATTTCTTCCAATCCATCTTTGACCGAATGTGTCATTTAAGTGTTCTCTTACACTTCGTGAAAAATGTGGGGGTGCACCGTCATGTTGAAAATGAATGAATCGCAAATCAGTTAAATTAACATCATCGAGTAAATC
>OY284472.1:28973820-29076078 GCA_958336335.1 Dilophus febrilis
TTATATTATTTATGAATTATGGGAAAAATAATTTATATATATACAAATATTCATAGATTTTATAAACAAAACAAAAAAAAAAATATAAGTTGATAAAATAAAAAAAAAAAATTACATCATTACAAAAATGTGTTTTTTCCCTATATGTATATAAATAGAGATAAAATTTAAAAATATAACATATATGAAATTCTGAATTGCGACAATGCCATATAAATAATTATTATAACTTTAGTATATACCTATATATATATTTGAATGCTTTGGATTTAATTTAAACAAATAAATTTCTTTCAGCAGCCCACGTGGCGTTTATGGGGTGAAGAACGTGAAAAGGATGCAATTTTTACTGTCTATTTGAAAAAAGTTCGATATCATCGGCCAACACCAACTGCAAGTAGTGTAAGTATAATCATTATTATTAATTTTTCGATGAACACATTAAATATTAAAGGGTATTATGTAATATAATTGGAAATAGAATATAATGATATAGAAATCGTTAGATATATAACAAATCATTCGGTTAATATATTGTACAGTTGAATTATGTAAATTAATATTAGAATTTAGAACATTTATATTTTAACATTTTTAAAGAAAAAATGCAATCACAGTAAAATACATACATATATTTCATTCCAAATCCAAACATAATCGCACTTCTTATATGTGAATGAGAAGTTATTTGCGATTTTCGCAGGAATACAAATTTTAGATTTCGCTGGAATACAAAAAAAAATGAAACCATCAAATCAGATATTGATTATAAAATCCATTGGTTTATGCTCAAAAATAATTGTATCAGTATAGTAATGAAAGTTATGTTTGATTGAATGAGATAGCGTAGTCGTTATTTTTAGAAAATCGTTGATAAATCAAGAACCAATGGATGAATCTGTCTGAAAATGTGCATATACTTATAGGTTAAGTGGCGCTGAATCCCATTATCTTGGTTCCAGCCAGATTCATCGATTAGTTTTTGAATTATGGCATCTGGCAAAGATTTCCAAATATATAATTATCCGGTTATCAGAATAAGGATAAGGTTTTATATATATAACAAAAAAATTATTTTATTTGATTACCAAAACGTGAAAATATTGGGAAAGTTATCAATTCGAAATCAACCAATCAAGTGCATAACTCCATTAGATAGTAGGTTTTAAGTATAATAAGCAAACTTGTGTGTATGTAAAGGGTGATTTTTTAAAAGCTATAGGAAAGTTTTTCAAAAAAAACACATAAAATTCAGAAAAATTCATGAAATCTTTATTTGAATCGATAGTACGGTCCATATAATTTAATGATTGCAGATTATTTCTTGCAAATGTTGACCTTTACTGTGCCTCAAATGGTCCATCCTTAGTCCAATTTTGGCATACTCTTTCCAACATTTCGGCCGGTATCTCACGAAAAAATTCTTCAATGTTGTCTTCCAATGCGTCAATTGAAGCGGGCTTGTCTGTATAGACATGAGCTTTAACATAGCCCCACAAAAAAGAGTCTAAAGGCGTTAAATCGCACGATCTAGGCGGCCAATTGACCGGTCCCGAACGTGAAATAAAATGTTCACCGAACTCGCCTCTCAATAAGTCCATTGTTGCGCGTGCTGTGCGGCATGTGGCACCGTCTTGTTGAAACCACATGTCATGCAAGTCAAGCTCTTGCATTTGGGCAAAAAAAAAGCTGGATATCATCTTACGTAGCGCTCACCATTCACAGTTACGTTACGATTCGCATCATCTTTGAAGAAGTACGGTCCAATGATGCCACCTGCCCATAAACCGCACCAAACTGTGACTTTTTCTGGATGCATTGGTAGTTCTTGCAATTCTTCTGGCTGATATTCACTCCAAAATCAACAATTCTGCTTATTTACGTACCTATTGAGCCAAAAATGAGCTTCGTCGCTGAACACAATTTCGTTGCGATGAACTTTCTTAACAGAGCACGCATTTTGATAATAAAATTCAATAATTTGTAAGCGTTGTTCGTTTGTAAGACGATTCATGGTTAAATTATGGACCAAACTGAAGATGTTTGACAGTGAAACAAAACACGAAACGTGCGTCAGTTTAAACCAGTGTTGCCAAAAAGATAATAGCTAAAAAATCACCCTTTAGAATGCAATAAATATTGTTTGTATTATTTCGATATTTATAAATTAATATTATTTAAATAAGAAAATAAAAAACTAAAATACCAATAATAATAATGATAATTATCCAAAAACATTAAAAAAAAAATAAATATAATAACTAAAATTATTACAAATTACATAATTAAGTATATTTTCATTTTCATAGACGATGGGTTTGCTATTTACGTATAGATATTGTAAATAAACATAATTATATTTAATTTTTAATATTTATATATATATATATAATTATGTTTTAGTCGGCTTATCGTATCATCCGGTTAGATTACGCATACCATAGCATTGTGATCAATATAGAAAAAACATTTTTTTGCAATATTATATAATTAATATTTCTTTCTATAATTTGTCCAAATTAATAGCAAGATTCTGATGATGAAATATCACATTTAGAATGGGAAACGGTACGTGTACGTTTTGTAAAGGCAGCCACAATATCAAGACTCGTTGAAGCATTATCGACGGACGATGGTGAATTGGAAAGTACATTTGTTAATGTATTTCTGGCAACATATCGAACATTTGCATTATTAGATGAAATATTAGATTTACTATTTCAACGTTACGATCGATTGAATATCGATTTAACATTACAAAGTAGACAACAACAGCAGCAGCAACAACAACAAAATGACACACAAAACACAAATCAAAATAATGAATTAATATTGGAACAACATAAAAAATCATTAATATCGGCATTACACGTTTGGGTTGATGGTTACCCGGAAGATTGGACAATACCAAATTTAAAAAAATTAATACAATTTACATCACGTAAAGCGGTCAATACGGAAATTCATTTGAAAGCATTGAATCGCTTAGATAAATTAATATGTGTACGATCGGTATCCTCAATTGTATGGGATTCAGATTTTACAACGGCTGATTTTACCGATCAATTTAATAATGGTTTATGTTTAACACCAGCATTTTTACCACCCGCTCATTTATTGCATACCTATCGTTTTCCACACATTCCATACAAACATTTTGCCGAACAATTAACACGAATGGATATGGTAATATATATTATACCCCATCGTATTAATTTAACGTATTTAACCTATTATACATACATACATACAGGAACTGTTTAAACAATTAATACCATATCAATGTTTGGGTGCAATTTGGTCAAGACGTGATAAAAATGAAGCGAATACTGTGGTCGCAACCGTAACCCAATTTAATGCTGTTTCATTTCGTGTAATATCCAGTATTTTAATTGAACCAAGACTTAAATCACAAGTAATTTAAAAACTGGATTTTTATCTTCTTTTTTTTTTGGTATTTGATTAATAATAATTTGATTTTTATCGTTGACACCATAAAAATTGTTATTTAATAAAGGAACGTGCAATTATAATTTCAACATGGATTGATATTGCTCAAGAATTACGTATATTAAAAAATTTCTCATCGTTAAAGGCAATCGTATCCGGATTACAATCGAATGCAATTTATCGATTATCTAAAACGTGGGCCGTTGTAAATAAAGAAAAATTGGAAATATTTAATGAATTGGCACGAATATTTTCCGAAGATAATAATGCATGGGCACAACGTGAAGTATTGATGCGTGAAGGTACAGCTAAATTTGCCGATACAGCCGGTGAAAATGATAGACATTTACAAAAAGTCTTTCAAAAACAAGTAAATCAAAATATTTATATTTAATTTATTAAAGTGTATTAAATAATTATGAAACAAAAATAATGTATAATCATTTCCATTTATAGAATATGCATATAAGTCATGGTACCATTCCATATTTAGGAACATTTTTAACGGATTTAACGATGATACATGCGGCTATACCGGATACCGTTGGACCAAATTCAAATTTAATAAATTTTGATAAAAAACGAAAAGAATTTGAAGTTTTGGCACAAATTAAATTATTACAAGGTGCCGCAAATACATATCAATTACCAGAAGATCATTTATTTGATCGTTGGTTTGCTAGTCTATTGGTGTTAGATGAACGTGAAGCCCATAATTTATCATGTCAAATAGAACCACAAGAAATAATGAAAACAAAAAATACATCAACATCCAACATGAATAATTCAACGGCATCATCAACATCAGCAACAACAGCAACAACAACGCCGACGAATCATGGGCATCATCATCATCACAATCAGCATGGGCACCGAAAAAGTGATTCAATTGCATCAAATTCAAGTAGCGGTGCCGGTTCACAATTTTATTGTGAAATTAATCATTCCATGAATTCAGAGTTAGTATAATTAAATTTCATTTTTTTTTAAACACATTTACTTTTTCACAAATTTACAACAGAGAGTCTCAATTTCACTTGTATTCAATTGAGTCATTGACAAATTTCCAAATCTAGAGACGGAACTTATGTTGTGTAATTGCTTTCTGTTCTTCTTCCTTCGCCTACAAATTCATTTTTGTTATAATAAAATTATATTCTTGTTGGAATAACAAAAAAAACAATAAAATAAATATTTAATGACATAAAATTTGCAAAATGAATATAATAAATAATTAATGTTATATATCTATTTATTATTACACACAGTTCAAGAAATAATTCATTGGATCGTGATACAACGCCACCGAATGCATCAATTATGTCAGCCACAAGTAGTATATCATCTTTATCAATGGATTCGGTATCAAGTGGAAATAATAAATCAAATAATCATAGCACAACCAATAATAGTAATAATAGCAGTAATGGAAAGATCCAAAGTAATAATAATAATAATAATAATAGTAATAATAATAATAATAACAGTAGAACAAATCAATCTTCATCATCATATCAATATCCAATTATAAATCCACAATTAGTTCAAAATTCACCATTGAAAAATCAAACACCAGATTTTTATATAATTCGTGTTACCTACGAAACGGATAACATTGAATTAGATGGTATTGTATTATATAAAAGTATTATGTTGGGTAATAATGAACGTACTCCTCAGGTTATAAGAAATTGTATGATGAAATTATGTTTAGAGGGTGATCCCGATAAATATACATTGGCTCAGGTATTACCCGATAAGGAATTGGTGATGCCACAAAATGCTAATGTTTATTATGCTGTAAATACACAATTTAATTTAAATTTTATATTAAGACCAAAAAAAGATGATTAGCGAACCGGATGAAATGATTTTCGTTTTTTTTTTTTTGTATATACATTTTTAATTTCAAACATTTTCTTTTAATTTTACAAAAAAAAAAGAAAATCATATATAAATTAATTAATACTCGATTAATTTTTTGGAAAGAAATTTCTTAACACATATTCGAATAATGCGGTTTTTTTTTTAAATTAAAAAATATTTTTAAAAAATTGAGCTCAACACCATTTTAAACAAAAACAAATTTTAAACAAAAACAAATTAATTATTGTACAAAATAATATAACAACAATAATACTATTTTATATATAAAAAAACACATATCTTTTTTGTATAAATTTGCCATTTTTGAATTTTTCCATTTTCTTAAATTAATCATTTAAATTTTAATACTATATTGTACATTTAATACCGCGATATAGGTACTAAAGCCGTATATTTTTATAATATAAATTTTGCATAATCCATGATAAACTATAATATTACTTACTCGTTGTGTAATTTTTATATCAATTTTATCTTAATTTACTTAATTTACTTCTTTTTTTTTTTTTCAAAATACTCATAGTTAATAGTATCAAAATAATAATAATAATAATTATGTGGTTGTAAAAATATATTATATATTATTTAAGTTTTGTGTTTGTATTGGAAAAGAAAAATGAAAAAAAAAAATTAAAACAATTTTTTAACAATAAAAAATGTGCCGTAATTTTTGTTTTTATAGTTACAGTAATTTCAAATACTTTACTTTTTAGATCGTCAAACAATCGACGAATCCATTTTAGGCGTTCAACAACAGCACATTGTCATAAAGACGCTATTTAATGGAATATTTTTAGAAGATTACAAATGGATTCGTTTCCTGAAGTAATCCGACAATGAACTGAAATTACATTATCACCGTTTTCTATATGCGATGGCCAACAGACTCATTTTAAACTACCCACGGTTTTGTAAATTGTTTCACACACAATTGGATCGTTTTGATGTTCAACACAATCCTATATTTGTTTATTTGTAAATGAGACGACAAACCCTTAAATTTGGTAATTTTCTAATTATTAGAATTTAATGTGATGATTGTTTAAAATTTAAATATAGTGTTTGGATAATAAATAAAAAAAAAATTATATTGGCTGAGTCTATGCTGAGATTCCTCCCCATTTCCCGCATTTCCCCATACAAATCCCATTGTTTATTATTATTATTATTATTGGAGATAACCTTATACTATTTGAAATGATTAAAAAAAAAAAACATCAAATAATGTGTTAAAATATCTTAATTTATTTATAAATAATGCATATAAAATATTATTGTTTTTATTTTTTTAATTATTGAATCGTTTTTCATTTAAATTTCATTTATATTTGAATTTAAAAAAAAAAGCAAAAACATTATCAAATCAACAATAATAAGAATCCCTTAACTATAATCATATTATCGATAGTTTACAGATATAGCAGGTCTGGAATTTGCATTGCTGGTTTGCCTTTGATTATTATTATTATTATCATTATAATATTCAATGGCATTGCTATTGATATTGGGTTTTCCCATAGAATCTTTCCAAATCATTGATAGTAATAGAAAAAATCCACCAATCGTTTTTTGAATCATCGTTAATACAATTATTACAATAGGATTTATGGCTTCTAATAAACGAGTTATAGCCTTTATTAAATTAACTGTTAAATCCCCCGTAGTTTTTAATAATAAAATTAAATAATCCAAACATTTGAATAAAAATTGTACAAAAACAATAATATTTGTTGGATTTAATATTGATATTAACATGTTCAAAAATGCCTTATAATTAATGATATTTTCTTTTTCATTATTATGATGATTAGAAATTTTATATATAGTAATATTATCATCATTGTCATCACCATTATTAACCTTTTCTTTTTTTGCATAATTTAAATTTATATTTTTCTTATCACTTTTATTATTATTATTATTATTTTTCTTATCATTATTACTATTATTAATATTATCATCAATATTATTATTAAAAATACTTTTATCATTATTTTGATTATTTTGAGATTTTCGTTTGTAATAATCTTCGGCAGCACGAACTTCATCCGATTGAATTTTTAATTGAAACATAATTTCATTGCCACGAAACTTGATTGTTTTTATCTTGAAATAGTATTCACCAAAAGGTATCGATCCCGCTAATTCTGTCCATATACAAAAGCCACCGGATGGTCCACCAATTTGATTCGGTTCGGTAAAACCAATCCATTTATTATGTGTATAATATAAATAGTTATGGATACGTTTATGTAACATTTTTAAATCGGCTATCAATGCATGTTCTTCTTTATTTATCACAATCAAATCACGATAATTATCGATACCAATCACATAGCGTTTCTCTTGATAATGTCCAAAAAATGGACGTGATTTAATGATTTTTTTACAAAATAATTTTAAATTATGCTGACCATCATCCTCCACCATTGAATTCATTTTTTTATCAATTGATGGTGGAGATGTTGATGATGACGACCACGAATCTGTCAAATTCAAATCTGGTGATGGTGGTGCCGTTGGTATTGCTGAATATGTGCCAAATCTTCCGGTATATAAGTTTTGATTCATCTCACTGCTGTTCGGTCACTTATCGTCACTTATTGACTTTGAAACTAAACCTAAAAAAAAAAAACAAAAATCAAATGGAAAATTAAAATATAATCTGATTTTTCAATATAGGTTAGTTTTACTTTTAGCAAAGAATTAGTGGGTGTGTATTTTATTTAACTCTGAAAAAAAGTGAATGGATTCTTCAATTTATACCATTGCAAAACAAAACAAAAAATGATTTTCATTTAACTATATATTCCGCAATTTATAATTTAATATTACATCATCCGCATCTATATATATATTTATCAATATTAATTGAAAATATATTGTTATTAATTCAATTAAAAATCACAAAATCTATTGCATTGAATGCACACAAAATCCACGTTTTAGGATTTTTTGGAGTATATATCATGATTTCATAATCATAAAAACAAATTCACTTCGGATTCAGACCAAAAAAATAAAAAGGAAAACGAACAGAAAGATCAATAATTATTATTATTATTACTTAATTTAGAAACACGAAATCAAACAATAAAAATTAAATTGTTTAATTTAATAGCTGCTTTTATTTATTGATAAAATTAAAAACTTACACACAAAACAAATTGAAATTATACCTTTGTAAAATAAAAAAAATTGAAAAACTGGAAAAAATGAAAACATACGAAATAACAAAATTGGAAGAAATTCAATTTCGAAAATTTCGAATATATACAACATTCAATTCCATAGTTGCCATCATATATTTCGTATTTATTCAATATATTATTGATTAATACAGTGACATCTATCGTGTTATATCAAAATGTTTTCGTTTAATTTGATTCGATAAAATTTTTTTTTATATAGTGAATTTCAATGTGAAAAAGTTGTTCAGTAAATTATCGGAAAATAGAGGAAAATAGAAAATTATCTAATGAAAATTTGAATAAAATTAAAAGAAACCGTCTTTTGATTTATAATACAGTCAACAGTGGTCCAGTGGAGGATTATTTTGTTTTATTTTATTTATAATTTTTTTTTGACTTATTAGTAAAGTTTTTTTGCAAAATTAATTAAATGTTTAATTGAAATTATTAAAAACAAACAAACAAAATAATAAAATACATTTTATTATATACGAATATCAAGTAAAAAATTAAATATAGAAATTTGCAAAAATATATATATTACAAAATATATCGTAAATGGATTTTTAAATAAAAATGGAAAATTTTTAGACATTTATCTTTCATATATAAATAATATATTATTCATAAAAAAAGTAATAAAAAAACAAACTTTTTTTTTCTATTACATTTTAATGACAAATAAAAAATGAATAAATATATATAGATATATCATATCTGATATCTTGCTCCCATCCATATATCTATGTGGGGTTTATTTGTTTTGCATTCAAAAGTATAAAATAAAATTTATTATCAAAATATATTATATGCTTTATTTATTATATACCATATATATAACGATAACGATACTTTCTATATAGAATTTGTATGTATATATCCGACTTCTTATTTACTTTCATTGGCACTTAATTACATAAACATATGCTTCTATATCTATAATATATATAAATCAAATAAAATGCCCAAAATATTCTACTATCTATACGAATATATATATAACTAAAAATTGCTTCTGATCTATAATATATACATATATATATATAAATACCCTAAAAAGTTTAAATTAATTTAATTTACATATTCATGAGAGCAGAAAATTTTATCATTTTTATCGTATATGCGTCTTCCAATTATATATATTCTATCTTTCTAAAATGGGTATATATATGTTACGATGTTACGTATCGATGGTGTGTCCCATGGATGTAATAGTTATATATAATACATAAAAAATACATAATCTATTTTTCCCGGTCATGATGGCTTTATCATAATATTATAGAAAAAGAAAAAACGACGTATAGAGACATATTTAAAAGTTAATTATAACTATAGGTTAATAAATATGGGAAAAGTATATCTATATATATGATTCAATGTGATATATGCGATATGATAAAAAATATACAAAATAAATATATATTTATAGAATTTGTTATACGCGATACGATACTATATAATAAATTTAGTTTTAATCATCGACACAATGAAGCGATTTATTAAAAATACCATATACTATTTTTGAAAATCGATCCCTTCCTCCCTATACTTAAGTAAAATTTCATAATTTTAGATTTTTATATAAGTCATATCTATATACAGCGGCAGTCAGTTAAATAACACACCCATTTCTTGGATTGAATTCTTCAAAATATCTAATGGAAGCGGTGTTAAACTATGACTAAGGGAATTTATAGAAATGATACAGTAATACATAATTTCATAATTAAGCTAAATAAATGTCTATATTTTTTTTAACAAAAACATTCTGAACATAAAACGTAAAACATTCTTAAAGTTAAGTGGTCATGTAAATACCGCAGTCCACGAAATTTGACTTCATTTGCGTCACAAATGAAAAAATTAATAAAAAATTGATTAAAAGTTGGTTTAATATTTTGTTCGGCACCTTTTCATTTTAGTTACTTCAGCACACCGACGACGTATACTTTCCACCAAACGTTTGCATCGACCTGATGCGATTGCAAGCCAAGCTACTTTTACTACTGCCCCAAATTCTAAATTCTAAATGGGATTCAAGCCTGGACTTTGTGCCGGCCAATCTAGTACACTAATTTCATGCTCTAAGAACCACCTTTTTATGCAACGAGCGGTGAGTTTGGATCGTTATCGTACATAAATTTACTCTTAAGTGGCATATTATCATCAGCATATGGTTCCATTGCGTTTTCAAGTAGGTTTTCATACTATACTTTAATAGTATGAATCGTTTCCATAACGAGCCAAAGGAAATAAAACGGAAAAAAATCCAGTGCATGTATGGATGGTTGTCACCACGATAACTCTCGAATAGGCTCGTCTCGAATGAAGATATGATATACAGATTTTTATAAAGCCGAGCAGATTTTCGTTCAAGAATTTATGAAGATTTGAAAAATCCAATTATATATATACAAATAAGGAATGATGCATTTTTCAATCAAAGGTAAATTTCATTTCATTTTATTATTATTATTTTTTACATTTTACATATATGATGAAAATGTGAATTGTTTTTCTTTGCGATTTCATTCCCTCGCAGGACAATTTCATATGAAGTAAAGTACATATGAAAATGTTTTAGTTTGTTCGTACGTATTAAAAAAAAGTGTAAACCCATTGGGTTATTTCTGAATATTCTGTATCATCTTATGGCCATATAATAAGTTATTATCAAATGTGTATTAGATTCAATCTTTTATTAATCATTTCATTTCACTTCATTAATCACATTTCCAGAAAATTCAAAAACTCTTAATGATGGATTTTCACATCTGCTTTAATACAAATTTATTTATAAAGGGATATGGGTATAGAGTTGTATTATTTATATATAGTATAATATAACAATTCAGATTCATATAGTTAATGATTATGAGTTTAAAATGCGTATAAATAATAAAAATATTATTGGCACAAAAACTATAAATACTATATGCGGGTAAAATGAAAAATATTGCGGTTGCTGAAATATATTTTTAGTAAAAAAAAAAACATGAATATTATATAGAAAATTCATTTTATGCTCATTAAACAAACGCAAATGGTTAAAGTTATATTTTTTTTTTAGATATCGTAAAGACTTTATATAAATATAGCTATATCCCGATATATATATTTTTCTAAATTTATTTTATACACATCAGAAAAGATTATTTATTTATATATAAAATATATGCGTTTTAAGGAAAATCGGAAAAGCTTTATTTAATTGTGTTTTCCGTAAATATAAGTTTTATTTTATGTATCGTCGTCGTAATACACTTTATTTATGAGGGGTACAAGAAAACAACGTGTGTAGAGGAAAAAAAATTGTCTCAAATACGGATATATACGGATTTTTTTCAAGTTTTTATATAAATGTTTACCTGAATATAAAAAATAAATTCAATTTGCTTCTATATATATTATATATAAACTTATTTGGAAATTTATTATATATATAGGATTGGTGAAAATTTAACTTAACATTATAAATTCAATATAGGCACGTATTTATAGGTTTAAAGAAATATGCACTTATATATACTTTTTATACTTATAAATTGGAATTTTATTATATATAGATATGTATTGATAAATTGAGTAACAGTTTTTAACTTTGCTTATGCGATCTAAACACGCGTTTAATCACAAAAAATTATTAGAATTTAAAAGATATTGAATAAGAATTAAAGATCCTTGTCAGCTTCTTAACAACCATGTATTCAACGGATCAACCTTTTTTTTATTTTGTATTCTTTAACAAAAAAATCTGTTTGCCAATTTATTAATGGCAAAGTTTCATTTAAAAAACAATAATAAAAAAAGGTCAATGATAATTTACATTTTTCTATGACTATATCTAATTTTAATCTTTTTGTTTCATTGGATAATTGCGTCCTGTTTTTTTTTTTTTTGAATTCCATCACAGAATTTAAAAACACTATAAATGAATTTCTACTTATATAACTATCAATTCGCATTCCATCATGTTTTGTTTGCATTCAATTTTAACATAAACTAATATCTACAATTTAACAACAAAATGTGTATGGTCTTCTATCTATATAATAATCTACTTATTCTTATATATATTTTAAAAGTGTGTCTATATTGCAAAATAAAAAATAAAAATACAATAGATTTATTGATTATATTTCTGATATGATGGCTTTTAAATCGAATATATATATTTTGTATATATATATATATATGGACAGGAAATTATACACAAATTTGATTACGGTTGAAAGTTTGTTGTTCAAAGGCGCCGATGAAGAAAAAAGGTCACCAATGGATATCTTTATATATATGTATTTAGTTCTATACATAATATACAGGATGTTCTAAAAGGTACCAGCAATAGAGTAATTGGTGCGGTTATTTTATATGATGATTGTTTTTTTTTCTATTTTCAGTACCCCAAGATAATTTTGCCATAATTCGTCAAAAATATACAGATAATATTGTAAATGAAAAAAAATATATCCTTTATTATACTTAACTTAACACTCTCATATATAAATCAATTAGTTTTTGAGTAATGCGCCTCGTTGTACATATAAAAAAAAACTGAATTTTGTTCAAGAAATTGAAGCGAAGGTTAACTCATCTACTTAACATAACATAATTAGTTTTTTATTCAATTTGATATTTGAAATCAATTTATATTTATCGTAATTCAAATTTTAAATTCATCATATATAGAATCACAACCGAACGCGAGGCTCTAATAAAGGCAGCTCTAAGGCTAACTGTCGTTGAGAACATCTTGTAAATTTTGGTTTATTTTATTTATAGTACATAAAGTATACAAAACAAAGTTTATCAAAATACCATAGAATATTTATATGGGCAAATAGATACATGTATATCTATATCTGTTTTCTTTCATAAAATGCGTTATAACGCATAACACCCCATATATATATAACATATAATATATATATATATATAGTGTTAAGTTAATATATAACACTTCCATTAAATACAATATATCTATCATCAAAGATTAAAAAACATAACATAATTATATAAAAAAATTAATAAATCAAAAATATGGGTTTATAAATTTAATAAATTTTTAACCAATTTTATCGCAAAATTTTATCGAACTGGCTCATATACAAATTATTGATTGCGTTGTCCTATCGCAGTATAGTAAAAAAAAAACTTTTATAAATCCATTGTATATTTAAAAAAAAAAAAGGGGTTATCAAATATAATTAATAACACAAGACATTCATTTAACTTTCACGAAACGAGGTCAAAAACGACTTGATGAAGGGAGTGGTTTTTAAAAAACATTCAACCCAATTGCTGGTTGTCACGACTATTACGAGTTCAAATTCATAGCCGGAAATTTGCTTTCCGGCCATGAGGACAACGAACGAAAGTATATATAGGCTCCTTATGACAAATTAAACTTAAATAATTTTAATCTTTTCTCCTTATTCAACTTTTAATATAATGTTCATCGAATGACTTTCATTTATTTTGTATATTCTATCTGCGAAATAAGATTTATGAACTTCATCTTTGAGATACGCTTAAGTTTCATCAATATCATAAATTATCATTAGTTGAACATTTTTTTTAACCAGCGTTGGATTTGGAAACAATCCAAAGTTACAATATATGCGGGACGTAATCTGAATTGTATCGTGGATCGTTGTTGTGGAGCAATTTCGAATTTTTCCAATTTTCGTTCAGTTAAAATACAAATATCTTCTGTGAAAAATTCAATAAACGAGTCATTCATTTGGTATAGACATCTTTTTCATGTCTATTGTTCATCATTCAAAATATTTCAAAATTGTTTTTTTTTCATTGATTTAAACAATATATCATCTAGCTGACGAAGCTAGATATATTCGACGATGTTTTGTCACTTCATTGAATTTTTTTTTGGTGTTTTCCCTATAGTTGTGATTGTTTTCTTTGTTTTTCCCCGAACGATGTTCATCTTCTGTGACTATATACGATCCATTTTAAATAGTTTTACACAAGATTTTACGGTGTATTATCATCATTAACATATAATCCAACATATCTTTGATTCATTTTATTGTATACCCTTTCATATATATATGTTTAATCACTAAACGAAATTCATTTTGGTCAATTAAAATAAAAAAAGAAAAAAAAACTTCAATCAGCCGTAGCAAACAAAATACTAAATGCATGTTTATGAAATTAATTATGACAGAAAGTCGTATAAAATAAAGTGGAGCTAGTAGTGAATAGCAATTTACACATTTTCCACCAATGAAATATGAACGATGCTAGGGCGAGCTAACCTTTTTCTCATCGTATTACAATTTTAAATCCTTTGTTATAGATTTTAGATTATTTTTTATTACATATTTCATAGATTATCCATGAGAAGCTTTTTTTTTGGCTTCTCTCTCGGCCAATAAACGTAATAACATTGACTTTGAAAAAGAAATCTTAAAAAAAAAATACAATTTGATTTGATTTTTATAAAACAAAGTAATGAAATGAAATTAAGAAAATCATATAAATTAATTTCTAAGATAATTTTAAATTAATCATTGATTTATGTTGCTCGGATGGTTATAGAGTTTTCGGGAAGGATATACAATTCAAATCTCAAATGCGTAGATTTGAATAAGAACTTACAATTCAATTAAATAGAATCCGCACAATCAAAACTATGTTGTAAATTGTATGTTTTTATATATATTTGGTTTTTGTTTACCTTAATTCATTTTCTTGATGATGATTTAATCGCTGAAATATTATCTAAAATAATAAATAATTATAATAATAAAACTCCACCAATCGCAAAATTGATTTTTAATTTAAATAAATATATATATTTATTATCCCTTTTAAAATTAAAATATATAATTTATTTTTTATTTATATATAAATGGAGATATTAAAAATTAATAATTATTATATATATATATATTATATAAAATATTTAACATATATGAAATAAAAAATTAATAAATAAATATAGCCGCGTTATATATAAAATAGAATTAATTTAAATTATTTAATAATCAATAAATACATATTTAATAGTATATAGACAGAGAATGATTGAAAAAATAAAAATGAAAAATTACTTAAAAAATATATACATAAGATAAATATATATAAATATTTGATTTTATCATCATATGTGGTTTATTTTATAGTTTTATGTGCTGAATTTTTACAAAAGAATTAATTAAAGTTGTTAAAAAAAAAAATTGATATACAAAAATGAAAACCAAAAAAAAGGGATTTTTATATAAAATGTATAGATAATAACAATATTAGTTACAATTAATTATTCTCTATTTTATCTTATTTAATTAATTTATATTTTAAACATAAAGTATAAAATATTTAAATTCACAGATTATTCTTAAATATACAGATAAATATTATATAGAATTTGATTATATACCTAAAAAAAAACCAAATATATATATTTTTAGTTACAATACAATATAAATGAATTAAGGAAGCTTAATTTATATTATATTTATATATTCTACAGGAATTAATTATATTAAAATAATTTATACAGATATAAATAAAATATAATCATTGATTGAATTTGAAATTTATTATATATCCAACATCCACCGCAGAGGCATTTATCAGTTTTTTCTGTCAGTTTTTTCTGTCGAAATTTACTCTGTTTTTGCTGGTTGTTTTACTTTTACTCGGTATACGATAAGAATTTGTTATGATTTCATTGGATGATTTCATTTATTGCATTTTGTTTTTTGAATATGCTTTTTTCTTCAATTATTCCTATTGAAAATTATTATGGGAATCTCTCCTAAAACGTAATTTTGTATCCTTTCACATATAATTTGTAAAGGACATTTTTTACAATTATTCAAATTTTGATTATTTTGTGGTTATTGATAGCGTAATCGATTGATATTAATTGATACTACTGTGTACAAATATCAGTAAGACTTTTCAATTTAAACTTCCCTGGTTTATTTATTGGGCAAAATGCTTTTATTTTTACGTTCGTAGTATTGTTATTGAAATTTTTGACAAATTTTACGTCAATTGGTTCATTGCTGTAGTAGTTACGTGTGTGTGTGTGTGTGTGTGTGCACGAAATTTTATGCACGAAATGAAATATCGGCCCCCAAAACGTTCAGAATGGTGCAGAAGGCCTTCGGTGAGAAGTCGATGTCCAGAGCAAGTGTTTTCGATTGGCACAAAGAAGGTCGTGAATGCGTTGAAGATGAACCACATAAAAGACGACTAAGATGACCTCTACTGATGAGCTGCACGCCAACAAAATCAAAAAAATGGTGCTGCAAAATCGTCGATTGACTAATACAGAGCTAGCTGATATTGTTGGAATTTCAAATGGGTCAGTCAACATCATTTTAAAACATGTTTTGTGCCGCAGAAAAATCAAATCGCGATTGGTAGCAAAAATGCTCAATTTCATGGAAAAACCGCGTCGCGTTGCAGAGTGCGAAACAATACTTTCGACTATCGAGACAAAATGAGACGCATCATAACTGGAGATTCGACTTGAATTGTGACTTCTGGCTGTTCGCTAAGCTTAAGGGACCGCTACAGGACACCGTTTTGACACGATTGAAGAGATAAAAGCCGAATCGAAGATGGAACTGATGGCCATTCCGGAAGACGAGTATAAACAATGTTTTGCAAAATTGGAAAAAGTGTTGGCATAGTTGCATTGCATCAGACGGGGATCATTTTGAGGGTGATGATTTGGATTTAGAAGAATAAATAAAGATTTTAACAGTTATAAATAAAGTCTTACTCATATTTGTACTCGATATTAAAATTGCAAGCTGGTTTCATACAGCAACTTTATCAGATCTCGTTAGACCATAGAATATTTTCTTAATATTATATCGACATTCAAAACACTATATTTATGTAAAAATTGAATAATGAATACTCTTTGAATATAACATTTATATTGTCAAAATATGATTATGTGGTTAAATAATCGGTTTTCGATAAACACAACAAAACCTGCTGTATCTGATGATATGATTATAAAAGTTTTTAACGATTACTTTCAATAATCATATCATCGCAATAGACTAATATAATAACTAAACAAACATTAATCTATTGCAGAGTTCACATAGAGTTTGATATGCATATAAATAGAGTTGACAAAACGTTTTATTTTAATCGCAATTTATTTAATCAACTCTTTATTTAAATTGAATCTATAAATAAAACTACTCTTGAAAGAATATTTCAAAATTATTGAATGAATATTTGAATGATTGAAAAATATGTAAGTTTATAAACATGACTTTTTAATCAAAATTTAAAATTTATGAATATATACCATTTTTTTTTCTTTTTACTATTATATTGTTATTAGTAAATATTCATTGAATTTCAATTTTCAATATACATATATATTATTTTATATTTTATGTAAATTACTTACATACTGCGGCGGTGGTGTATATACATTTTTTATAATATATATAAAGAAAAATAAGTTACATTTTTGTTTTGTATATTACTATGTACATATACTTCTTATAAACCTCATAACATTCACAAAGTAAATATATGTACAATTGAATGTTACCAAAAATATGCATGCTTTAAAATTTTAATAGAAATATGTAAATTATGTCAATGGGAACATTTTTGAGTGAACATTTCTTTTATTATTTTACAATGAAAAATTTTCGAAAGTTGTATACCACCTCATATATATATGTAAGAATCCCTATGAGAATCCCTATGAAAATTCCAATTAATTATTCATATACTTGTCGTAAATATTCCCAAAGAGGAAAAATTTATCCATTTTTAAATTTTATAAATATATTCCTAATTCGATTTACAAATAGTGCGGGCGGATATCATACAGAAATTAACTTTTTCATAACTCTAATCAGAATTATGGATATCTCCTGATGTTTTTGCTAAACCTTTTAAAATATTTACATTTAAATGAAATTTCAAATGTATATTTTATATTAAAATATATTTTTTGTTAAAAAATTCTATTATTTTTATCTTTTATATGCGGCGCGGGGTAACAACAATATATTCCAAATACATATTACGATATTCATGTTCATGAATATCGCATTAAAATTTACATGAACTGCAAAACTCTATATGGATTGTTAGTTATGTATATATATGATGGTAAATTTTTAAGGGTGATATTTCCATGAAATGGTGTTAATGTTAAGGGAGACAAAATTAAATAAAATAAACTGAATTTTCCGAATTTACAATAATATTAAGGTCAGCAAAATGTAGTGATAAATTGACAGTTTTTCATATTGTTAGATTTTCACTATGTAGAATTTGTTCACCAATCGTATTTGATCGCAGTATAAGGGATGTTTTTTAGAGAATTTGATTATCTATCGAATGAATCTCGCGGAACGTTATTCTACCTCTCATCGGATTTCCAAACTCTAATCATTTATATTTGTAAGGATGAAATTTCCATGAAATGGTATTGATTTTAAGACTTAATTTTAAGTAAAATAAGCTGAAATTTCCTAATTTAATTTACTTGTTTTCTTGTTTTTTCCGGTTTCTTGATTGTTTTACATATTTGGCGATCTTTCCTTTAATCGCCCCGCGTGCGAATGTTAAGTCTGTTCACATATAGCAGATGGGAACTTCTATATAATAAACAAAATAATTTTATGTATGTTCATGATGCGATATCGATGGGAAATGGAGCGAGTGTAACCATATATATATTTGTTTGGAAAAATGTTACACTTTCAAATATGCATACATACATTAATAAACAAACAAAACAAAATATATATGTATATATACTATTCGACATTTTCATTCAATATTTATATGAACGTATATTCATATTCCTTTTTATGGTAATATACGCATATGGTATAAATATATGTAATATATTTTATGTATTTTGTATTGCATGTACTTTTTAACTTTAAAGTTACATCATGAGTAAATAAATATATAAATAACGAATACAAGTACCAGAATATTTAAGTTAATAAATTTTTTAGTATATATACTTAAAGATTTTTAATAATGTGAAGGAAATTTTAGTTTAAACATTCGCATATATCTCTTTGGTCTTCAGCTTCACATTCGATCCTCAATTAACAAAACAAAAATTCTGTGATATCAACGAAGGTATACTCATCAATAAATAATTGGAAACACTTTTTTATTACAAATTGTAATAAGAAAATAATTTCATTCCCTAAATTCAATCACAGTCACTATATTAATGAATTATGCAATGTATATTTATTTTATCATCTTATTATTCTGTAATTTTCATCCTTTTATAATCATTCTCCTATATATTCATCATCCAGAAGAAATATTAAGACAAATCTTTTCGAATTTCAATTGTGTTTTTAATCATTCTTTCTATATACCTTTAGAGTTTTATGTCATTCAATGGCTTAATTATATCTTACTTTTCCAATGAAATATTTCGTAATTAATTTCAAATAAATACTTCTTCAATCATTCAAAATCAATCAACTTTTTTAATCCATATACTATATATATATATATTTAAGTTTATTCATTAATTATTGGCAAATATTTCAATGTTAAAGAAATATCAGACAATCTTCAATATATAATATATTACCTATAATGTATTTATAATAATAATCACCAGTAAGCTTCAATATTTAAAATCAAAATTTTACAAAATTAGTTTTTATATAATATTCATGTTATGTTATTATATTTCTTATATATAGTATATGTACATATAATATTATAATGATTTTGATATAGGAATAAAATATATATATAAATATATAATAATAATGATTATTGATATTTTTTTTTATAATATAAAATGTATATATATGTTCAAATTTTATTTACAAATTGTATAACGATTTCTATCCGCATCCATGTTATAATAATATATAATTAAATTATATAGAAATTTAAATAATTAATTATTATTTATAGTTTTGGAAAAAAAATAAAAATACCCTTCACATTGTTATTATTTTATTGGTTGCACTCGGATTTTTACTATAAAACTGTAACATTCGTACATGTACGTGGACCATTCACCAATGAATACCGTGATGAACCATCTTTTGATTTACCTTTTGATGATGACGATGAACGTCGTTTCAGAAAAATTTCCTTAAATGTTTCACGAAATTGTCGTGACATTCCACAATAGATACCGAAATTTATCGGATAGCTAACAATTAACGAAAAATTTGCAAATAATATAAATAGATTTGCAATGCGATAATCTAGAAATTCGATAATTGCCGATGAAATGATATGTAATGCGGTTATAACGGCCAATGGGATTTCAACAATTAAAAATACGGTAACCACAACGATTAACATTAATGTTGTACAATTTGCATCACGTAATTTTTTACATTCTTTTTTACGATTTTCACGAAATAATTTTTCTCGTTTCACTTGAGCCTGTTTCATTGCCTTGAACAATAGAACGTTTAGGGTGACCAACGATATGCACGGTATTAAATGAACAAACCATACACGAAATAGAAAATATGTACTATAATATAAATTTTCACCAATATATTGAATAACCCATTGAGCCGTTTCAATGTGACACACTTCAATTGTTTTATTATTCCAATATGTATCAATTGTTGAATATGATCTGAAAATAAAAAAAATATTTATTTTTATTTAAGTTTTATTTATTTATTTATATGTTTAAATTTTATACCTATCAAAAAATCTTGTACTTTGATGTATCATTGCGGCTAATCCAATATAAAATATACATTTTTTAACTCTTGGCATTGTACACCATGTTCGGGCTACCGGTGCATGACACACATAAATATATCTGTTAAACAAAATGAAACAAAATATATTTTTTAAAAGATTATTAATATATAGTGTAATAATAATCAAAATATTGTAAATAATTAAAAAATAATGTGTTCAGAATTAACTCTAAATTTATATCTCAAGAAAAATAATCCATTGACTTTCTTTAAAATCTCAGTTTATTGTGATTTTGACATTTTTAATAATACAAAATTTTTTTTTAATGTTTATTAACATTATTTGTTTGTCGGAGTCGGAGTCGATCCCTTCAGCAATATCATTATCCATATAACCTTTTAAATTAATCCGTGTTGCTTAAGGCTTGGATCATTGATAATTTTATAGAAAATGGAATTTTTTGTTATTGTTAAAAACATCCATATTTAAACCTATATTCAAGTTTTTAAATTATGAATACAATTACATTTTTTCGTAAAATCTACTGCTTTTTTATATATCTGCAGCGGCAATTTAAAAACAATTTAAATAATTATATGATGATATATTTCTGATATGGGTTTTATTGCGGTATTGCAAATAAATAAATATTTATTTGACTGCATTTTAAGAGCCACACAATATGTTTATTGTCATTTTATATATACGATATAATAATAAATATCTTTATTTATAAATATCCAATATCTATAGATATATACAGATGAGATAACTATTTGAAATAAACAAAATGCATTATCAATATAAATATATGTTTTCGGTTTTGTATATATATTAGAAATGGATATATAAACTGAAACAATAAAAACCAATCGCATATATATAAAAAAATAATGTTGGAAACCCCGGAAAATGGATATTGTTTAATAAACAATAAAACAATAAATAAACAACAATAAATTTTTGTGTATTTGTATTTAAAATGTACAAAACTATTATTATTTGATATATTGATACTAAAAATATTTATTTATATAATGGGTTAAGTAATATAATGGAATATTTTGTTTTTAATATTTTTTTAATCTACTATATTAGATTTCAATATAATATGCAATGGCAGTTGAAGTTCGTAATGGCACAAAAAAAATGTCCAGAATTTCATACAGAAAGTTATACAAAATTTCCTACAGAAAGTGACACATATTTTGATACAGATTTTCCTAGAGACCGTTATATAAAACTTCTTACTTCTTAGAGAATTTCTTAGAAAAGTATATTGAATTTCCTAAAGAAAATTACAAAGATTTTGATACAGAATTTGCTACAGAAAATTGCACCGATTTTCCCACAAAAGATTATACAGATTTATCAACAGAAAATTATACAGATTTTCCTACGGAAAATGATATAAAAAAATTCCTCCAAAATTTACAAAGATTTTTCTATAGAAAATTATACAGATTGTTATAGAAAATTTCTTAAAGAAAATGCTTTATCATAAATGAATGATAGAGCGTTTACTACAAATCAAAAGAGTTCCATTTATGCATTCATTATATCATCCTATTCCATAATAATATTCAAAATTATTGCAATATTTTAAATTCACTTTAATAGACAATCTTGTGTTTCAATACGGAATTAGACACAAAACCGTTTCAATAGTGTTATCCAGTAATAATTTCCACAATAATTAAAAATTATGTTTGTTCTTATCAAATAATTCATATAATAAAAGAGAAATAATACATATATTTTTATATTTGTTATTAATAAACATTTTTAGCTAAAAGATATAATTTGTTTCATTTTATGCATTTTAAGTGCATGTTTATTTAATACAATATATCTGTATAAATATCAATTTCAACGTATACCATATATGTATGTTTTGAACATTCATAAATAAAATGAACGCTTTTTTTTTGTTCCCCTGCTCATAGTATATGTTATATATACGGAATACTGCGAGACAATAAATAATATTCGTGTACGTATATATTAAAATTAAAATATATACCATAAACATTCAACAGATATAAACTTTTATTTTTTTTGAGTTTAATAAATTTTCTGTATGTTATTTTGTATGCAAGAATGAACTTATATACGTAAAAAAAATATATGTAAAATTATATACAGTTAACTCTTTATTCAACGATTTTTCAAGGGAGTGAATCGTTGAATAGAGGTTTTTTTTATATTTGATTTTCATATAGCTTATTTCTTATCCATAAAACCATAAAAAACCAAGAATTAAAAAAAAATCTCGTTGAATACAGAGCTCAATGAAATGAAGAAGAGTTATCTGTATTAATATATATATATATATATATATATATATATATATATATATTTAAAAGATTTTATATTATATGGGAAAATGGAAAATTTTTATATTAATAAATTTCAATTTTCTATTTGTAGTATATATCATCAAAATGTATATATGCAGCAGTCAACAAAATATATTTATCGTTCGTTATATACATAATATTTTTAATAAATTTAAATAACTATATATCCTCTCTCTATATAAAATTTGTAATAAACAGATGATCAAAATATATATTGACGTGAAATTGATGGTAAGGATATTAAAATGTTAAACTAATTTTACATATATTCAAATATATATATATTAAAAGGATGTTTGTGAACATGAGACACACAATTTTTAATATAACCTGATTGTCACATAATCGTACTTAAAATCTTAATATCCATATATAAACTAAATTTGATAATAATCTACGTGTACAGTGTACATACAATATAAGTGTAATAAATAAACATATATACCGATCCTTCTACGTATGGAACAAAATGAATATATTATAAAATAAATATATGTATTAAATAAGACTTTTGAGAGTGTAACATGAAAATTATCGTATATTCGCTTACAATTTTGTCAAATTTTACTTTTGAATGTTATTCAATCAAAGAAAAGCTTCTTATATATATATATATACGTACACGAATTACACATTCATTCAATTCAACAAAGCTTAAGATTATATATACATATAGTGTTAGATACATATATATAATAACAATAATACAGGAAAAAAAAAAGGTATGAAAAAAAATGTATTTTCGTTTCCTTTCTAAATCGTAAAACGTATCCTTGCAATGTCATTGGAAATATATATATTTAATAGGTTATTTTTTGTGGGTGGAATTTTTTCTTTGGCATTTATGATATTTTTTATTTAATCTTATCTAACTATATATAAAATTTCGTTATTAATTTTTATAAAATATATATTTGTTGTATTTTACTATATACATACTTTAGTATGTTATGTTATGATATTAAAAATATATAATTATCATATTATTGGGTGATATAAAATTGTCTTCATTCTGTGAATACATGAATACATTTTCATATGAATTTAATTGAAAAAAAATATGTTATGCATCAAAATTTTTTTTATAACATATATCTATCTTTAATTGACCCCGTATTTATATATAGCAACCTTAAAGGAATAATTATTTATTTTCTTTGATGATTATGACAAAAACTTATTTTTCACATCGATTTTTTCATTCGTTTCATGATAAGAGATTTGATCTTGTTCAGAAAAAATAATGTAAATATTACCATAAATATCTAAATTAGAATAAGAATTAGAATTAGAATTTTAAATTGTATTAACCCGAAAAAGGTTCATATAAGAATAATTTTTAATAAATCACAAATCAATATACAATTTCAATGACATTTTAGAATCTTAATATATATATATATATATATATGTGTATGGGGTTTTCGCATTACAATCGACAATCGATTTTAGCGTCCAACAACAGCAACAGCAAGCAAAAATATGCAACTCTCTGTTAAAATTAAGATTCTAATAAAATAACCGATAAACAAAAAAAAACACATTTTATATATCTTCAGCCACATTCGAATCTTCGGCCCCGAAAATTTTGTAAGATTTTTACACCACAAAGTCACGATTTTGAATCTTAATGTTTAATAATTATACAAATACAGGATTTACAGCTATTTTATATATAAGCAAAAGATTAAATCGCACAAAGAAGATTATAAAACGCAGCAATAGAAAATTCAACGAATGACATATAGATAAAGAAAATAAATAAATATAAAATCCATCAATAGCTTTAATAATTCATCCAAAATTGTAAAAGAATAAATATATAATTTCCTTTCTTTTTTTTCAAACAGTTCTGACGCTTAATATACATATATGTATATATACTTATTATTATTATATGTCTTTTTTTTGATGATAGATTATTTTATAAATTGAAATTATCTATACACAAATAATATATAATCACTCAATAGTACCAATTGTATATGGTAAATAATACAAAATTGTATACATAATAAATTGATGATTATAATATTTAAGATAATGATGACGACGATATATACATATATATATAGAAAAATACATAAAATATATACGAAGCAATGTAAAAAATAAAAGGAAAACATCAATTCTCTTGCTGCCATATAAAGCCCATATAATTTTACTTTATTCACGCAAATATACAATGTTTAAAAATATTGATTTATTACAATATACAATTCAAAGAATGACATAATATTATTATATATGATAAATGCCTTTCTTATATATATATATATATATATGTCTCCGACGACGAAATTCGACGTATAATTTTCATATTTTTTTTAGTTTAAAATTTTATTTGATGAATTATACAATACAAATTTATTGTATATATTGTAACTGGCAAAATATGTCAATTTAAATTTTAAATAATTTATATATACGCAGGCATTTCCGATTGTATAATATAAATATTTTTGGATATTATTTCATTCACTTTCATTTTTCATTTTTCATATATTCAAGGTTTATATATCCTATATAATAAAATGTTAATAATTCTACTATATAAAATGATTCGCGGTATTAAAGTTATTTTTATCTTATATACATCTATCTATATCTGCGATTCAACTTATTGGATTGAAAGTATTTATAGGATAATAAATATATTATTGATTTATTTTGAAATTATTTTGTGTTTTCAATATTTATGTGTAATATCCAATATCCGATTTAAATAAAATTATGCTATTAAATACGAACGCATCATATAATTTCGTTATAGTTTAATATATATATATAAAGGTATATACACAATATACATATATATAAATTGATAATGATTCAATTAAAATTGATTATATATAAACGGAATAAATTAAAATATGGGCGATACAAATATAATACCGTTGAGCAATTTGCATGTAAAATATGATGTACGTGTATTATAATAATTATTATTTTTATGGTGTTTGGATCGATCACCGTATATAAAGTAGAAAATGAGTTAGATGCGATTATATAAAGGAAATGTATATATAATTATATCATTGGTATAATACAGCAGAATCGAAATAATAATATTGTTATAAATAATACAGTAAAATTTTTGTAATTTCCCAATCAGATAACGATGAATCGGGGTGAAAATTTGCATACTTATAGATTACGGGACGCTGAATCCGGATATCTTGGTTTCAGGTGAATTCAGCCATTGGTTTTCGATCCAATGGTGATAACTCAAAAACAAACCAATGGATGAATCGGTTTAAAACCAATTTATTCGTATTCAGCGTCCCTTAAAACATAGGTATGGACATATATTGACTCGCCTATTAATTCTTGTAAAATAGTCAATTTGTTATATATATATATATATATATATATAAATATGACTAATATCAATTTTATCGCATATATACATTAATTTTCATTTTACCATAAATTTAGTTAGAAAATCAATTTAAATAATTTCATCTATATGTATATATATAATTTATCGATTATTAATACACATTTCTGATACATGTGTTTGTTTATGCATGTAGATAAGGACAAGTTGTTTAAGCTGTTTTCATATATCAATTTATATATATCGTTTATCAAATATATAGAATATAGATATATTTCTAATATTGAAAAGTCTCATTTATGTATTGTAGATTGTACTATACATACAATTACAATATAATAACTTCGGCTACTTTAATAAATTGGAAATTATTTATGCATATAAATAATTAAATATATATACAAAATGAATATGAAAATTATAAAGGTTTTAACATATATTTATAATGAAAATTATATAATTGCATGTATATTAATTATATATATATATATATATATATCTATATAAAATAATATAGCATTTTTAATTGGCAAATTTTAAATGTAATATACCTAATTCGTAGTACCCTACACCTATAATTGTAATATTAATTTAATTTGATCTTATACATATATTGTGATTACATTTAAAGCGCGAATTATATATATATATATATATATATAGATATACATAAAAACAATGTAAAATTTAATAAAACAAATCTTGTTATAAGTTAATCTATATAACTTTATATAATAAATATAATAAATATATTTATGTATATATTAAATGTATATATACATTTTAGATATAGATTAAATTCAAAAAGGCTGCAAACAATCAACATACAAAATGTTTTCATTGGGGATTCGAATCCTACAAAAAACATATATTGAATATGTTTGGTTTTTTTCGGTTATTTTTTCGGAAATCGGAATTTTTGCACAAAGTTAAATAATTTCTCATTCGGTTCACCGTATACCGATACCGTAAATGCAAAAAAAAAATTAGGAAACAACCAACAGAAGGCAAAATTGTTATCTGTCGCTAAAACCAATCGTCGGTTGTATAAGCAAAAATTATATTGTATATATATATTTAATTTCATGTATATACAAAAAATATTAAATGATATTTTGTTTTTAATTATGTTGGGAAAAAAGTTATTTATATTTTAATTATAAATTTTTCATAATTGAATTTTTGCTAACAACAAAAACTTATTGTTTGTATTCGCAGTGTGCGACAACATAAAACCCACCATTGACATAGAGAAAATTCATTAATTATTTATATGCTAATCTAAAGCTCTGTGCATGGATATCGAACATATCAGATGTTTTGTCAATTAAATAATTTAATTAAATACATATTTGTATTATATATATACAGGTAAATTTATAGTTATAATTACAGATATTTTATAAATATTAAATATCATATCATTTCAATTCAGTTGTTATCATTATATCATATGATATATGAACATATTATTATATATATGTAAATAATAAATGCGATACTTCATTTCATATATATATTTGATCTAATTTTACATTATTCTGTATATAGATATCTGAGAAACAAACTTACAAATAGTATCGAAAAGAAACCCAAAATAAATATACATGTAACAAGTTAAAGAAGCAAAGTTTAACAAAGCGAAATCACTTGTTATAATATCATACATTACCATAATAAATATACATAACATACCTATGCTTATGTTAGTATATACAAATATATATATAGTTCTTTAAGACTATTATCTATGTAGAGTAAAAGTGTTGTGCTTGCATTATATTATTTTGATATATACATTTAAGGAATTTTCATTCATCGTAATATAGACATACGTACAAAAAATAAAAAAAAAATAAAGAAAAATCGCTTTTGTAAATATAACTCCATATATAATGAAAATTATATAAATAAAGTAAAGATTTTTAGGTAAGGTACATAATTCAGCACCGTTTCAGCGAGAAATATTTAATCTATATGTCAAAAATCAAAGGATCAAATTGTAAAACGGCACATAAAAAATTATAGCTATATATAGTTTATGGAAAACAAATATATGAACTTTCAATAAACTAAATTTTCTTGGAAAATTAACTGTTCTTCATTTTTTGATTGTTTTCTATTACGGCAATTGTGTTTTACATTTAATTTCCCTCAAATTATTTGAAAATCGCAATCAATTTCTGATTATTTATAGAAGAAAATTTGAAAATCACCCAATTGCCGCTCTTTCCCAGAAAATTTAATTCGTTGAACTTCCAGATTGTTTTCCATTAATTATATAATTCTATACCTTTTCGGAAAATGGAATTTTGTAATCTATAAATCCAATATTTCATAACAGACCTCCGCTGATACGGTACATATTTGTAAAGTAAAGATATATAAAAATAATCGTATATAGTCAGTAAATATATAGCAATATGAATGATAGAACATCCGACATAATAAGAGCATTTATGAGGATGAAAGAATTTTGTAAAACAAAGAGTTTCACTGCGATATCACCATATAAATATACAAAATATAACGTTGTGTAGATATATATAAGATGAAATATGTAATATACAATGGTAAATAATTTATATTTTAATAATATTTAATGCTTTTATTAAACATAGAATGGAATAAGAAAAAGAAAGAACGTGTTCATGCGAAAATTTTGATAATAAATAAAAATGCTATTGATAAAGAAATTCAAGTATATATAATTTCAAAGGTATATTATTATATATATAGAATTTATATGTCCTTCTTTTCTTATATTATATATGCATGCATCTCATTGTATATCATCATTAATCTTAATCTACAATATATTATTATACGCAAATGATCCACTTTTCTGTTCGACGTATCGATATTTATATATATATTTATAGATGGTAAAATATGATTCAGTTAAAATAAAATGCATATCTGCTGAATTTATGTTTTTTTTTTAATGAATTCATAAATCGATTTGCTTTAGAAGAAAATTATTGAAAATATGATGGATTAAACTCTTTGTCATTTCATATAAATAGTTATTGTATATCCGATTGAATATATATTATTAATCCATATATGCATTTTCCGAGATTTTCCACTTTACCAATTATCAAAAAATGTTCTGATGGAAAAAAATATTTGTAATTATCGGACAACAAAACACCCTCTTATCATTTTTATTTCTCTTCTATTATTTCCAACAAAAATATTTATTTAGATTGTGTATGTATAAAATTGATATAAATTTTATTCTTTATCAATCATCATCATTTCATTACTCATACGGATCTAATTAAATTTATATGAGTGCAATTTTATTTTTTACAAATACCAAAACAATTATAAAAATTCAAACACATTAATATGATAATGTATATAACCAGCCATCCGACAAATTAACCGTAATTTTCATTTTATATTCAAAGTGCGCATTTTATAAAATTTTTCAACACGCATTTTTATTTCTTATATTTTTTTTTTTATTATAATATTATTAATTTTCTTTTTTATTTAATTAAATTTATATTTTTCTTTAAATTGTAACGTGTGTTTTGTGTAAAATGAAAAAGCGTACATTAATAATTCAAGGATTTTCCGGAAACTATATAAAATAATTCACTGGATTAAAATATGAAATGTATTCGTTTTCATTGAAAAAATTACGGTGATTTAATTTTTTTTTTTTCAACTTGTTCCATCATCGAGTGTTGTTGTTTTATTTCATTCAGCACATTTCTGTTTAATGAAAACTTCTACATTCACAGGTAAAAAATACATGAAAAAACATGCATTTATGAACATATATAATTAATGTTCTTAAAATTTTTTTTTAATAATAATTTTTATTTTTATTTATAAATCAAATAATATTTTACTACCTGTTTCTTAAAAAAAAAACATTACTTTTAGTTATAGTTGCTTTTAAAACAAGGGGTTGCTGGCAAATATTTTATATTAATTATTTTTTTTTTTTTGTCTTATATGTTATAAAATTTTTATTTTATTAAAAATTCTAATACTTTTTTGTTTTTCTTTCTTGTTTTAGGTTAGTATATGCATTTTTATCTATAAATCCTTTAAAATTAAGATATGTAAAATATACCCGATATGATAAATTGTCATACGCAATTTGGAGACATTGCAATTGGAAATTGGGAAGAATTTTCGCAAAATAGGACAATAGGAATATTTAAATTGAATAAAGTCGCAATGAACGATAAATTGTCAGCATATAGACATATAAAAGATATATTTAAATCATATATTCATCAGAATAATTATTGTCAACATTAATTAAATTTAAATTATTAGAAATAAGTTTTACAAATAGTATTTAAGTTTAGTTAAATAATTTTATACCGATATATTAGTATATTATTAATTGAATGATTATCGTTTCGTATTTCCGAAATGCGTATTGATTACTTTTAACGAATTCATGTTTGATAAATAAGTATTTAAATTGTAGTGATTTTAATGTTATTGCCAATCTTTAAAATCGTTTAATATGTGATTAAGAATGAATGTCACCATGATTCATAATCAGCAAAAATGCATTCGATATTGAATGGGTTTCTATTATAGAATAAACACGCGTTAAAATAAGTAATTTTCCAATATCCAACATTATAAATAATTCATTCAGCTAATAAGCATATGATTTTACTAACAATAAGTAAATAACAAAATTTTAGAATTCCACTTATAATTTATACATTTCTTTTAATTATATATGAATTGAATTGGATGTATTTGAAAAATTGGTGTTTTTAAAATTTATTGATTAAATTTAGATAAGCAATGTATTAAATAGAAGCAAAAAAATAATTTATTATTATTGTCGATACCTAAAATGAATAGAAAATATTTAAAATTATTAATATTTATTGTTCAATATCTAGTCTAGTAATATTTAGTAACAATTCATTGCATTTTTCATATTCATTGAAAAGTAGTTAATCTATATAATAGTAATTAAAACTATTTCTGAACTATTTAATTGATATATTTTTAAAGTAATAAAGTTTGAACATCTAAATTACTATATATTACAGTACTGGAAGGTATAATGATTGTATAAGTTCTTACTGTTGATTTTGAGACATTTTGAAATGGGAAATAGCACAGTATTTATTATTGTTTAATATCAATTCATGTATTTGAGACCGGTACATTTTATTAATTAATTACATACAGTGAAATCATGTTAGAATTGTGATTAGAGAAGACAATCAATGCGATTTATAGTTTGAATTTTGTATGAATGAAAAAGGAAAAAAATATCACATAGTTGATATATTACAAACAAAGTACATAATCAAATGCGTTAAAAAGATTTTTAACTATACTGAACAATATTTTTACTAATTAAATATATTATTGAAAATGGAGAATAAGAAATCAAATAGCGATTTATAGATTATAGTGAATAATACATTTTAAGTAAATTTATAATTTACAGTTAGAAAGATTTTAAAGTAAATTCATTATGAAATGTAATTAGTCAGTCCAATTAAAATCGGATTCTATTTGATTCTATTATATACCATTTAGATATTTAATTAATATTTTTATTTTATGAAAATTGATTTTTTATTTATTAGATATACGAAAAAAAAAACAATCTCACTGTTTGTTATGATAATTTATTTATAATGAAAATATAATGGTAATTCTTTGAGTATCTTAATAATATAGACTATTCTTAATAATATAGAATTACTAATATTTTATCATAAAACCAAATGAATGTATAGATTTAAGAAATTTAAAATAAGATACTCTACGCTAAAATCGTTTATGTTACAAAATGTTCTTTCAATTGTTTCTCCATCGCATAGTATTTAAATTTAATTTAGTTTTTGTTATCTAATGCATATATAATTTAAAAATGAATTTTTTCTTTATTTCACAAATCACTTTCTAAAGATTTCATCCAATTCCATGTTCTAAAAATACGTCTCTATATATATAAAATGGTACAGAATATCGATTATGTTTCTTATCGATTATATTTCACTAATATAGTGAATATGAGGCATAATAAAAATTTGTGTCCAAATAATTTAAATGCCACCGCATCTATTCAATTCCACGAAAATGGAATATTTAATTTCTAATAATAAAACACATGAATCATTAGATTTTTATTTAATTTCAATATATTACCTTATTAAATAAATTGTAGTTTTTTTTAACGTTTTTCATTTTCTTTACATATTTTTATTCTTGCGTCACGCATATACATTTAACATTCGCAATAACATTTGAAATATTATATTTCATTTTAATTTAATTAATATTTGAAATATTATATTTCATTTTAATTTAAATTATCACTATCACTCATGATAATATAATTTTAGTGGTTTGGTAATAGAAATGATATTATATTTCATTTAAAATGTGTATTGGAAAAAGAAAAAATATGATCTTTCGCATTGATTTTCTTCAAATTCATTTCGGATTTTAATATTTTCCTAATAAATAAAATAAAAAAAAAAGCTTGAAATAATAAAAAAAATCTTTTTTTGGAAATAGTATCATCATTTGAACCATGTCCAATGATCACACCCATTTTCGCATGGTATACATAAAATTTCTATTTTGAATATATGCATTTTATAATTTTTCATTTTTAGTATAATTTCTTTCTTTGTTGAATAAGTAAAAGAAAAACCAAATAGTTTTCCTTTAGATTTTCCATTTCAATTAGCATTTTTTCTAATTAATTTAAAAAAAAACATTCTTTAACAAACATAACATCCGAATTGAAATCAAATTCCTATACAAACAATAATTCTATCGTTGAAACTTACATAAGATAAAAAGAAAAAATATATTAGGAAAATCATTTTTTTTATATGAGATATTTCTTGGTATATTTTTTCCTTTTTATCTTATGTAAGTTTCAACGATAGAAATTTACAGTTATTTTTGGGTGTAGAGCGGGTATCCCCCCCCAATGGATACCCGAGAATATATATACACCAACCATACGGGCAAAAACGCCCGTACCGTCAATGTATATATAAACTTTGGGGAGGGTTCATCGTCGAATGATAGGCATCCTGGGACCAGCATAGGAGGTCTTCGTGGCACCAGTGCGCACGCAGAGATGGAAATCAAACGACCATGACCCTCCCTAATTAAAAGCAAATCTCACATGTAATTTTACATGTGAGATTTTTATTTGAAAATCGGCGGCTTCGCTACCAACTCGACCATACTTTCATCTTAAGAAAAATACATTTGAGTTTTGTTTAAATATATTCAAATTAGCAAAATATTTTGTATACAAAAATGTGATGGATGAATGGAAATTAATTAAATATTTTATCATATACCAAAGCTATTTAAAATTTAATGAACTTCTTTATAAATAATGTTTTAAAAAAAAAAAAGATAATTACTAGGTGAGAGTCCTTCCGGATATGAACCAAGATTTTCCAGACATATATCATATGTAAAATGAAAGTTTATTGCGATGGTTGAATGAAAGTTAATTTCATATTTTAACATATACCAAAGGTAATTAAAATTGTATGAAGTTTCAATTTTATCAATGAATAGGCACATTCGTCATTACTTTTATAACCACCTTCATATAAAACCAATCTGGTTATTAAATTGTTGTATTTGTAAATAATATTTATAATCATTTGATATCTTATCATATAAATACATGGTAATATATATCTTTACATACATCTATAATGCTTTTACATTTCATTATATAACATATGGTGTGGATGATGATGATGTGGATGACATTGAACGATATTATAATACAATCACACATATTATTGCTATTATATACTATATATAGTTTTTCCCCAGACATCCTAACGGGATTTAATATTTTATTCTACATATATATAGATATTGGTATATTATCGTTATTTGGATTGGTATATTTTTATATATGAAATGTTTATAAATTATTTATAGTATGGATATTTTCATTTTCAATTAATTTTCCAAGCGTTGTTTGTTTGCCATTTTTAAAACGTTCAAAAATATATTATGAAATTCATTTTCATAATTTCATTTTATTTATTTATAATTGAATGTTAAATTAGTGTTGTTTTTTTTAAATTGTGGTTTTCCATTTATTTTTTAGTGGAAATTCCTAGAAAAATTTTCATTACACACATTAATTTTCCATACGTATAATTATTGCAATGATATCAAGTTTATTCTCTATATCAACACCATGTAATCATTACACATATCGATCTAGTTAAATATTTATATATACCATAAATTCAACTATTTGTTAACAATTTTATAATTCAAACACTTCAATATATGTACGTGTTGTGTGTTTTATGATGATGATCTTATAAAAGTGTGTCGAAAAACCTCGCCATATCCACTAACCATAACCATTATTTTGTTCTGGACATTATCAAAGTGCGCATTTTCGATTTATTTTTTAGCGGAAATTCCAAGTAAAATTTTCATTGATTTATTTGATAATTATTTAATTGATAGATTTTTTCCAAGTGTTATTTGTTTACCGTTTATTTTATTTAAGAAATATTTTAAGAAATATTTTCGTTATTCATTAGTTTTCCACGGCAACCGCATTATGGAATTTTATTACTATATATATTTTAAGAAGGATAATGGACAATTACAAAAAAAAATTTCTTACATCATTTTTATTCAATTGCCTTAAAATGAATTCTTTGAATAGTTTTCCGATTTAAATAATAATTCAAGAAAGTTTTATTAAAGGTAAATTTGTGAAAAATATATATATGATCTACTAATACAATGATTGTTATTTCATGATCAAAATCTTAACTAAAAGATCACTATAACAGGAAGATTTTTAACATTTTATTTATTTTTTTTGTATATAAAAATGACATTATATGATGTGTCGGAAAAGGCCTCAGGGAAAAATCCCTATCCTTTGGTTAAATTCTGGTAACTCATAAATTTTCCAACCCCAATATTGAACGCCTTTAAAAAACCAATTGTAAGAGGTCATATGTAAAATATGGAGTTAACCATTTCCTTACATCACCTAATAAATTGTGAATTAAATAAATTTTCCAAAATTTTATTCATTTTTAAATGCCTACACAAAATTCTACCAATGCTAAATAAATTTATACCGAAAACTGAAATGATTGAATGAAATTTAATATAATATTTTATCATAAACCAAAATTATTTATATTTTTGTTATGGATATTTTGTAGATGTAGAAATTATATTTTTACATCAACACCCTTTTATATAGTGTTAAAGTATACCTTCAATAAATCTGGTTATTAAATTGTTGTATTTGTTCGATTAGTATTTGTTGCATTGTAAATAATTATTTTGTTTTCTATATTCATATATCATATCATCATCATGCAGATCATCATTTTGGTTACATTCAAAATTTCGATCGATATATTATCAAAAAATCAAATAAAAATATATATATAATAATTTTAATGTACCTAGTTATTTTTTTTTTATATTGTGCATTTTTTTTGTGTAAATAATTAAATTTTATATTATAATTTATTTCTAATTGAATAAGAAAGTGTTCAGAAATAAAACTTCATCAAAAGGTATTTCAGATTTCAAGAACCAATATGCTAAAAATGTTTAATTAAAGAAAATAAAAATCAAGTTTCTTGAATATATGAATTTGTTGTTTTTTGTGTTTTGAGTGAGTGCGAAATCAATGAGATTTTAATTATATTAGTGTATGGAAACACACATAAAATTATATCATTGAATTGTTTTATAGAATAGATAGGAAAAAAAAATAATTTTATAAATCAAACACGTATACAAAATCATACATATATATGGTATATATAATACTAAAATCAAGTACGGTACATTTACGGTAATTTATTTTTTTTTCTCGTTTGTCACACATTAAATTTATTTTAATTCGTGTATTGTAGAAAATATTTTTATGAAATGTGCATCGCTTTTAAATTGTTCATTCGTTAGTTTTTTTTTATTTAATTTTTCTTAAATTTATTTATTAATTTACCATAAACAAAAATTTTCCTAAAAAGTGAATTGGTTTTTTTTTTAATTATATAGTCAAAAAGTTTAGAGTTTAAGTCATTTGTTTTATAAAATATATGTAAAAGCGTAAAAGCGGTATAATTTTATTTGTTGTAAAAAAAAAAAAAAAAAAATTTTTCAATAGAAGATCGTCATCATTATCGATTTATTGAAAATATTCTTCTATTGTGTTTTTACATTGAAATTGGTGTTTTATTTTAAATTTAATATGATTGTTTGTAATTTTGATTTTATAAATAAAGTTTAAGTGCATTTATTTAATTAGATGAAATTTCTTTTCCTATTTCCTTCAATTATAATTAAAAGTTTAATTTAATGTGTGTTTAATTAATAACTTTTTTTATTGCGATTTTCAGAATCATTTTTTTTTCCAATACATTGCTGTTCAACTTTAAGTATTCATCAAGCTGAAAAGCGGATAAGCGGAAAATGACCGAATATTTTGCAGTTATATTGGTCGAGCCTTCATCAAAAGTCCAAACAGGTAAATATATAAATATAATAATAATATTTTGTTTTTTAATGAAAATACATAATTTGTATATCAAAAAATATTAAATGCTAAAAATGTTTCTCATTTTTCTTCTTCTTATATAGGTTAGTGTGATTTTTCTGCCAGCTTTACGAATTTTATAAATTCCAACAATTGGTGAGTCGAAATTTATTTTTATTATATTTCAAAAAAATAAATTACAAAATAAAAAACATATTCATATTAAAACAAAATGAATTAAATAAAAATATGAAAGTAAAATTTTTGATTTATTGTGCATAAAGTGATGAACTGAAATTATTTTTATGAATCTAAAATTTTTGTATTCATTCTTGCAGTCGAGTTTTTATAAATTGATATTTCAACCAATATTTCAAAATAATCGATAAGCATAATCTCCCAGTCTTTCCGATTTTACAATAGTAACATTTATAATATTTAAAGAAATGTAACTTATTTTTTCCATATCTTTTATTGTTAAAGTTTTCATTTCATCACTTATTTTTCGGATTAAATATTAATAAAACATATGAATTTTTATTTTTTAATTCATTGTTTAGAAATATAATTTTTTTTTAGAGTTCATGATGGATCACAATAAATACAGATTGCTTTTTGTAATTAACTTATTCCTAACTAATCTATAAAACATAAATGCACTGGTGAATGGATATTATTACACATTAACTAATAATTAATACATTCCTTTTGTAGTTTTGCACCTATCTATCATGAAGTCAAACTAATATTATTACTAACCTCTTTTTATTGATTATATGAAAATATTTGGATTTTGTTTAATAATGTGTCCTTTTTGTTCCTTTAACCCAAAAAGTTATTGTAAGCGGTCTGTTCTCTTTAATGAACTGACTACTTGACAATAGTTTATCCTATACACACATTCAAATGAACAAATAATTGGGTCTTGCCGCTCAGCATGCTATGTCTGAGTGTGGCGCCATTATATCATTTATTTTAATCCTCGCCAGGGAATACTTGGGTCAAGCCCTCTAGTCCTTCAGCGGACCGACTACGCGCCAAGTATTCTTTCCCATCCGACAGCTCTGGTCTGTTTGAGAACCCCATTACCCTGAAAAAACCCGATCATCGTTGTTTTATATTTTTCGGGCTCGTTAGGGTAGTTTTAATTTAGATTTCATTTTATTTATAATAATTGCGCGCTCTTTAGTGATAATTTTTAATTTTATAAATTTTTATTTTATAAGTTTATTTAGTATTTGTAGTTAAATAAATTTACTAACAAAATAATAATTTATGTATTTAAATATTTTTGTTGTGTGTTTGAATGTGATGCGAATGTAATTTATAATTTATCTAAATTTGACTAATGAAAAAATAAACTAATATATAAAAGAAAATCGCCCTGTTGATATCGAAATAAAATTGAGAACATTTACGTGAATTGATGTGAATAAGTTATTATACAAATGACCTTCTTTTCTGTTCGACATATCTATATTTATATATATACAAATACATGTTAAAATATGATTCAGATAAAATAAAATGCATACCATAGCTGAATTTATGTTTTTTAGTTTTATATACATCGTTTTTGTTTTTATTCTATATGGATTTTATAAATTATTATTAATTTCGTATTATGACTTTTACTACTATATACCGCATATCATATATATGTATTACAAAATGTTACGGATTGAACATTTTCCTTTTGTTATATATTATTATTATTGTTAAAGATAGTAACTCGCTGAAGTTCGTTTTCTATATATGCAAATTTTTAAAGCTTACTTTTATAAAATCGCAACTATAGTGTTTTCTAATCAAATCAATTTTATATTTTAAATTGTGTATATATACCTATATATAGAAAAATGGTTATAAAATCCTCATTTAAAATTAAATATTATTTAGAATCAATATACAATTTTGGATATATCGATACAAATAAATGGAATGCGGATGAAATTTGTAAAGCATTTACATTAATTTACAAAAAATTAATATTCAAAAGATATTAATTTAAATTTAACCCCTACCAACTTTTATGTAGACATTATAGTAATGATAGTAACGAAATTTTTTAAAATAATTTATGTATTTTGTAATAAAAACTAAATATTTTAAAAAGTTTCAAGTTTCAAAAATATGTTAAATATACAACGCAATCGTTTCAATAATGTTCATTAAAGTATTTTAAGGGTATTTTTGTACGTTATTCGCCGTGACAAAGAGTCAAGGTAGATTTAAACCCATAAAACTAGGATACCTTAGTAAAAAAAAACCTGAAAACTATATTGCAAATTTAAGTCATCATATTTTAACTTTTAACTTATATCTTTTAAGTTATTAAACACTTTTATAAATCAAACCGCATCGCTTTTGCCGTCAGTCTATCTGATGATATTAAAATGTTTATTATTTATCCTTATATAGGGATGCAATCATATATCATTAAATTGCGGTCATTAAAATGCAAAATTAAAAGCATGTTTAAGTATAATAGTAATGAATCGGCGGAGGAATATATTTATTTATAGCTAAAATTTCAAGTTTTCAAATGTTATATTCATGATCATTTTAATTTCCTCTTTTTTTTTATAATATAAAACTTTCATATTTACTGTTAAAATACAACATAATAAACTACACTTTTATATACATATGTATTTTGACAGTATTAAATAACAAAAACGAAATATGCCATCAATTTAAAGGAAAGGAAGGACGAAAGGATATATGTGTATGAATAAAACAGAATCGAAATAGAATTATTAAAATAGATTTTTCGATTATTTCTTTTATATTTTATTTAACGTTTAAATATTATTAAAACAAAATGCAAAGGTCAAATTTTAGAAAAATATATTTGTGGACACTCCACTATACAAAATCTATATATATCTAAAATTATATATAGAAAATTGAAATTTGTTTCTATTATTTATATAATGGTACATTAAATGTTATTTATGTTGTCTAAAAAAACATATAAATAGGATGTTGTCAATCGAACTCATCATAATGACCCCATCATAGTATTATTTACAATCTAAATATGAGATTTGATATATTATTTCTATCACAATGGTTTGGATACAAATACTGAATGAATGATTATAAATATCCTATAAATAAACTCCCTGTGAATTATTTGTTTTTATATCCTTATTACAAGTTGTATTATTTGTGTCTATTCAGAGTTATTGAGTTATATACAATCGTATGCGAAAAATCATAAAAAAAAATTAAAATAATCACCATTTCTTTCCGTTGTTTTAATTTTATAATAAATATATATACATGTATACTATTATACATATAATGACTATAATCTAAATACGCTCTATTTCTGTTGAGATAATATACAAAATAACATTAAGGCAAAATATAGTTATATGTCTATACAGGACCAGTCCTTTACTTTTTCACTTTTAACATGCATAATTTTTTTTTTAATTAATTCGAATGTTTATCGGATTAGTTATCCTAAAGTATTTTTCAAGCCGGTGAATTACAAAAAAGGAATACGTCCTGCTGGCTAAAAAAGCGCCCTACTAAAAGAAGCGCCCCAAAAGCACGTACACCGTTTGCATATATGAAAAGACCCGTCCAGTGTCTATATACTTCTATAAAAAAACATAATAGCAGTTTCTAGTAAATTAGGTTTTGAATGATGATTTCAAACGTGCGATTAATATTCATTTCATATATATTTCAAATATAGAGTTGACAAACAAACACATCAGTTGGATGGGTTTTAACACATATAATATAATACACAAAATATAGTCAGTGCGAATGATTATCACAAATGAATAATCAACATTTGTTTTCTATCATATATATAGATAGTTTTATATCATATATACGAAATATAATAAAAATATTAAGCACAAATGGAAATTTTATGTTTATTTTATTTTTCAACTAAGAAAATAAAACAAAAAAATAAACTAAAAGAATCATATAATTTTCTTTTTTAAACAGTTTTTCATTCAGGAATTAATCATGGATAATTTTTTATTTACTCTTATTAATATATATTATATATAAATCTTAAATACAAAAAATCATTTTTGTTTTTGGTTTAAATGTGAAAATTTTATATTTACTTGTCTTGTTTTGTTTATTATATAACAAAAATAAATATATTATAGTAACTTTTATTATTGTTTTATATTATTGTATTCATATTTTTTATGTTTATTTTATTATCAAATATTTTATATTTTATACTCTGCTACATATAAGACGTGTAATGTATATCTATGATTTTCGATCAGATATACGATTTTTTATTGAGTTTCATGAGTTTTTTTTTCATTTTACGTTTTTACACATATAAAAAATATATTTTTATATATTATAAATATACACATCCATTTTCATTTATATATATATATGGCGTATCATTAAATTTTATTTAATAACTTTAACAATAATAACTATAAATTTTTGTGTATATTATATATGAAAAAACGAAAGCAATAGTAATAGTAATAATAATAATGCAACTATCACCTTCCATATCGTATATCGATACGATACCACATATACAAATTATTATATAGAAATTATATTAAAAACATTATACAATCGTTTACAACATTTGTTAATTCGAATTTAATGTCATAAAACTTGAAAATTTTACGGTTTTAAAGCACATAGAAATATATATATATATAGAAATAACTCCCTTCATATGAAATCAGCATTGGAAAATGTACATTTTTTGGCAAAATAAAAACACCTATAGAATTCGATATATAGATAATTTTAGATTAAATTATAATAAATATATTATTATATATTTGCAACAGAAAATTAACAGAAAATTAACAGAAAATTATATAATTCTTTTAGTTTTTTTTTGTTTTATGTACTTGAAAAACAAAAATAAACATAAAATTTCCATTTGTGCTTAATATTTTTATTATATTGATACAACTCTGTGGTGTAAATGTTAAAAATGCCAACCTAAAAATTCTAACGAAATTTTGGGGTCGTGGGTTCGAATCCTACTGAATGCATAAAATATGTTTTGTGTTTTCGGTTATTTTTCGAATCTGAATTTTAACACAGAGTTGTATATTCCGCTTGCGGTTGGTCGTACGGCTAATTACCGATACCGTAAAAGCCACAAATTAAGTAACTAATAACAGAAGGCTGTTGTTGGACGCTAAAACCAGATTGTTGGTTGTATAGCGAAAAATTTATTATTTATTATATATTTGCAATGGTAAAACTTTAAAATTATTTCTATTGCAATTCACTTGTTTTGTTGATTTGTTTTATAGATGGTACCAAATAAAAGTTGTGTTGTATCTACTATAGAATAAAATTTTACTTTAAGTTGAAAATTTTTATAAGAAAATATATTCTATAAATAGTTTTCGATTTTTTTTGTTTAGTGGATGTATAAAGATAAAGTTGTTCGGTTTTAGAAAATTTTTAAATCTTTTTGTATTATTATAAACACTTTTATATATATATATTTTATTTTATTTTGATTTCATAAAAAGCTTTATGTGTATTTGATCATTTATAAAAACACTCTTCATTGAACCATTAGAACACACATCGCACACACATACAAAAAAATGATAATTTTTATAGTACGTTTTTGGATATTAATTTCGTTATATAAATTTGTACAAGTTATTTTAAATAGAGAAGTGTAAATATAAAAAACGCATTAAACAATGCATATATAATTGTAATATAAAATAAGCAATTACGATATATACATACATATATAATGAATTGTTGAATTAAGCCATTAGTTGTACCTATATGCGCTTGATAGATTTGTGATAATTCTTTTTCGATACGTCATCATTTTCGAGATAATCCCAAATAACAAATTTTTTATAAGAATCCTTTAAATATGTCATCGAATTTGCAATATTAATTGGTATGAATGCAAAAAATCGGATTAAATTGACAATTATTCACATTATTCGATTTTTACAATAGAATTAGTTCTACAACCTCATTTGCTGGGTATGGGTGGCTTTAATAGAATTTAATTATCTATCGATTGATCGATATTATATCTCAACAGGTTCCCAAGTTATGGCATTTTTACAACACCCCTTACATAATAAAAAATTAAATTTTTTTAGATATAATTGGTCAAAATCAACCTCTATTCATTCAATTTTCAAGAGTGAAATTTCCATCATATGGTATTGATTTTAAGACTAAATTTTAAGTAAAATAAGCTGAATTTTCCGAATTTAAAATAATATTATGGGGTGTCCATACAAAGAATATGGTTAAATTGACAATTTATCACGTTTATAGATTTTAACTATAGAATTTGTTCTACAACCTTATTTTATCATTACTTTGATTGGTATGTTTTTATATGTTAAATGTTTATAAATCATGTATATAGTGTGTGTGTTTGTGTGAATATTTTCATTTCCAATTAATTTTCCAAACGTTGTTTGTTTGCCATTTTTAAAACATTCACGCATATATACATTTTAAATTACCTTAACTATATTATATATATAAGGATTTTTTTTTTATTTTGATGAAAATTTTAATCATATAACATATATACCTAACCTACATATATAATGATTTGGCACAATTTAAATTACCTTTTTCACATGATACTTTGTGATTTAAAGCTCAAAATATGATTCTGTATATATATTTTATTATATCATATATGCATAGCTTATTTATTATATTATGTGATTATATTATTTGTATAATAAGAAATATAATACGATGTCATATCATCGCGCTATCATAACAACATATGTATATACATATATGGAAAAGATAAAAAAAGGTTAGATATATGGCATAGATATATATATATGTCCTTGAATAGCTAGAAATATATATATTGCGAAATAGTAAAACCCAAAATGAAAATTGATATTCAACCAAAATATATATATAGAGAAAAGCTTTTTATAAAATAAACATGTAAATAAAACAAAAATCATTATTTATCACAACAAAAATATACCTTTGAACGGCTAAAGCAAGTGTTAACCATATTGATGCTGTATGAAACATAGCCGGCAGAACCTAAATAAATAAAAAAACAAAACAAAATAAAATAATAAATAAATACATTTAATTTTTTGCTTTATACAATGAGATTATTTAATACATGCGGTATTTTGTTTATTGTATTATATACCGATAGATATACCAAACTCTATAAAAATTGTAACCTTTTTTGTATTGTTTTTTGTTTGTTCTTTTTTATATTGTGTACATCAAAATCATTATTGTATTTTATTGTGGATTTTATTTTTATTATGTTTTTTTTGTTTTTAAGAATATGGTTTTATTTGTAAATAAAATATAAGCAGTCTTCACTATAATAATAATAATAATAATCTAGTATAATGCATATATATAAATAAAATAAAAACAAACCTCATTAAATGTATTATATGCATAACAAGCCTCTATCGGAGCTAATGGCTTATAATGATTACCAAATGTAAACATATACATTAATCCTGGTGCTGGAAATAATAATGTGAACATATCACATATGGCCATAGCTACATATAAATAAAAGGAAAATAAAATAAAATTAATGTTCAAAATATATATATATAAATTTAGATACAGAATAATTTACAATAACGTTTTATAAAATATAAGTTCCATAATCGATTTAATATATTATAAATCGCAAAATTTCCAATTTTATTTATAACGTGTTAATAAAATGTTTTAGATTTATTTTCAGTATATCGAAAAATAATACAGAATCTCTTTTAGAACATTTAACAGAATTTCCTTCAGAAAATTGAACAGAATTTCCTTCTGTCTTAACAAATTATAAAGAATTTCCAATAGAAAATTATAGAGAATTTCCGTCAGGAAATAACACAGAACTTTCCAAGATTTTCTACAGAATTCCCAGGCAGGTTATAAAGATTTTCCTAGGAAAACTAACATAGAATTTTCCAAGATTTTCTAAAGAATTTCCCGAAAAATTGTAAAGATATATAAGCTATATAGAAAACCATACCGAAAGTTTGTTTACAAAAAAATGTCCTTTAGTAAATGATACAGAATTTTCTTAAGAAAATTATAGAGAATTCCCGCCGGTAAAAAATTATACAGAATTTCCTTTAGCAACATTTTAAAGAATTTAATCAGACATTTACATACAGAATTTATTAAGAATTAAAATTGTAAAGAACTTCAGAAACAATTATAACGAAATGTAATAGAAAATTAACCTTGTGATGTGATCAAATTGGTGATTTGGAAATAACCATATAAAACATTATATCGAATACCAGAGTAATGTAAAAACGACGTCGACCGCATTAAATGCCACTTAATAGTATATGGTAAAAGTTAAACTATGCGATTATATAAAATGAATCAAAATAAATCATATATAAAAAATACTCACCCATTAATACTAAATTTGTTGGTGTTGCCATATTACGTTTACTTAACACTAATACAATTAATGTATTTGCAACAACAGTTGTAATTAAAAATATCGGTGTACAATATCCATATAAGGGTAAACTATAATTTAATTTTGTTTCACATGAAACATTTAAATACGATACATTATAAACGTGATTCAAACAAATTTCTTCCATTGGTTGTTGTTGATAATCACTTAAATTTTCCGTAATATTATATCCATTACTTAGGCTATTACTATAACTAGCTCCACTAACAACTCCACCAACACCACCACCACCACCACCAATACTTTGTGTTGTTGCTGCGGTAGCCGCTGCTAACATCATTGCAGATACATTAAAATTATCATAATCTGTATAAAAATCGGTTGTTAAATTTATTGAAGGATTATCAAAAAAATATCCATTATAATTTGTTGTACTACTATCATCATCAATAATATTATTTTGATTATTACCATTAAATAATAAACTTTCTGTTGACATATTTTTTTTTTTAATAAAAATAAATACTATTTATGTGAATAAAAATTTTTTTCTTTCTATATAATTCATATTAATCACAATTTATTATTTGATTGTCCACATCATAAATTATATATATAAATAAAAAATAAAATAACAATAAACTTTTTAATACCAGAAATAATAAAAGTTCTATATAAGTTGTTATGTATGTCAATCATTTGAAGAGCTCTTCACTTCCTGTACAATTCGAAAATATAATTATCAACATATAATATTGATATATCCGCGCAATTATATATATTTTGTAAGTATAAAAACAAAATGATTTTATATGAACTTTTTATATCACTTTGTTGAAAATTATATTATTTGTATATTTATAAAATATTAAAACAGAATTCTTTTAATTTATTTACAAAACTGTTGTTAAATTTGTTGTCAATTTACAGTAATAATATATCCTTAATTGCATTTAAATACAATGTTTTGTAAATAAATACTTTGTATTTAATATATATAGATAGATAAGGATATTCTATATATTTTAAACACTCATCAAAATGCTATTTTTGATGAAAAATCGACATTTTTTAAAAACTTTTTAACTTAAATTTATTGCATTTGAATTTTTTCCAAAATAAATCAATGTTTTTTCGTATTGCATTTCTTATATTATGGAATTTATTTTTTGTGTTGTTATGTCTCGAATGGGTTTTGTTTTATTATTATATTCGTTACGTTGTCAATACAATCTGAAATGAAAAGAAATATGCTATTAAAAAATTTTGTTTTTTAAAAACATGGGGATAATAATAATGAATGTACGTTTAAAAGGTATTTAAACTTACAGTGACACAGACAATATATTTATTTATTAAATTCAGTACTTATGAATTATTCAGAATTTTGAATAACAAAATTATTCCGTTTAAAAGGACATAAACAAAGTAGAAAACTATAGGCACATATATATCACCTAATGTCTATTTTCGTAATTGGTTAAATTCGGCACCGATGGAATTTTTTATAATACAATCACTAATAATTCGAAATCTTTATATATTTTTACTATATTATATATAGTAAATATATTTGAATACATATATAAAATAAGGATCAAATATTATATAAAGGGAGCTTTCTTAATAAAAATAAAAATTTATTTCTATATCATATATGCTACTATATAAGTAGCAGCAGTAACATCATTTGCAATCCTTTAAGAAGGAAATATATATATATATACATAGAAAATAATTTTACCCTTTTTAATTTTATTAAATTTTATGTCAAGAGTTTAGTTTTCTTAAATATTCTTTTTATACCTTTCTTTTGATTTTTTTTTGTTTTTTGATCCATATTATTTTGGATAATATATAAAATATTTATTATTAACATAACTTTTAATTTTTTGAAGAATTTAAATAATATGGTCCACAAACGAACTGCGGGCATGTATTTATTCATATATTTATTATACATTCTGTCTGTCTGATTAAATTATTTTGTAACATATTTTATTTTATCTATAATACACATACCTTTTCATATATGTAAATTATATATTCAATCTATATAATATGAGTTTGTAGGATCTCGTGGTAATATTACAACAAAGGGTTTTTTTTAGTATTTGGGCAAATGATTCCGGTCTTATTGTTTTGAATTATAGTTTACTGTTGATAATACGTGAGAAATTATGCATTAATACAATTTAATTATATGAAGAAATATCAATCGCGTATTTTTATTTACATATATATAAAAAAAGGTAATGAAGTTTTTTTTGTTAAAAAAATTCATTACATTTGTTTGTGTTGCTAATGAAATAGTGATTTAATGAAAATTTGCTTCATTTGAAGAAATAATTTTCACTCAATTTACCGTGTAAAAGAAATTCTTGGATCTTCTTCGAGTAAGTCAAATCATTAAATCAATTTTCGATATTTGTACTAAAACTCTGGAACGTTGTTAAGAAAAATACAACTGTATCAACCAGAATAGGTAGAAATCTTAAAGAGCGTTGTCTGGTGCGAATAAGACCGATGGAATAGAACTTTTTAAATATTTTTTTTACAACATTTGATATTCAGTGGTGTATTGCAATAATAAATATTAATTTATTTTTCCTATTTATTAAGCACATATTCGGTTCATATTTCCTTTATATATATTTTACGTTTCTCATATCACAAAATATACACAGATGATATCCTTATAATTCATTAAATTTCAGATATTCAAATATGTCTATGTTTAGATATATATATTATATATATATTGAATATATAAATTTAAATGTATTTATAGATTACTTTTGACTTTACAATAGAAAATTATCCTGTAAGACATCATCATCCTTATATGCTTAAATATATGATTTTATTTTTGTATAAACATATATCATAATATATTTCCATAATCCATTTCATTGACAGACATTTTTGACAGACATTAATATATCCATATAAATCTATAGCTTTGCCATTTGCAAAAAAAAAAAAAACAAATCCAAATAACATCTTAACAAAATACAATGAAATCTATATATCATGTATTATGCATAGGTAAATGCAAAAAAAAAATATATTACATATCATATATAAGGATACATGCATCTGAATACAGTTTTCGATATGTAAATCACAAAAAAAAAATGTTTTTGAAAATCCTAAGAATATAATAGAAATCATTCTAATTCTTTCAACATTTTCTGTAAATATTTTCAAGATTGTCCCATTTTAAAGATATTTTAAAGCAATGAATTTGCCAGAAAAAAGTAAATCGTATATAGATTTTTTTTTTTAACATTGAAATGGCGTGCGTAAGAGCTGTTTACTTAATAAATAAAATACGATACGATTTAAATTTTATAAGAAAATGCGGGTTACGAAAAAAATGCAATGAATTTGATGAAAATCTCATCTGCGGTGATATTCATCGATTAGAGTCGATCAATTTCAAGATTTCTATACATACAAAATTGATGTTTTGAAATATCGTTTTTATTTAGATTTTCATATCCATTTTCCGGGAAATTTGAACAAAGATAAATGGTGAATATTAAGATCAAAAAACTAAAATCACGTAAAGTAAAGTTAGTATCGGGATACTAAACTAATATTCATATTTCTTTATTAGATGCGTATACCGTACATAAAGCTTTTACAGTAAAAATCATAACAATTCATCAGCACATTTATTCATCTATCTATATAATAATATATAGTATGTTTTTTTTTATTTCAAAGTATTGTCCGTATATAATAACGATTTCTTACAATTCATATAGTGCTGTATATTATATATAGATATAGACAAAACCAAAAAGGAATGTTATTTTGAATAGAAATAAAAAATCAATAAATATTATTTATTTTAGAAGAATATATACTTTAGTTGTATATATACGCATATATTTATTTGAAATGGTGGACGACTTCAATTTCTTATATATATAAAAAATTTATTATACATATGTATATTTCATTGAACATATACAAAATTTATTATGTATATGTTCAATGAAATATATATATAAAAATATATGAATTGTATATGTACCGATATTGGAATCAAATGAAATATGGTAAAGGTCATGGGTATATTCTTTAGTTTCTCGATGATATATATATCGTAAATGTTTTATGATGATGTCCAATGTGTTGTTTTTCAAAGATAAAAAAAATATTCATTTTGTGCTATGATAGAATATAATAATATGTTTTTTTTATATAGTATATAGATTGATATAGTGAACTATCATCTAATATATATAGAGTATATATATATAGACGTTATGATAGATATTTCAATTTTATGCTTTATCACGTAACTATACTATCAATATTAAATAGAATCTATATGTATGTATATATATTCAAAAATAAATGTATATTATTTGTATTTGAAAAAGAATATATCATTAAAAATGTATTCTATTGAAAAATTGTAAATAAATATTGATTTTAAATAAATATTGATATAGCATTACTATATAAAAAATATATATATAAATGCAAATAATATGCATATTTATAATTAAAATTATTTATACTTTGATGAATATGTTTTTTTTTATGTTATATTAATATTTCAGAAGGCTGCGTTTCATATATATTTATTTTTTATTAATTCGTAACGAATTTGAGGTTCTTCTGCTATACAAAAATGACCTCTACGAAAAAAAGTTATTCGAAATGATAAATTCTCATATATAATATTGTAAGAAAAAAAAGTGACATCCGCATTGCAATTGTACAAATCAATCTGATATATCCTTGTATATAGCACCATTTTCCGGAAAACTTAATTTTAAAAAATAACCAAATGATAAATTAAATGAATTTTCAAAAGCAACAGACAAAAACAGTTCAAGAAAAATGATGGATGTAATTTAAAAAAATTCTTTTTAGCTATTTAGAAAATTGAGTTTTCCGGGAAAATTTTAATTTTTTGTTCGGAAAACAATTGTTTTTTTGTATTGGAATTAATTTATATGCCCCCTTTTAGAATATGTTTTATCATATATATGATATCAGGACAAATTCTCACACGCGCCACTCAATCAAAAGGTAATATATAGCTAAACCTTTACGAACAAAGTTTTCCATATTTATACGTAAAATGTTTTTATTCATTTTATTTTATACCGTATTTATAACATAAAATTTCGACAAATTTCGTCTTCTAGATGAACAAAATTAAAATTACAATTTCAGGACTGTAAAAGTAAAAATAAGATCGTTGTTATGAATCCAAGACTCTGTGGTGTAAAGATTTGGAAAAGAAACGAAGATTACCCATCTTTATCATTATCATTATCACTTACAAAAAGGTAACACTCTATATATACTATATCTAATAGAAATATAAATGTTAAATTTCTAAAAAATCACTGTCGATTTCGTATTGTATCGTTGATATTATAATATCCTCTATATTTATAAAATCACATTTAAATATATATTAACTTAAAGACGAAAGCTTTTGACAAATTATCACTGTATCACCACTATATCTATTGAGCGAGTTTATTATTTTTTTCGAAATATACAATATTTTAGATTGTACACACTGACATATGATTTATTCAATATATATGGTTCGTCTGAATAATGTGCGTATTTGAAAAATGTTTTAAGACTTCTGTTTTCTTTCATTATATTATAGAATCATTTATTATATGAAATTGTATTATCATATATATTTTGAGTGCATAGTTGTGATGGACGAAATGATGGTTTTTTAACATCGTTTATATTAAAAAGTCATATAGTAAATAAATTTGTATATAAATGATGTACTGCTATTCATACATTTTTCCATTCACAAGAAGGCAGTATAATAAAATGTATATTTAAAAAGAATAATCATATAGAAATCATTAATCATATAAAAATCATTATGGTATTTATTTTCGATTGTTATTCTGCTATGCGAAGTATTTTACATTGATATAGTGTATTTTTTTCCTGTTTTTATATCCTTGAATAGTATATATATTTTAGCATTTTATTCCTTATTTGTTTTTTTTAGACATATTTATGATTACTATTGTTACTATATAATTTGGTATATATATTTAAATTTATAATGGATTCTATTTATCTATGAGCAATGTTATTTATACACTTATTGTCGTTATATAGATATATGTATATAGAGAAAAATTCACCAAATATATATGTTTGTATTTCAATTGGATCAATTTTTTGTTTCTATATATATCCTTGGTGAACAACAATTTGAATACGAATATATATTTAAAGCATTCAAGCGGATGATTGTCCTTTTAATTACTATATATGAGTTATAATAATGGCCATTAATTTTTTTCTGGTTTGTTTTTCTCTTCCCTTAATTATTGATGTTACCGTAGTCATTATTCAACGATTAATTCATCATATGAAAGGGCGATTATCAAAAATATCCGATATCCGATAAATAATTTTGATATATACGTATATATAGAATATAGAATCGATGATGTGGAAAATTACAATTATACATACATATGATTTTCTTTGATATGAAAAATCACTTATACGATGATGTCACCGATGGCGCGACTGAGTTTATTTTATTATATATTTTACAATAAATTCTTGTTTTATTTATATATTTTTGTTTTATATATTATGGAAAATATGTAAATCATAATGTCAAAATTTGATGGGATTTTGTATATATTTTTGTATATATACAATATATATACATATTTTTGATTAGAAACTAAGAGATAGTTTATCGTTGTATATGAATGCGATACATATCATAAAATAAAAAATTTTATATTTGTACTATACAATCTTTCGTAAATTGTCTCAAAAGAATCATTGCTGCTATATATACTGCTTAACCGTAGAACAATCCTATGATAGTTTTCTAAACCAATTTCTAATTCCTCGAAATATTTAACATTTAATCCATACTAAAGAAATCTATGTGGCTTGATGAATTTGATACTTTTTAACGCAATTTTTCATTGATTTTTATACAAAGGGTAGATATCTACTTGAAGGGTAAAAGCTTAGTCGAAAGATTAAAGATCGGTCTACGGTTAATTGCTTTTATTTTAAATTTATTCATAAAAGTCACCCAACATCAATCAAAATTTTATTTTTATTAAAGAAAGAACTTTTCCAATCATATATATATTGAATTAATTATCGTGTGTTTTGGTTTAAAAGAAAAAGTGATGTGTCTTTTCTATAAAACAAAAAAAATAAATAACCAGCAAAATTGTATATAACGCGATCATAAAAACCGCACTAAACAAATAAACGCATAATAAAAAACATTTCATGATTTCATGAGCCAAAAGTCCCAAAATAATGTACATAATATAAGTTTTTTATTATCATTATTATATAACGTATGTCTATAAATATATATAGTTAATTTATTTATTTATATAGTGTTTCACATTAAGCATTTAATTGTATAAATCATTTTTATGGCTTTTCTATATTTATATATCACATGTCACATATATATCGTATAGAATAGATATATAAATAACCTATATCGGGATAATAATATATACAGATAGATCAAATATATATGTTTGTTCATCAACATCCCAAACAATATTGTATATATTATTATTTTATGCGAATATATATTATTTTATGCGAATATTGTATTTTATTTTTAACGCAAACAACCCCAAAACCACAAAACACATACGCAATGATACCAATAATTTATGGTGTATTTCGTTATGAGTAAAAATATGATATAATAATTTCAATTTTATTAAAAAATGTGTGTACTTGATCACAAAAGTTCCATTTAATTACAGAAGTTTAGAAATCACAATGTATAAAATTGTTGGTATTATTTAAATAATATGGATATATTTGAAATTTGTTTCATTGATTTGACTTTATAAGATTCTGGACTTTGATCAAATAAAATCACCTATTTATAACTGGAAAATTCCTAACAACATTTTGTGTGAGTCTGTAACAACTTTTCACGTTTTCAACTTCTCTGTTTTTCATTTTTTTGTTTTGTTTTTGAACAAACAACCATCATAAATCAACAAAAATAACAACAAAAACCCGTATAACGAAATGAATGTATATAAATTTTTATACTATTATACGGCATATGACGATCGAACATAAAATATATTTAATTATACCTTTAATATATATAATATTAATAAATTGCTCTCTATCTACCATATATATATATAGTCAATAACAATAAAAATATAGAAGAATAATCGTCATAATAATTCATATATAATTGAATTGATATTGAATACTTTATAATATATGAATTGTATATAAATAGAGTATAAAAGCAATTAGTCATTTTTGGTTGTATAATAAAATCGAATTATGATATATAATAATATTTAAGTGTTTAATTATGATATCTATATATAGTATAATTATACTCTATATCTAGTTTTATATTCGAGCCAAAACAAAAAAAATTCATATGTGGTGTGTCTACATATATATATATATGATTCATGCGGGTGGTAAATAATTAAATAAAGTTAAATTTAGACAATTCATTGTTTCAATCAATATATTTAATAGAATCGATGATAGATTACCATATTAATGATATTTTTAGTTTTATAAATAAACAGTGTTTTTATGAAAAGAAAATCCAGGAAAGGAAAATCTACAGGAAAATTTGTTGTTAATTTTATTCATTTTGCGACCGGTTTTTTTATGTAACTGAATTTTTTCTCGTTGGTACAGCAAAAAAAAAAGTTATAAAAACAATAAAATACGTATTCTAAATAATAAAATGTATATAGAAAATGGAAAACATTTAAAGAAGGATGTGAATAGGATCTTTATAAAGAAAATTACATAAATTTTCTGTGTCTTCTGATTTCGGTTTATATTAAAATATTTTGAATGTTTTTGCATGAAAATTCGCGGTAGATTTCATAGAAAATCTATGCGTTCTGTGTTCTGCATTTGAAAAATTATTAACCATTGATAATCAATTGATTTTTGCACATATTTTCAGTGTCATCCGCAATTTGATTTTCTATTAGTAAAAAGATCTGTCGAATATTGCAGACTCATTGATTTTTTTATCACTGCGGGAAACGTTTATGAAAATTAGTTTTTGGATCTTTTAGGATGGTTAATTTTTAAATTTCTATTTATATTTATACGCGAGGATTAACAACAATATTATTTCAATTCCCTTAAATTGATTATACATTATTAAATGTGTAAATGTAAAGCAAGACAATTTTAATATTCGTGTCAAAAACCAAAAAAAAAAAAAACTAAATTATATTAAATAAATTCACAAATATATAACTTTTTTCTTTTACAATAAATAATGAACTAAAAGTTGTAGTAAAAATTAAATAAATAATACATTAAATTAAATTCTATTATTTATTAGATCCTTAATTTTCTGTAATATATCGTATATATGATATATATTTTCACTTCATATAGTTTTATATATTGTGTACGTAAACTATTAACTATCGTATGGGTGTATAAACAATACTTATTTAGTAATATAGAATATAAAGTATAGTTGCAGTTTAGTGAAGTAAATAAATATATAGTATGTTGTTTATATATGGATATAGTTTATATGATTATATCCGAAACATTAGAGTATTATAAATTTATTAGTATACAAAAATCTTTTTAATTTATTTTCGAATATACAAACAAAAAGTTTATTATTATTATTATTACTACTATGAGAATTAAAATAAATTAAACATTAGATTCCAATAATATGTACATATATAATATATGATTATGTTTAAATTTGGTATATGTATTTTATTTCGTTGTTATACCATCATAAAATATATGGTAAAGTACAAACAAATATAATACAAAATATTTTCAAATAAATACTTGTTAAATATTAAATATAATAAATATAAAGAGCTTATACATTTTCATAAATACTTGTTAAACACATATACGTTTACGTATTCATGTAACGATATTACACTCATAGGAATTTGAAAAATGTTTGTATATATACCATATAAGATAAAAGATAAAATTATTTAATTAGTTTTAATATATTATTTATATATATATTCAAAAGTAATATCAACACTATATGTATATATATTCGATTGAATAGGTTTTATTATTGAATTTTTATATTCGGAAAAACACCAGGGGTTTTGGGTATCTTAAATATTAATTAATAGTCAATCTGTTAAAATTAATTTGATTAAAAACTTTTGAACGTGAGGAAATATAAGCGCATATTAATAGAGGACTATTAGAGAATTTCTTTAATGGGAATGGTAAGATGTTTTTTTTTGCAAGATTTTGATGTTTGGTAAGATTTTTCGCGGTATTTTATAATAAAGGGAAAATTTTAAATAAAAAATATTCATAAAATCTCGATTGTTCCTCTTCAATTATTTTGATTCGAACAATGCAGACTGAGTTTTATAATTTTATAATCATATATTGCATTTAACGTTTAATTTATATATGTATAGTATAATAACAAATGAAAAGAAAATTAATTGAGAAAATTGACCTCTTATTATATTTGTAATGTTAATATATGAATAATATTCATATTCATATTTTTATTTTAAGTATATACATCCGCTTTTATTCATAATAAAGCAAATATTTTAATTTTTAACATATGATGATATGATATTAATTCAATTACTGCAGGATATTGATATCAAAATAAAATAATTGATGTTTAAATGCAGGATATGCATAATTTTTTCATTATTTATTTTATTAAGAATATATTTTTGTTTTGTCTGAAAATATGCCGGTTTTTGTTATATTTAAAGAACATTGATATAAGCAATATAGTTGAATTATTCTTGACGGTGGTCAATCGCCGTCAATCTGCAATTTATGTTTATAAAAGCTTTCATATATACAAATTATAATATATCTTCATGCCGGTCCAGTTCACAGTATACAATGATCTAATCTATACTATATATATTAGATATATTCATTAAATGTGAAAATGTAATTCTTTTCATTATATTTTATCAGTTTTTCTAACAATTTTCAGGCTATTTTTACGCCCTGTTCAAGTTATGAAATGATCGCCCCTATAATCATTTCCATTTTAAGAATGAAATTTCGATAAAATGATTGATTTGAAGGGTGATTTTTAGGTAAAATAAACTAAATTTTCCGTATTTAAAATAATATAATCCATACAAAATATAGTGTTAATTTGATAATTTTCCGCATTTATGGATCTTAACAATTTGTTCTACAACCCCATTTGATGGGTAAGGGTAGTTTTTAGAGAATTTAATTATCTATCGAATTAACGTCATTTTATCTCATCGATTTCCCAAGTGATGGAATTTTTACTACAACCCTTACCCCTACAAAAATAGTGTGATAAACATTAAAAATAAATTTTGGCACCCCTTCCTATAATCGTCCTGTGGGAATGTTAAGTGTGTTCATATATAGAACCTGCGGGCCTGCTCATGTACCTTTCTTTTATAGACATGTATTTAAATTTAAATTTCTGAAGAAACAATGCAAATGATTTAGTATAAAGTTTAAAAAAACGAAAATAATATTCAACTTTTTATAAGAATCATATCTTAAACCATATAAACATAAACATTTTTTCGTTTCTCTTTTCATATATATATATAATCATATAATAATAATAAGAAAAACGTACATTTTCATTACGAACAAAAACTCTCATAAAAAAAAAAATACTTTTATGATTTTATTATTTAAATTAATAAATTTTTTTTTTTATTATTATCTTATTGACAGAATATGAAATCATCATATAATTATATCTAACTACACATGAGTTATGATTTCAAGACATACCGATGGTTAAAAGTGTATTTATATAATATAATAATTTTCTTTTCGATATAAAGGTTATCATTAAAATATTTTATTGCATATAAAATACATAAAAAAGAAAAATAAAAAACTGCCATTACTTTTAAGTTTTACATAGCAAAAAAAAAATTATCAAGAGTTTTCCTTTTCGGCAATTTTCACGTATTGCGGTGTTGAAATGAATGATCATATACCATATATATATGTTTTCAGGTTATCTTTTAACCCTTTTTTTTAATGTTCGTTTGATTGTATTTTTATAACATAATTTTCCTTTATGAATTTTTCCCATTCAAACATATAAAAAATTTTGATGACATTGCTAAATAATATAAAATATATTAAAAAACATAATAATAACCAATTTCTCGAATCTCGGCGTATAGGGCATGATAATTTTTAGTGGTTTTCAGCATTAATATATTCAAAATTAAAAAACATGTTTATTAGAATATTTTACATTTTTAATAGGGAATTTTACGTTTCATTAACCTAATCGTCGATTGCCAATTCATTCCAATTCAATAAAAATTATATCCTCACAGTCGGTGTATTTGATAATAGAAAAATATCGGATCGTGATTCGGGTTGCTTTATTTATTGTTATTCCCGTAATAAACCGTTAATAAAGGAAACCCAGATTTAATAAAATTCTGTGATGTAGTACAAGATTATAAGGTCATTTATATTTTTTATTTTATAAATATTGGAATACAAATTAGTCTTAGAGATCTTTTTAATCAAAAATATTGATTGCCGTCATATTAAAATATAAAATTATACAATTTACTTCTTTTAGGAAAATACCTATATAGTTATATACATATATAGTTGATAAATTCAGAAACGTTTCCATTCAAATCTAGATATTCATATATATGATAATCATACTTGCAATGTAATTTTTTCAAAACCTGAGTGTGTTGATTATATAATATAATGTTTGTCATAAATAATTTTACCAAATGCCCATAACATTAAAAATGATAAGAAAATACTTCATACCTATATATAATAAACATTATAATGATATATAAATATATGTTTAGTTATAAAAAGGAACGCATTCAACTCAATTTATTTCATATAATACATTTAAAAATGCTGACTTATGGCACTTATAGCTTTATATATAAATATACAAATATCCCACAGAATGATTATATATGAAAATATATATCTATAAAATCAACATTTCGGTGGTGGTGATGCAATTCATTATTAATGTGTGTTTTCATGGTATTTTTTTCGATACAATTTATTTTTATAACCAGATACTGTGTACAAATTAATATATATATACATAATAATTCAATTGTGTTTTGTTTGCTTATATTTATATTTATTATATACGATATATAATATGTATATTGATATGTATTTCAGACACAAAAATGACATTGTCATATTTTCCCTTTTGTATTTATATATATATATCTATATGGATATAATAATATTTTATAAGAGTTAGGTTTCAGCTAATTTATGTATATCATAAACATAATAAATAAAAACCTAACCATTAAAATGATATGAATTGTATATTGGATATACATATATATATATATAACATAAATAAATATACATTAAATATTTATGTCATAATTAATCGAGATAAATTATTTAATTAAATAAATTGAGGTATCGCATTGTGATAGTGATATGCGGTAGTTATATATGTGATACCGAAAATAGATTGTCGGCACGCAGATATATCATATAACCTTTTATATATGTACCTGTATTATGATATATTTGTTATTTGTTATCGCAGTGAATATACAATTTTTGTGTATTTCCATTCCATACATAATAGTATTACAAATGTCATTTTGTACAAATTATTTTAGTTGTTTGTTTGACTTTTTTTATGTATAAATTATATAAATAATAATAGACGAATTAGCATAATTGATTAAAACGTTTTTAAAAAATTACCGCTGTTAAAGTTGTTGTTGAGATACATTCTTTAATGTATTTTTAATGTTTTTTTGGCATTTTATTGTCACATATAGTAAAATAACCAATTCACATTATGTTTTTTTTTTTATTTTTTGCTCATATTATTTTAATGCGGTAATTATCTTTGATAAATGGTAAAAAAAAATACGTACATTTATAAATAAATAACAATTATATTGATGAGTAAAATACAGGGTGTCCCAGTACAGGGTGCCAACCCGAAACAGGCAGGTTCTACGCCTCATTTCCAATCAAAAATTGTATGGCGACCCCATGTCTATCTGCCTTGGTTTTCGAGCTAGCCCGAAAAAACGATTTCGTTGAAGTTCAAGGTAGTACGTAGATATAATTTACCATATCTCAGCAACCACTTATCGGAATCCAATTATTATAACCTTGTTGGAAAGGTATTTTAACTATCTATATCTGTTTCTAATAACACAAACATCGGCGATAACCCGTTTTCATGCTATGGCTGGTCAAACACAAGAAATTTCAACGGCCTCAAATATTTTTGTTATCTTGCAAGCCGAGAACTATAGAACTTTTATGTTTATCAGCTGTCGGTTTTTAGAAAAACTTCTTTGATGTTTTAGATTTAATTTGATGTACAAATTTTTAAAATATGTCAATTCGTCTTAGAGATATGACGAAAATAATATTGAAATATGACGAAAATAATGCAAATTTTTCAAAAATTTAAAACATATTTATTAAATTAAATTTAAATTTTTACTACAAAAATTGTTCAAAATGGGGTCCATTATGTGATCGACATATTCGACACCGTTTTAATACTACCCTAGTAGCCAATCGAATTTGATTCGGATTATTTTTAAAACTTCAAACGCATGATTAATGCCATTCATTAAATCTTCCCTGGTATGAACTGGTATTTTATAAACCATGTCTTTACAAACCCCCCATAGATAAAAATCTAATGGTGTGAGGTCTGGCGACCGTGGTGGCAATTTAATGGGTCATTTCTTCCAATCCATCTTTGACCAAATGTGTCATTTAAGTGTTCTCTTACACTTCGTGCAAAATGTGGGGGTGCACCGTCATGTTGAAAATGAATGAATCGTAAATCAGTTAAATTAGCATCATCGAGTAAATCGAATAACCTATTTCGCAAAAAAACTAAATATGAATCTGAATCTAGTCGCCCAGGTAGAAACTATGGACCAATTAATTGATTTCCAATCTTTCCTGCCCATACATTGACTGCTATTCGTTCCTGAAATTCGTGTTGCCGAACTGAATGCCGGTTTTCCTTTAACCAATGATGATTATTTTTAGTATTAAATATCCCTTCACGTGTGAACATTGCTTCGTCCGTATATAAAATTTGATTTAATATCCTGGGATCTTGTTCATAACAACGAATCACCCAATCACAAAAAGTTATTCGGGGGACGTAGTTTATTTCTTTAAGTGCTTGAATATTTTGCAACCGATAAGGATGTAAACCAGCAGCCTTCATTGCACGCCAAGCATAGTTTTTACTTACACCAATTTGGATGGCTGCTTTTGAAATTTATTTTTTACTGTTTTTTACCGTTTCAAACTTCCGAATTATTCTTTATAAAACAAACTTAATTTTCTAATGAATATTAAACGTAAAACAATGTAACATACAAAGGCCGAAGAGATGTAGCACAAAAAACAAAAGAATTGAATGAATTTATGACGGTAATAGATTTAACTGTTTTTATTTCTAAGTAACCATTAAATTAATTGCAATCCCTTGAAGTTATGTTACCTAGATAACGCGATAACAACAGAACATTGAACTTTGCTATGTAATAAATGTGTTTTAAATTTTTGAAAAATTTGCATTATTTTCGTCATATTTCAATATTATTTTCGTCATATCTCTAAAACGAGTTGACATATTTTAAAAATTTGTACATCAAATTAAAGCTAAAACATCAAAGAAGTTTTTCTAAAAACCGACAGCTGATAAACATAAAAGTTCTATAGTTCTCGGCTTGCAAAATAACAAAAATATTTGAGGCCGTTGAAATTTCTTGTGTTTGACCAGCTATAGCATGAAAACGGGTTGTCGCCGATGTTTGTGTTATTAGAAACAGTTATAGATAGTTAAAATACCTTTCCAACAAGGTTATAATTATTGGATTCCGATAAGTGGTTGCTGAGATATGGTAAATAATATCTACGTACTACCTTGAACTTCAACGAAATCGTTTTTTCGGGCTAGCTCGAAAACCAAGGCAGATAGACATGGGGTCGCCATACATTTTTTGATTGGAAATGAGGCGTAGAACCTGCCTGTTTCGGGTTGGCACCCTGTACTGGGACACCCTGTATATCGACATTAATGAATTTAAGGATTCAAAATAAATGATCTTATAATGTCCCCTGAAGAATACAAATAATTGTGGATAATTTTCTATTTATATTCAAGAACATATAGTGTAATAAACTTCACATAGAAGTAAAAAAACACTTAAAGATTCCAATAAATAAAACAGTTTTATTATTTATCATTAACTCTTCAACTTCATTTTTCAATTATTTTTTTATTCCGTCTGCGAAATACGTGATTTTTCTTTATCTGCGAGAAATGCTTAAGTTTCACCGCAATAACCTCAACATTTGACTAAAGTTTATGATATAGAGACATTTTTTTTAAATTCGGAAAAGGGAAATAGGGAAATAGTCACCAGATAAACTGTAAATCAGATGTGGATCAATTTTGAATTGTTATCCTTCCAATTTTCGTTCAGTTAATTCTGTAATACGATGGCAGGTTCATGTAAAAGTAAAATCATCTATATTAATAATCCTTGTTTTTTATATCATTAACATTTTTAAAATGCCATTAAATACATTTTCTCCTCCTTTCAATACATACGCTTGGGATAATTTATATAATGATAACAACTTACCCTATCAAAATCAATAAATCATAATTAAACTTTACAATTATACATATAAGTATAATTATATATAACATTATTACAACTTCTATAACCTTTAATCGCATTTAATATGAAAGTTAATGACATAAATACTTAAAATTAATCAATAATATTTCTTAATATATATATATATTGAATTTTATATACCAGATATAGGATATATATAAATATTCATGATGCTCTTGAAAAATATGCTTATTTTACTAAAAAATATATCCATCTCCTTTGAGTGCTTATATAGATATAGATAGTGAGATATGTTCAGAATATTTCATTTAGATTTGAACATTACAAGTATGTGTTATAAGTTCAATTTACACCCCATATTGTATATATTCATTTATTTACAAGCAATAGCAATTTAATTCATTTTATCTATCTATCTATCATGTACATATCACTTTAATCATGTACTTTATTCTATTTATATATTATATATATAAATTATAAATACATTCGGTACTTGACAATTTATAACTATATATATATAAAATGTTAATATAATATTTTGTGCAAGGATTTGGTTGATACAAAATTGAAATTCTTATACACTTTTAATATATAAATATTAGTTTATTTTGTTAAGTATACAAAAGATGTTTATCAACAAAATTTTAATTAAATAAATTAATTTTTTTTTATTTATTATATCTAAAGTTTAGTGAAAGTTTTATTGATTATAATATATATGTGTAATATATATATCATATATGCGATGACAAAAAATGTGTTGATTCTATTATAAAAACCGAAAGTCATATAATAAAAAACTTTGTTTTCTCTTTAAGTAAATATGTACCTTAAAATATACTGTATATAAATTGGTATATGTTTGTAATATATGATGACTTTAAATCAGATCAGATATAGCATAACTTTTGTTTAATATAAAGGGATGTCGCCGTTGTTGAAAATAAAAAGAAATATAATTACAGTTTACAGAATCATTTCATAAAGTTTACAAAATCAAGTTCAAGAATAGAGTATATGGTAATGAAAAATATTACTTAAATTCTTTTGATGTTATATCATTAATTAATTGTATATTAAAATTGAGAATAAAATACACACAAAAAGTCGTGCATTTAAAAAACCTTGATTTTTCTTAGATTTTCTATCACTTTTCTTGACAATTTTCTTCTATAACTATCAGTGGAATCAGGATTCCACCTGATTTAATTTATTTAGCTTGATTTTAATTATTTAAACATTACTAGATTACTACAGATTTCGTTATGATAATTATAATATTTTAATTTTATTGCATTCAAATAATGTCCATTTGCATTTCTGATATATTGATGAATGAACTAATAATTTTTTTAATTACATATAGCATAGCATAGATAAAATCTATACATATAAGAACCATCGAAGTAAATACTCATTGAAAATGTACACGAATCTTGTTTCACTTTGACCGTGAATGTATTTTTATTTTTTTTTTGTATGAATTCTTATTCATATAATGTTTAATTTTTAACATATTTATATCTTTATCTATATATCTGTATTATATTAAACAAAAATATATAACTTTTTAACTTTATTAAAAATGTTTCTTTATCCAAAAAAGAAAGTTTTAAGAAGCATCTCCATTTTTCATATTTGTGAGTGTGCTTTTTAATTTTTTTTTTCGTATAATATAAATGCTGGAATATTAAAAAGTCATTGTACATATGTACATGATTAGAATATGTATATAAAAATACTATATGTCGTCGCCTACGAATATACATATGTTACTGTTAAAAATGAAAAACCATGTACTATGGAAAAAAAATAACATTGATTTATGCGATATATAACAAATAAAAAAATGTAGAAGATGTGAATCAAAGAAATATTTCATCGATCTCAACCAAATTTATTGTTATATATACGTTGTTTTTTTTTACTTTTTATATTCTGGATTAAGTTTTGAAATTGTTATATATAAATTTTTTAAATAAATACTATTTAACTTTAAACTTTCTATATAGATGATATATTACCAATGTGTTTATATACATATATATATATATAATTCATGTATTGGTTTTATCGCCAAATAAGCGTGTATAAAAGAACAAAAAAAACTTGTTGTAAACATAAGCTTTATTCAAACTTAAGTGGTTATATTAACATATTTGAATAATTTCTATAATTTCTTTAAAAAAAAAAAAAATATTTTTCTTATTGTATATTCGTTTTTCACATCGTGGGGAAAGTTTAAATAAAAAATAAAATACGGGTGGATATATTTACATAAATAACTCTATATATTTCTCTCTCAATTGGATAATTCATCATTTTTGCATAATTTTTTTTTTGGAAAGAAAACTTTTTTTTTTACCAAAAAAAAAATGTATTATATTTAGATTCTTTTTTTTTTACAATGATGAATACTTTTTTTGATATATAGATTTGCAAAAAAAAAGAGAATATAATAATTTATGTGTCTTATAGCTATATACCTATATATTGCACAGGCGTATCTGGGTTTTGTTCACTCTGTTCAGTGAACCACCTGATAAAAATATTGATAAATAATTAAGAAAATACAGATTTTAATATTTTCTTAATTTTTTTGATGAATAAAATAATATTAAGTGTCCCAAAAAATTTGCAGCGCTGATTATTTTTATCAGTAAAAAATATAAGAGATAATATTCTTTAGGTTCATTTTAAATAATGAACACAATGGTATATATATCATATATATAAAGAAACGTCGCATAAAAGAAAAACAAAAACGAAAAAATACATACACCTTTAATCTATATATACTCTTTCTTTCGTGCATTTTTTTAATCGCACTCCCATAGTGTTCACAATTTTAAATGAACCAAAAAATATTGTTGTTATACATAGTTGTTTAATTGTATATGGCAAATACATTTATATTTTCCGAAAATGCGAGGTATACGAATATACAAATAATACAAATACTATTTTAATTTTCGTTCACTATAAATTGTGAACAATAATACAAATGCTTGTTTCTTTTTTCTTATATATGCTGTATGGTTGTTTGTATGCTGTATTTGTTATCATTCAAATCTCGCATACTCATATACTGCCTGCTGCGGTGTATATAATCATAGAAAATATATAAATATTTTTTTTTTGTTTTTTTTTTATTTTTCTCATTTCTATATATGGCATATTGGCATATATATGAATAAAAAATAGATATTATTTACTATATAATGTTCACTTATAGAAATGAACCTTTCATATAAAATTATATGCGATCTTTTTTCATTCTTTCGTAAATGCTTGTTATGCATACTTCATTATTTTTCCAAACATTTCATTTTTCTAATTAAAATTTCTAGTTTTTTTTTTTTTTTTGTTCTTTATCAGTTTTTAAAGTGAACAAGTACCCTTGGAGGTTCAGATCCGCCGCTGATATATTGTATATGAATTAATAATGAATTAAATTCCTTCCGTAGATTTTGTTGAAAACAAATATATAGGGAAAAAAAATTATATAACAGTTTACACATTTTTAAAATAAAACTTTTGTAAATATTGCTCGTTTATTATGAAAATTAATCAATATTTTATGGGAATTTTTCAAAAGTTGAATATACAGAACACAGAATGTTTATATACTAAAATAATAAATTTTTCTTATACACCGCAATTTAATTGTCATCATCACATTTCCGTCTACATAAATATATATATATATATTAATTATTTACGTTGCTAATTACCATATACATTTATAACATTCAACTAATCTATAAACTTCTTGTGGTTGTACATTTAAATTTTTCGGGAAAATTTTCATACAATGATATATGACATATTTATAATATATATATATATATATAAATGAAAATATATTCACCTCATTTAACATTTGACAAATGTGTATATATAAGTTAAATGAATATATAGGGAACATTAATTCTATATGAAAAATTGTTTTAAAAACCTGAGGTTTTATCTAAAACTCATATATATAGTATATAAATTTCTTTATATAGAATGCTATTATTGGTCTTTCTTATTTATATTTTATATATCCATATATTTATTGATAGAAAGGGTTAAAAGATTGTTTTGAAAACAATCAATTACTGCGTGAAATGAAATTAAATCTGTCTTTTATATATAAATATACAATCTAGCGAAAGAACAATATATGATAATGGAAAATTTTATAATTATAGTTTAAATCCCATTTATATTTCATATAAATTATAATAGGATATATTTAAACTAATCAAATTTATTCAAATCAGAACACATATATAACATAGACTTTATAATTGGGGTAATTTTTCTTTTAAAACAAAAAAAAATTAAAATTAAACCATACTTTATTTGTGATTATTTGAATTTTCTCAATTATTTGTATACAAATTTGATTAAGCAATAAATAAAAATGTAGAATTTTATTATCAATCGATTTATCATACATTGGAAGTTATAATAAACTTCTGGTTTAAAGTGATTTTCTATGAAAAACAACTTGGAAGACATATTTTTGGTGTTAGAAAATGGAAATATTTTTAAAACTGTTATCCAGTGTTAGGGAGAGAATTACTAAATAATAGCAGCACTTGAACGATATAAGAAATAGTCAGTAAACATAAGTAAAGTCTATTTAAATTATATTGCACTAACAAAATTTTCCAATAAATGTAATTTTCTAGATTTCAAATTACAGCTATACAGTTTTTCTTCAATTTTCATAACATCATTATTTGAAGATTCAATCAATTTCTGAGGAAAAATTAAAGAAAATTTGTAAATCGAATAATTCTTTTCAATAGTCGATTTATAGTCGATTTTCTAAACTAAAATGTTTGGAAAAATTTGTCTCATCGAAACCAAAAATTGGTTAATATTTTCTCTACACCTTATCCGCTTGATCTTGATATAGCGAAGAATGATTTTACATTTCGAAATTGTTTGTTTTTGAAGTATATGTATATGAAATTATTCGCAGGTATTTCAATACAATTTTATTATAATAATATAACACAATCTGTTTTTCCCCATGTTTATTAGAGGTCAATTACAAAAAACTAACTATTTTAAATTATCAAATGTATTTAAGGAAGTCAATTTATGGACGCATATGGGCGATATATGAAAGTACGATCATTCAAGTTTGCCAACTTTGTTATATTCATGGTGTGATTACATTTCTTTAATTATTATGAATTTTTATTTATATAGATTTCAAATTGAATAATATTAATTTCACTCATCTATCTTCCATAATAGCTGCGATATTAATAAATAAAAAAAAAATTAATGAAATATTATTAGTTTTTCGTTATACTTTTACGCGTTTACCAAAAAAAAAACAAAAAAAAATGGTTATATACAGTAAATATGTTCATAAAAAAGAGCAATTAATAAAATGATAACTTTATATGTATATAATATGTTTTAATTTTTTTTTTTACCCCATTCAGCATTTTTGTTCTATATATACTCTATATATTTATATAAGAATATGTATACATACGTAACGTTTAGATATTTTGTTAAATTTAATAATAAAACATGCTGTGCGTTTAATTAATATAATAGAACCTAAATATTTATATATACATATGATAAATAAACGTACACACACACACATACACTGGAAAATTATTATTGTTAATAAAGTAATTTATATAATGAAAATTATTATATGCTAACATAAAACATAAAAGAAAAGGGATCATATTATAAATATATACAATATATATATGATATAGGTAAAAGGAATACATATATCATATTATGTACTTATCACATATCATATATACAATGTTTTGTATATTAATGTGTAGGTATAATATGATCAAATGTGTAAAGGAAGTAATAATAATAATAATACCTATAAAATGTGCATATATGCATATATGAACGAACACACATTATACATTTATTCTATATAAAATTATGTATATATATGATAATAGTTTACGTTTAATTTATTTCAATTATACACTCGTTACATATATGTATATATATGGTACAAACCATATCTATATATAATATATATATATATATATATATATATATATATATATATATAAATATTTTAGTACAAGGTATATACGTACGTGAAAAAATCAAATATATATAAAGGTATATAACAAAAAAAGTATATATTAAAACATTATAATAAATGAATTATAAATTAATTTTGTACAACATCAAGGAAAATTGAATTGAAAGTAACAAAGTGGAAAATATTTATCCTTTATTTTTTCCGTAAATGTATATATAAATTCTGTTTATGAATATTTTTATTTTATTGTTTTTTGTGTGCCTGAATCAGTAAAACGGAAAAGTTTTATATAATATATTGTACATATATAATTTTAAAGTAATTTAATTAAACCGCGGCATATCATTTCAAAACGTAATATCTAAATGTTTTGCTTTATATTTTCAAATACTGGATAGATTTTACCATATATAGTAATGTCAAGTTTACATCATATTGATTGTGTGCGGTAGAAGAGTTTTATTTTGCTGTATATTCAGTAATCAATTGGAAAACATCAACTACTGTTATCACAGCAAATATACATTCTATATATAAGTAGAACTACATCGGCTAATATTCGAACAGTAATACGATTAGATATAGAAAAAACATGCCTGTAATTAATTTATACCACCGAATTTACAAAAGTTAAAATTAACCTCCTGTTAAAGACTTCATTGTCGATTGAATCAATTTGACGATGAAAATATCATTGTCAAAATAAAATGAACTAACACAATGTCTTATGATCAAAGTCCTAGTGTAATAGAAAATAAATCGCTACTGACATTAACAATGTCACTTTGTGTGCCCTTTGTAGTAGAATTGTATCTTTATTTCGATTTACGTAATCGAATTGTTTATTTCAGCTGAAATATCAACTATATATGCTTTCGAATTCAACACCTCAGCCGCATATAACTAGAATAACTCCCAGAACCAATAATAGGTACATTTCGTTATCATTTCAATTGCCATATTTATTTCTAAATAAAAATGCATTAATAAATAATGTTCCAATAAGGGTTATCAATAATTTACAAATTTCACCGCAAACAGTACATTTTGCATGCAATATACATCCAATATATAAAAATCTTTCAAAGTTTTTATTCGCGTTGTTTGACACAAAAAATTGTCTTTATGCAAAAATATCTAAATTGCGACATACAGCACTCAAAATGAATTGCATTTTATAATTGCAATATAAAATATAATAATGCAGGTGAGATGAGATTTGTTTAGGTAAAAAACCATTATACAAAATTCTCAAAAATGTAAATCCATATATGTCTAAATTACAACATTGCAGTTCGTCGTAATATGTTGCATATTCTATTCTAACATTCTAAATAAATATATTACGATATTTGTTTTCCATTTGATATACGTTTATAGATATTTTTTTTTGTATACAATGGTATCCTTTTTTATGTCCGCATAAATTACCTTTTCGTTTCGTTTTTTTTTGCAAATTGCATTCATTCTAGGATTTCTATTTTCTATTTTATTATTCTATAAAACCATATGTAAAATCAAACACAAATAAATGATACATATATGTCTACTGTGGTGTTTATATAATTTTATGTTTGAGTTATTTTTCACCTCACGTAACAATATATTTTAAGTATATACAGTGATGTTCGGTAAAATAGGTGTAAACCAATTTTAATGTATTTTGATTAATTTCAAATACCAATATCTATTTGTGAATCATGCCATCCATACAACAATTTAGTACTTCGTTTACCTTTATTTATCACATGAATAGAAAGAGATAAAAAATGTTGTCATTCGTATTTCTGGGAAATTAGCTAGGAATATGCTGTTCGGTAAAATAGGTGCGATATATTTTGTTCTACCAAAAACACAAGAAAAAGTATTAATGTCCTCAATGTTAAATAAAATCTAAGTATTTCGCGTACATACCATTTATGATTTAATATTTTGTCGCATGTCCCTTATTTTAAATTACTGCCTCACATCGATTTAGCATGAACTGCACCAATTTTGTGGCACCTTTCTATAGAAATCGCTTCCAAACTTTTACAATTTCTTTCCCCCGTTCTACTTTGTTTTTTGACCCGTTTTGTTGCTCTGAACTGATGTTTATACGTGCTTCCACAAGTTTTTAATCGGATTCAAGTCGGGTGATTGTGTTGGCCATTCTATTTTGTTCACATTATTTTGTGGAAACCAAACCGATGCTTTGTTAGCCGTATGTTTTGGGTCGTTATCTTGCTGATATGACCATATAATAGGCATGTTTTCTTTTGCGTATGGCAACATTTCGATTGAAAGTATCCTTATATATTCCTTATAGTTCATCCATTGGATATTTTTGACCTAAATATATAGGACCAACTCCATACCATGATGATACCAAAACATATCATTAAACTACCACCTCCATGCTTAATGGTTTTTTTTGTGTTTTGCGGTAAAAATTCTGAATTTGGTCTTCGTCTAACATGTAATTTGTCATCTGATCCATGCAAATTTCTATTGGTTTCATCAGAATAAAGAATATGTCGTCACTTTTTAATATCATTATCACCTGACCAATCACGATGTGCATGTACGAATTTTAAACGGTGTTTAATGTGTTTCGCTGTATGCATTGGTGCTTGTCTAGCTATTCGCCCCTATAAATTTGATGCTATTAACCTTTTTCATACCGTGCTTGATGAAATGCTTAGATCAAGCTCTCTTACAAGTTCCCTGGATGATAAAAAGGGCTCTTTTTTGTGGCAACAACCACTCTACGATCGTCATTGCTTTTAGTTTTACGTTTGTTACCCCTTCTTTCTGTGATATATTTGAATTTTAATGCGTTGGTAATTATATTTTGGGAGCATTTCATAATTTCAGATATATTTTTATATGTTAGCCCGGATGCTCTTAGATCATTTATACGTTGCCATTCAAATACCGTACAATGTGTACTTCTACCCATTGTGACTTAGAAATATGTATTTATTTAATCCGGAATGTTTCAAAAATTTAATTTAAATCACTACTTTACCTAAAATTTATTTAAAAATTCACAAACTCACCACCAATAAATGTAATTTATTCGCAAAAAATAAATAAACCACAATTAACATAGTCCGCACCTATTTTACCGAACAGCATGTTCATAGCTAATTTCCCAGAAATACGAAGGACAACATTTTTTATCTCTTTCTTTTCATGTGATAAATAAAGGTAAACAAAGTACTAAATTGTCGTATGGATGGCATGATTCACAAATAGATATTGGTATTTGAAATTAATCAAAATACATTAAAATTGGTTTACACCTATTTTACCGAACATCACTGTATATACGGACAGAATACTTTGGGTATTCTGATAACAAACTAAATATATCTATATATATATTCTCAATTACCATGTACTTGTCTATATTATAAACATTTCATGTGTATGCAAATGTAAAAAAATTCACATTCGTAAGATGTTATCTCCATTTTTGTTATTTATATCTAGACAAATCAAATATTACATATATATATACAGCATGCAATATTTTGCATATATCAGGTACGAAGAGGAAGCAATTTTATGTATATTGTTAACAAAAAATATATTTATACAAAAATATGGAAATACTTCACATGGATTGTTGTAGGATGTATTTAGGTATATGTAAAAAAAAAAGAAACTATACAGCAAATATTATTTTTTATTATATATGTATATGAATAGAAAATGCACCACCACTTTTACAATACAATATATTCGTTATACTCGTTCCTCCATATTTATTTTTTTTTTACTTTTTTAGTATCCCATAAAATTTTGTATGGATATAATTTTGAAATTCACACCAAAATCAATGTTAATATCAATAATAATAAATGTATATATATAGTATATATACTGGGTATTTCGAGCTACAGGTTTTTATTCTTTTTATTGAAGTAAACCACGATCCACCATTTTATATTAAGATAGTTTAATAATTATTATGTGTTCAAATATATTAAATATAATTTAACCTGAAAAGTATTGTGAAGGTATTGAACTTTATTTTTTAAGGTAAATAAAAATAAATATTAATCGTAACTTTAATTATACTATATTGTAGATAACATTTGGAAAAACTTACAACAAAAATAATTTATTTATTTCAATTTAATGCATTTCTTTGAAAAACAAATCTCAATCCCTATATTTTTGATATACACGTGTAAGTATAAAGATGTGGTTTACCCCGTATACAAGAATATCACGTACAATTTGCTTTATAATATAAATTTGTACAACCGATTATTGTTTCTATGTACTATATATGTATGTATATATTCAAAGTATCGAGGTTTATGACTTTCTACATATATACAAAAACATGTTTAGAAAATTGATCATATTAGTATACATGAATAACGCAATAAAATGTATATAGAATATATATACATAAAGATTTTATATAGGATACATGTAATATAATATACCACATGCAGATTTATATATATGTAAGTGGGATGTATACGCATATGAAATTGAGATGTAATAAGCGGTATATTTATAATATATCATGTTAAATTGTTGATATAACAAGGCATAACAAAACTGTTACCCCCAAACAGGTGAGGATGTATATCAATAAAGAAATAATTAGGTATAATTTATAAAGCAAACTAATTTTTATATCATACATCGATGATTTTTGGTAATTATTAAGTAAATGATATTTGAATCTTTCTTTCAATATAGTAAATTAATACAGTGTAATATAATAGATATTTATTACTATGTACGGTGGAGAATTTTTGATGACATATTTTTTGGATTTCAAAATTGATAATTTTTTGAAAATAGGGATGCCTTGACAATGGCTAGGGATAGAATTATCAAACCTTTCGGTGTGATATTATTTTAATATTGTATATTATTGTATACATTATTGTATATTATGTATATTATTTTAAATTCGGTAAATTCAGCTTATTTTACTTAAGATTCAGCCTTAAAATCAATACCATTTCATGGAAATTTCAACATTACCTTAAAAATTGAATGAATAGAGGTTGATTTTGACAAATTATAGGTAAAAAAGTTAATTTTTTATTATATATGGGGTGTCGTAAAAATGCCATAACTTGGAAACCTGTGGAGATAGAATAAAGTGCAGACCATCAATCGATAGATAATTAAATTCTCTAAAAACTTTCCTCATATATCAAATAATGTTGTAGAACAAATTCTATAGCTAAAATCTATAAACGTTAAAATTTGTCAATTTAACCATACTCTTTGCATGGACACCCAATAATATTATTTTAAATTCGGAAAATTCAGCTTATTTTACTTAAGATTCAGCATTAAAATCAATACCATTTCATGGAAATTTCAACCTTAAAAATTGAATGATTAGAGGTTGATTTTGACAAATTATAGGTAAAAGAAATGAATTTTTTATTATATAAGGGGTGTCGTAATAATGCCATAACTTGGAAACCTGTTGAGAATAATGGACAGACCATCAATCGATAGATAATTAAATTCTCTAAAAACTTTCCTCATATATCAAATAATGTTGTAGAACAAATTCTATAGCTAAAATCTATAAACGTTAAAATTTGTCAATTTAACCATACTCTTTGCATGGACACCCAATAATATTATTTTAAATTCGGAAAATTCAGCTTATTTTACTTAAGATTCAGCATTAAAATCAATACCATTTCATGGAAATTTCAACCTTAAAAATTGAATGATTAGAGGTTGATTTTGACAAATTATAGGTAAAAGAAATGAATTTTTTATTATATAAGGGGTGTCGTAATAATGCCATAACTTGGAAACCTGTTGAGATAGAATAATGGACAGACCATCAATCGATAGATAATTAAATTCTCTAAAAACTTTCCTCATATATCAAATAAGGTTGTAGAACAAATTCTATAGTTAAAATCTATAAACGTGAAAAAACGTACTAAAATGAAAATTTTATTTAATTTCGGACAATATTCAAAGACATCTTAAATTAAAAAACCATTTTTTCATGTAAAGACTGTGATACTTAAACGAAATATCCCTGTTAAACAGAATTATGTTGAATTGTTTTTATTTGTTTATAAATTAATCGCATTGTAATAAATATATTATATAATGTACAGTTAAACAATAAAAAAGATTATCATCGTCTAAAATACAACAGATTTAATAAAATAATTTATAAATGTATATGTTGATTATTCTGTATCATGTATTTGGTTTGCAAAAGAAATTGGTCGTATTTATACATATTATTTGATATTGACCGCTTATATATAAGAATGTGATTTTCTACTATGTGTTTGTTTGTACATGATTTTTTTTTTGCAAATTATACAATATTACTACATAAAGCTAAACTTTTAAGCTACTGTATATATAGATAAATTATTGTTCTAAAGAATAATCGTTTTTGAAATGTATATATATATAAAACATAATACCCGCTATTCTAATATATATCCTTTTTATTTGTAAAACGAATCGGATATTCTTTATACATTTGTTTTATATATAGGTACTATATAAATTTTATATAAAAAACTTACCAAAATTACAGACACATATATTTATTTATAGTACATGTATACGAATTATATAAATTATTGGCCACATATATTATTAAAAAGTTTTTAAATTATATTTTAAACGTGACTATAAAATCTATATACAAATATGCAATGTATAAATTTTATTTGAATGTACATTTATTCCAAATTGGATATTATTTGCAAAATTTTATTGTTGTATAATCTGATATATAAATAATCTTTATTTTAGAGATATAGAGTTATAGATAAAACAAAAACACAATTAAGCTAGTAAAATAATATTTCAAATTAAATTTCTCCTATGTCGTTATAGTAATTTATTAAATTTTTCTTCTTTCATTTTCTAAATTTTATATAAGTTACAAATGTATTTCGGTGAATGAAAACAAATTATTTTTATGATATTTTTATTTAAATATTTTTTTTATAATATTCAATATTTTCAATTAATTACACATATATATATTTATATTTGCGTTTCGATATCAAATAAATAATTAATTTTATTACCCTTTATTGGGAAAATCGGTGGAGAAAATCCGGGGCGAAATGTCAGAGAAAGGTCCCGTCTATAGTGCCTTTTGTTTTTTTTTCTGCTTTTACAATCTTCGGAAGATCATCGATATCGAACCAACATGTATTTTAATTAACCTCATATATTAATTAAACACTTTAATATAGAAATGTACAAAAGAAATTATACATTGAAATAATTTAATTTGAAATGTCTTTAAAATTAAAAGTTCAAATAATTTAATATTTAAAAATTATTTGAACATAAACTTTATGCTTTCTATTCATTGTTAAATATTAAACATAAATTATTCATATACATATATATGTATTATATTAAAATCCATGTATTATATTAAAATCCATATAACATATTTAAATCTATGCTTATATACAGGTATTTGATTTATTTACTCCACAGTTCATATAAATTCTGTATTACATTTCCGTATGATAATATGAAAAAAATGTTATATGTTTTTACATGCATTTTTATATTCAAACAAAATAATAAAAAAAATCACTTGAACAATTTATTATATTGTATAATAAATAAACCGACAGATGTATCTCCTTTTTTTGTTTTACTCCACAAAACAATATATATAAATAAAATATGTTTATAAAATTTTAAAATATATAGTATTTCTGCTAATAATATATTTATATATATGGGTATGGAAAATTTTATCGTTGCTTTTAATGCATATATATATGAAAATGAAGAGCATTTACATTCAAATAAAAAAACATTATATATAATTTTATACGATTTCAAACGATAGAAGAAAAATTTTATATGTATGTAATATTTCACAGAACGATAAAATGTTTTCATATATTCATTGAAATAGATATTATAAATTTTAATTTTATTCAATTAAAAATGTATGCTTTTTATTATTAAAAATATTTGTACCTGTGCGATATTTAAGGTGCGGGGAGGATTTTTTATTCTATATATAAATTATACTTCATTTTTTATCTGTAAAATTAATTTACTTCATTGTATATATTTATATAATTTAAGTATTTTTTATGTATTATTATTTATAACTATACACGATATACCTGATTGTATAATTCATCGTGGGTATATTTGAAAAGAAAAATATAAATTAAATTGTTTCCCATGTGTTTTTACTTTTACCATATAGTCTATCATTTTATATTTATTTATACTACATTATATATTATATTCTATGGGAGGATTCTGTTTTAATAATTTATTAAGTGCGGAGGAATAAACAATTTGGTTTACAATCACGATATAATTGTCTAATTTTTGTTATACAAAATTAAATAGAAAATATATAATGAAATGAACTTTGATGGTGTAAACGTTTTGATTTTGAATATTTTATCATTATGTAATACCATCAGGAATATAGATATAGAATAAACAACTCCAACTGTATAAATAGGTTTTACCAACAATAATCTATTAAACCTATATATATGTATGACGATGTATGAATAATAATATAACAACGTTATTTTCATTAATCGATTATTATTACCATTATCATATACATATATATCATTATTAATTTATTGATAGCCCACCTTTTTGTTTTTTTCCAATATATATATATATATATATATATATATATATTATTAGTATTACATATATTTATTTTTATGAATATAATCTAAAAATGTACATACCACAGAATTCAATATTCTATTATTATTATTATTATCTGTATATTTATATTTGTGTAATATACAATAATAATATTATCAAAAATATGGAATCTTTTCTATATATATATATATATGATTTTCTCATTCTATTTGTAATTTATGATTATATGCAATGGAAAATTTTTTATAAATTAAGGTAAAAACATTATACGAGATTGTGGGAGGACGACGGGTAAATGTATATGTATGTATATATTTATAAATATTAATAACACATGAAATTGCAAAATACAAGTAGTATGATATGATCTTATCTATAAATTGATTATATACATAAAATTATCATATTCACTATGTAAAATATTATGTTATTGTTATCCATTACGCATTGTTTACTGTACTTTTTCAATTCAATAACTCCGGAAATAAATGTAAGTTTAGTGTTAGAAAATTGCCTTTAATGCATGTAAATATTGATATTGATCCAATGGAATTGATTATATAAGCAGTTGTTTTACATTTTGTGTTGCTTATCTTTTTGCGCTCACCAAATCAATTTAATTTCAATTTATCAAGATTGGTCGTTTGAGGTGGTTTGGTCTTGTGGTGGCAAACCAGGTGGATCAAGGAACGTTGCGGAAAGCCACGGTAGAGGTGAAAAGATGAAGTTCAAGTGGAACTTTGGGTTCTTCGAGATTCCAGGACGTTGGCGGTTAATGGGGTCAGGTTGGAAAAGGCTGTTGCGATGGGCGCCAAAACCAATTGTTGGTTTATTGGTGCGAAAAAGTTAAGTAAATCAATTTCAGTTCTGAAAAATATGTTCTATAGCATTTGCACATTGTTAATAAAATATTGTTTTTATATATCCATAAATTACAAAAAAATAACAAATTAGAAAATGTGTAAAATGTACGATACAAAATCTAGTATAATTGATGTAGAATAGTAAAAAATAAAGTAACATTCAATATAAAGAACAATTTCTATATATAGATATATATATATACAATATATAATAAAAAAAAACAAACAAATCTTATAACTCTATTAAATATTAAATTAAATGTTACCGGCAGTCAATGTATTATTATAAAAAAAATAACATATATTACAATAAATAATAATATACTCATAGTCATATATATATCGATTTTTGGCAAATTTATATAACATTTGTGGTTATACCAAATAATGCAGACGACAATAACAAACTATAATATACAACACATATATATATATATATATATAAATTATAAATATAAATTTTTTTTTTCATATTTCTGAAATAAAAAGGAAAATTTTTTAACAAATATAACAGTTTTATATCTATATGTTCAAAATTTGTTCTTGTTAAGATTTTACAAAACATCAACAAATACTATATACAAAACAAAAGACTAAAAAATACCCCCAACAAAGAAATATTTATCTATATAATATAAATATTGTAGAAATATTGTATTCAAGTTTTAAACGTATATTTGTATATATAGTAGATAGATAATTCATATATGTCATCGTATTATCTGGTATTATTATGAAGGTTGTCTTTAAATACGGTAAGGTCTGGTGGGTTTTGAACATTCAATTTAAAATGTATTACAAATTCCAAAAATATTAAACGCTATTTCTCCTGAAAATTTATTTCTACGAAGGTATAACATTCAGTGGTATATCAAATGATATTTATGTATTTCGTTCAATTTTATCAAATGCTCTGATTTTCCGATGATCATTTGGTAAAGACATTTATCAAACGGTAGAAGATTGAATAATTTTCTTGAACAATAAATTTACACTTCATTCAGATTTATTACTGGAATATAATAATAAAATATATTATACAATCAACATCATATTTAACTATGTGTTTATAATGGTTGTATTCATTTCCTTTTAAGTGTATAATAAATTTTCTTGAAAAAATAAAAGTTTATAACAAATAATAAGGTATCATCCCGATTACAATGTAACCAACTGTAAAATATATATATGTAGTTTTGTTTTGTATCTTATATATGCTTATATAAACATGATAAATGAGTATGGTCATGATGACATGCAGTCAAAAGAAATGGATGTAGAACTTTTTTGATGTTTCTTGGTTGGTACAATATATTTATATATGGTATATATGGATTCGTGTATGTCAGTTTATTCATATATATATTATTATTATTAGTTATATATGGTTATAACTTCATATTTTCTACACACGCATGCATATACATATGACATGTAATTTCAAAGAGACATTTTAAATGAAAACGGAGATATTTCATTTGGGTTGACCGGACGGTGAAATGATTTAAAGGTTTTTGCTTTGTTTTGTTTTAGATATATAATATTTTATTTTTATTCTATATGTATGATGACTTATCGTTGTATATTTTCTCATATTAAAAAAAAATATTATATATTGCAATTCTTTATATAAATAAATAAATATTCAGTTTGTTTCGTTTTTGTCACTAAAAATGTAATTTATTTTATACCAAAAAAACATTCATATTTTAGATTAGTTTTAGGTGGCGATATAAAGTTTTATTCAAATGTAAATTGTATTTCAAATATTTTATATAATAGTTATATTTATATATATAGCAAAATTGGATATTTTTGGTCTTTTATAAAGCAACTATATGAATATTTTTTTTTAGGAATTGATGAATTGTATCATTTGTAAGTGTATAATTTTCTTTTCATTTCTATTGATCAAATTTCTGAATCACATTTGTTATTTAAAAAAATTTTTAAGACCTTTCATATATTTTTAAAGTTTTAAAAAAAAACTTCACAATTTGATAAATCATTCAGAAAAGCAAATAAGGACAATGAAAAACGGATTCTTTTATTCATATTTATCTCACATTACCATAGGGTCGAATTAGGCCAAAAATGGGTAGAAAATATTATAATAAATTTATTACATTTGTAGAAAATGTTAAGGTAAAAAAATTATAACAATCTTTTTGCATATTTTAATTGCAATTGCAATTCAATTCATTACTTCATTCATTTTCATTTATATTCATTCACATTGCATAAATCTTTTATACATAAATGTAATATTACAAAACAATCGTACAAATATTGATAATTTAATTCAGCACGAACATATATATGATATTCCCGATATAAACGTGCTTTAATTTATTTGTAAAGATAATAAATATTATGCAATTCAACACCACCGGGAATTCAATAACTATATATTGACTTGTTTGGTTCGCAAAACATAAATGTAAAAAAAATACATTATTATTCTAGTAAATTTTTATGTTTGATTTCAAATTAAGATTTTTACAAATGCAATTCGATATTTTGTAATTTCAATTTTAATTATACATATAGTATTTAAGAAAGTAAATTCTTATTAAATTAAATTTTTATTTAACTATTATTTAAATTAAAATTATTTTCTTCAGTATTTTACAAAGTTAATTTTCACTTTATTATATATTTATATATGCTTCCATTTCTATATAAATTATGTGCTGTGTAGTTTATTATCATTATCATAGACAGAAAAATATATGTAGTAATTTATTTAAATTTAAAACTGTATCATCATATACTATATCGACAGTATGTATATTGTTTATATTCACCTTTAATTCATAAACATATATAGATATTATAAATATTCAACGTTTTATCATCACATAGACAACTTTTTAAACTTTTATTCATAAATTTGTTTTCAAAATAAATTATAAATGATAGTATAAAATATTATCTGTTGTCGGTATAATATCATAAAATTTATATACACTTTTGTTTCTATTGTCGTTTCGGTTCTGATGTCCTTTTCGTTACGTTTTTGAAGCTTCGATAGTGAAAATGAATACGGTAAGTTATATATAGGATATATATAGAAATTTTATAGTAAAATGTATTTAAAAGATCCCTTTGATTCATTATATTATGGTTATTGCGGTCATTATATGTAATATACTTTTTATAGTTTTATAGAATAAAATTAGCACATATTATGAAAACGTTGAATGTTAAAGGAAAACATCATCAGGACAGTTTTTATGTATAGTGAAATATATACCAATCATTATAAATATATCATATTTTGAACCATATTTTACAAAATAATTATTTTTTATTTTGTTTAAAAATGTGTAATAGCACTTTATGAAGGTTAACTTGCGTCAATAATTCGTTTATATCGTGAAATATTACATATATATATACATGCTATAATACCAATCGTACAAACTAAAGTTCACACAAGGGATTATAATAGAAATAAAATTAAAATTATATATATGTTCGAAATAGACTCGATACGTCTTTATGCTTTGCTGTACATGCAGCTATATCATAAATAACTTATCTATATATATGTATATATCAATTTTAAAATAGTTTTAAACAAAAACTTATTTATATATAAATACATCATAAATGTATCAAAGTTCCCTCAAGAATTATTTAAGATATAGAATAAATAATGTATAACCTTTATATATATACTGTATATATATATATAATAAGAAGTACTATATTTATCGTTAAAAAAACTTTTATCTTCTCTTTTCGGTATACTGCATAATACAAAATATATACATAACAAAATAAAATACATATACTTTATACATAAAACGATACAACTATATACATTACATATTTATTACAACTATCAAATGGAAAAAAAAATTGAATGATGAATTTCAATTTCGTTCAATTTCATTTCATTGCAGTTTTTTTCTTCTATATACACATAATAATATAAATCAATTTTCTTCGCATATAATAAAAGCTATATATAAAAATATAATAATAATATAAAAAAACTATATTGTAACATATATATCATAAAATTGCATGAAATTTTATAATATAAAGTTTCAAAGGAACACACACACACATAAAACCATAATTCAATTAAAAAAAAGTCAATTTATAATTTACTTTTAAATTTTATTAACAATATATTATTTATTATGCATATATATATATTCAAGAGTTAAAGTAAATGTATAAAGTGTGGATGCAATATTTTTTTAAAGTTATATTAATAATGAAATGTAATATTTAATAATGAAAGGTAATTTAACATACAATTGGAGTTTAAATGGAGATTTATATTATATATATATAGGTAAATCATTTAGTGAAAACGGTATTCATTGCAATATGCTTGCGTATTATTTATACTGGTTGTATCTTCGGTGGCATGAAATAGGTGTGGTATATTGTGAACTGTATCAGGTGCATCATTTGAAATACATTTCCATGGCTATGTCTGCCGCGAAGACAATGAATATACGTTAGAAGTGACCTAAACACAGGAAAATTATAGGTTAAACCGCATTACCGGAAAAAACTTGCGTTTGATTACTATTTATTCCAATCACCACTTTCCGAACATCGGATTTAACGGAAAAATCTGAAATTAACTTAATGCAATGCATCACCTTCAAAAATCAGACTTTTCTTTAATGGTTCGTAAATTGCCTGAAAGATGGGCGAAAGTGAGATCTACATACAGATGAAGCAACAATTTCAATAAACATAAATATTACAGATTCTAAACAAAAAAAAATGTGTTGAATTTTCTTACAAAAAAGTAGGGATTAAAATTCAATATGTATATATTCAAATAAACGTATATTTTGTGATCCATTCAAACACATATTATAAATTTTCCATTAAAATCCATACATATTTAAAAGGAAAAAAAATGATCTCATAATATTATGAAATAAAACAAAAAAATTGATTACCTTTTCAAAGCAGGTGTATAAATAATATAATAAAAGACAAAAGAATGTAAATTGCATAAAAAAAATCAATTTGATAATCTATACATCATATCTGAGAGACAAGTTTAATTAATTTTTTTTTCTTCTAAATATATATAACCATATATATTTGTATTTATATAATTTTTATTATCTACATATAACTTTTTCTAACCCAATCAAATCCTATTCAATCTTAATTATCTATAAGTTCTTTTTATACATATATATATGATAGTTGATTTTCCTCTAACTCGTTTATACAACAAAAAAAAGTGTGATTAATCTTCATTTAGTTGTTTTTTTTTATTTTACTATATTATACTATTTTTAAATGCACGCGCATATACCATTTTCTGTATATATAATTATTTATGGTTATATATAGAGATTAATAATTATACACATATATCGTGTGTGCATACTCAACAAGATAAAGCAATTCATATATTCTATAAATCTATGTATACGATTGCAAAAGAAAAGCAAAATAAAAAAAAATTGTGTTTGAATTATAAATACATTTTGTTTTTTAGTTCTTAAATATGATTTTATAACTAATTTTTCATTTTTTTATCTACATTTTTATGGATCTATAAACATCCTTTTCATAAAGTTATATTTTTATGATCTATCACATCGCATATATTTTTAGAATTTTTTTACATATATAATATAGAGTATGTATGGATGTGAGAATTATCGTGTCTGTCAGTTGGTTTACATGTTCTCTATTTTATCATTTTCATATATCTGCTGTGTAATTTTTGGCAGTCTATCTATTCTATAAATATATATAGGATGTTTCTGAATTTAGTTAAATGTTCAATTAATTTTTCTTAATCATTAATCGATATGTTTTGATTAATATTTTTGTGCATGTTCTTGTCCTTTTTTAAAAACTTAAAAAAAGTTCTTAAAAAAAACAATCAAATATCTTTTACGTATACCAATATTTTGATATACCTTGTAAAATAAATCCAATTCATATCCATTTAATTTTATAAAATTTGTATATGATACATATGCAAATTTTCATTTCCTATGTAAAGTATATACATCTTGAAGAGTGTTATTTATATTTTTAAACGTATAACATATAGATATTTTTGGTATATGTATATTTATAATAGAGCGATGGAAGGAAATGCGTGAATAGAATTTGACTTTTTATATTATAATAATATACATCTATACGTATATTTAACCAATGTATTATATATACAAATTTATTCATATATGTATGTGGATTTCTTCATTGAATTTATGTGTTTGTGCTTATTTAGGACTTTTTCTGATAATAATTTAATTTTTTTTTCTATTTTCTATTTTGTATTCTGTTTAATATTATTTTGTAAATATTATTTTCTTTGTTATTTTTGTCTATTTATCAAATATGCAAACATGCGGAGGTTTATTTTTATCTTCCTTCTTCCTATATTTACATATACATATATATATCGCAATGAAAATCTTGATAATTTTTATATATCCTAAAAGTATAAACTTTTAAGATTATTTAATAATAAAATAAAATAAAAAAAACCTTTTTTTTTGTATTCATGCGGCGGCTGTAAATGGTACTTGATATATGGTATATAAACTTGTTTTTTTTTTCAAAGATTATTTATGAATAAAATATATAAAGAAATTTTAATTAACTTAATGAATAGAAAAGATTTTGATTGTTGATAATAATAAAAAAAAAACCAATGTAATATTTAAACGAAATAAAAACATGATAAAAAAAAAGGGTTGAATGTTGTTTTATTTTTTTATATTATTTACCTGGTCATTTTATAAAATTAAGTTTTTATATTTATTTTCAATAAATAACTTAAATTGTTTTTATTCAATTATATAATATTGAGGTATTTTATGAAAAAAGATTATTGATCAAAATAGTTGCTTGAATTTATTCTTAAAAGTACCTTTTCATAAGCATAAGTGATAATAATTATCACGGCTTCAAAGTGTGCGGTTTCACCACCGCCCCCCCAAAATAAAATACAATATAAATAATTTTAACAAAAGCCTTTTGTGCGATTATTATCCTTATAAATTCCAAAACAATTACCTTTTATTTGTATAGAATATGGGGGTGTAATTTATCTATTACAATTAATCACCCCTTATTTGATACAGAATTGATATTAAATTGTTAAAATAAACGTAAAATAACAATACAGTATTACAAAAGACATATACACACAAAAAACAGTTGATATTTTTCAAAGGCATTAATCGATAAACAAATTTAAATAACAATTTATATAGATATATAGTATATAGACACATTAAATATACCAAAACAATTTACAACTTGTATAAAAATATACATTTATAATTTATAGAAGCCACAAAATACCAATCAAATCACGAATTTAAATGAAAATTATTTACCTATATAGTAATAAATAGATATGTATTTACATATTAAGCAATAATATATGTATACACTTACACACATTGCGTAAACACAAATATAAGGGTGAATGAATGTATTAATTATTATATTCAGGCTCGTTGCTTACTCTTTTTGCGCCATGTTTAAGTTTTAAAAGGATTTCTCACGTTTATTATAACGCAAAACCATTTCCACATCACGCAATTGGTTGATTTTATTATTAAAGTTTCCCTACAATCGTATTCTAATTGTAAACGACAAAAAATTTGACAACGGATTTTAAGGGTGAATTTTAAGTACAAGAAACTGAATTTACAATAATATTGACCCATAAAGAGGTCTTCATATACAAAAAAGTTAAGATAAATTGACAGTTATTCACATTTTTAGATTCTTACTATAGAATTTGTTCTGCAACCCTATTTGTTCGGTAAGGGAAAATTTTAGAGAATTTAATTGTCTATCAAATGAATCTCAGAACGTTATTGTAATTCACCGGGATTTCAATTTGTGATGTTTTGCAAACCTTATACAAAATATATCCTTTAGAAGAATAATATTTTTATTACTTTAAACGGCAAAAATATTGCTTTTGTTTTTTTGTTATTCAGTGTGTGTTATATTGTCAGAATTTTCAATTATTGCATTATTTAATTGGGCAATTATTTTGACTTTTTTATTTATCACCATAAATCAATTACAATTTGGTTGCATTTAAATATATTATCACATAGTAAATCGATTCCAGGTTTTGTGTGTGTTACATATAAACATTTTCCTCTAGGATATTATAACATTTGACTGAAACTATTTACATTTTTTAAATGGAGATTCTATCTGTTGGATTATGTGGTTATACTCATATGTATGTATATAAATACATCAATTACCCAGTGAATAAAACTGTAGAACTATATCAAATTCGAAATTCGAAAAGTAGACCAAATGAACCCAAAAACGATTACCATAAGTTTTGGGTTAAATGAACAATAGATAGAAAAAACATGTAAATGTTTGCTAAACGAAAATGTTTACAAATATTTATAAAGTATTTATTTGGTATGGAAAAGCGTTAATTTTTTTGGGAAAATTTTTCATTTATCCGTGCAATATATACAATATTTATAATTCTACAATTTTATTCAATGGGAAAATAGTATAAAAGTATATACTTATAAATATAACCGTATAGTATTGAAATAGAACAGATAAAGGGCAAGCCCGATATATATGTATATATATAAAAGATATGTAAAAAATACTATAAACGAAACTGAGTCCTGAGGTTTTATATTTTTATATTATACAGTTATATAACATAAACCATACCTATATATAAGGTATATGTTTGCATAATTGCAATAGTGTATATAAACACAGACTTATTGAACGAATTGAAATTACGAAGAATTTCTCGTTTGAAAACAAATTCGTTTTTAAATGGAAAATATATGATGCGGTTATATGATTTTTTTACATTTACTGCATTTCCAATAACATTTCTAGAGAATTATACAAATTCATGTTAAAAATATATATTGAACAATTTATGGGTAAGCAAAATGTATGTATAATACAAAACGATTTAAAATTAAAAAATACCATATTTAATGTCATTTAATGCATGAATTTGTTGCATATTTATATATAAACATAATTTAAGCGGATTTAACCATTCCGCATGGCAAAAATATACACGCACAAATGTGTTTAAATCTGGGTGAAAATTCAGATTCGAAAATAACAGAAAAAGAACAAAACCATATTTAATGTCTTCAGTAGAATTATCATAATTACCACATATAAAGATACAAATACAAATGGGTTAAATGGGTTAAATGAACAAATACCTGGCAAATCCCTAAAAATGATTTTTTCTATTTCTTTCTTTAAAATAAGTCAAAAGCCCCGACTTTTCATGTCATAACCACCAATGTACAAAAATTACACTAAATTACACCAAATTTCAATCAAATTTTGTTGAATTAAATAATATCGAAAATATAAGAAAAGTCAGTATTTTAGTTTTTTTATAACAGTCCAGAGCTATATGATTATAAAAATAATCATTGTATAAAAACTATAGTATATTATAATAAAATTTACGAATAAAAAATAAAATATTTCAAATTTACCAATAAAAAAATTTTTTTAACTGTCGATATGTTAAGAATATAAAAAATCACCAACAAATAAACAGAAAAACATTTATATTAATTTCCGAAATCCATAAAAATATTCCCACATCTAAAAAACAAAGTAATTAAATCAATATAAATAATATTACAAACATAAATATAGTTTTTTTTATTATTATTTTGCTTTAATTCTAAAAACTATAACATTGAAATTCTTAATCTAAAAATAAAATGTCTATTCGATTTTTTTAAGATCATCAATAAATTCGTATCATATAAATTTATTGTTATTATACATATCGAGAATGGTAAACTTTTTGTGGCAATAAACGATACGATACATACAAAAATAGGGAAAATTAAGAAAATATTGCAAAAAAAATAAGTAATTTCCTATATATATTTTTTACATTATTTATTTTTAATATATATTTTATTTTTGTTAATGGTTTTTATTGTTTTTTTATTAAATTTAAATTTATTTATTTGTGTTTGTTTGCTTGTATTATTTTCATTAGTAAATGTTCAAAAATAAATCGAAACGATAATAAACGAAAAAAGTTTTTAATTTATTTATTGAATTATTTTTTTTTTTAATTACTCACTGGCCATATTTTACTGTTTTAATTATTTTTGGACGCAGAGGATTTGCAAAAAAAATCAGAAAAAAATAATGTTTTTTTTTTTCAATTTATTTATTTATTGAATATAAATCTATAATAGACCGCATATCCATATATATATATATCATTGTATAATATATATATACCATTATACATTAAAAGCAAACGTGTAGGCAAAGGCATTCATGGTTATATATATAAACATACATCAAAATTAATCACGTATGGAATGTATTTTTTTTTATATTTAGTTTCAATGATTATGTTCCAAATTATCTCATCATCGGTTTGACTAAAGTTTTTCTATATAATATATTTAACGAAATAGTTTAAATTCTTATATATAAATAAAATTCGTCCAAACGAATATTTTTAGTAAAAGTTTTTTAAATGTTTAAACACGTGATGAATGTGAACTTATAATTGCCAAATCAAATGAAAAAAAAACCGTTTAATGATGTAACTCTTTAAGAATGAAGTATATCTATCTGTATATGTATACAAATAAACTTTTATATTATATATAAAATAGGTCAAGAATTTTTCCTTGAAATATTTGATTTATATATATACCAATAGATAAAGAAATAAATTAAAAGTATTTAATAAATAAATCTTCATCATGATTTATCGCAGAGATACCTTTTTATTTTTGCAGAATGTTTCGTAATTGTATAGTGAACAAAATTTTTCATAATTCACTTAATAATTGGTTTTCTTTTCACATAACAAGAATATATTTTGTAAAACTGCAAAATATTTCTACAAACAATTTATTAAACAACAGGTTCATGATATCGAGAAATTCGGCATTTGCTTCTCATATCACATGAATCCCGTCCCATAACAAATAATTTTTATATAAGAATTTCGATACAAATTTTATTTTCCTTTTATTTTTTTGGTTTCTTGTGTATTAAACTTATACTTCATCATCTGTTGTAGTAAATATACAATAAATAAATGCATATATAATATATATAAATAATAATAAAAAACTATATATACGAGTGGGCAGAATGAAGGCGCGATTAAAACAAAGGGATGTTTACAAAAATCCAAAACATTTGTATGTATTCCCAAGAGAAGTTTTCCCAAGATACTCACATCGCATATAGTCGAAAAAACCGTAAAAATATTTTTGAAAAATGTATACAATTTCAAGAAAAAGGAATTTAAGAAAAATTCATATACCAACTGAAAGTAAAAATAATATTTATATAATATAAAAAAGTGTTATATAAACACTATTACCCAAAAGAAAACAGAATATCGGTATGAAAAGAAAATTTATTATCATATTCGAAACAATAAATGATGTAAATTCTGTTTTATATATATCTTTACCATGTGACGAATCTATATACCACTATCTATACAGATATGTCCTTTGTGACTATATTTTGTGATACGTTTGTTGATATCGCAATAAAACTATAATACCACAATGGAATAGTATATATATAATTCAATTGAGGATTACATTTTTCTTACGAAAAGAATTATATCGTTATATATATAGTTTTGAAATAAATTTCTCTTTATAGGATATATGTCATTTAAGCATATAGTATGTGGTATACATGAATTTGTATACAGTTTGACTTTTTTTTTTACATATTTTAACAAATTTTTTAAATGTCTTATATTTTAAAATATTTAGATAACATGAATACAAATTACAAAATGTAAAAAATGTAAATTTTTAACTTTTAAAATTATGGAAATTTCAATTTAATGGTAAATGATATATGAAAGATTAATGTTTCAATTTTCAACAGACGATTGGCGATAACGCAAAGGTTGAAATGTAATTAATACATTAAAATAGGCATCGTCAAATTTGAGGTCATTCTTGTAATGAGTATAATTGGCAATGGTCTTTATGTTGAATGACTTAAGAAAATTAAATAGAATTTTCTTAATGGAAAATTAGACAGAATTTCCTTTCAAACAAAATTGCCTTAAGAAAATCACACAGAATTTTAGTATAAGTTTCTTTATTTTGTTAGAAATTAGCTTATACGGGGAATACACGAATCGTTTGTCTATAACGATTTTTTCTTTAATATTTTTTAAAGTATAATCTGATCGCGTTGTATTGGAATTTTCCCTGAACGTTTCTAATACCTAAACATTAAGAATCGTTAAATACGCTAGTATTTTAATGTTATGTATAATAATGTTTGAAATTTGATGCTCACATTTATGAATGTGAATTCCAACACACTCCAACACAATGCATACATAAACTATAGCAACATAATATTTATTCAACCAAAACAAATAACAAATATGTAATTCAAAACAAATAAAACAATAAATATATCCACATAATGCATTTACATATTTATAGACATTGATATGCAAAATAATCTACCACATTAAATTATTATTCGTATAAAAATGTTTGATTTTTGAAAAAAATCTTAAACCATTCACATTTTTCTAAGCATTTATTCACGTTATAAGAAATATAAATTGATGATATGTACACGGTCATATATAAATCTATATAGATATGTAGCTTAATACATATTTTTATATAAAAAAATGTATAAAGGAATTTACGCTGTTTATTTATGACGCATACCATAAATGAAAAATCAAAAAAAAAAAAAACAAGTATGAATTGGAATAGGCAAAGAAGAAAAGTCTTTGCATTATTACATATCTAGAATCTCTTCATGTATATAAATTTTATAGAATTTTCATATATATATAATTGTTTACATTCGCGTATTTTATCGTTAAAATTTCTCTTGTCTTGTTGCTGAATCTATACCAAATATATTTATGAAGTTGAACCATTAATATATATTTAGATATGTAATGTTCATACATGTATACATTTTTTATTACTTTTCTTAACGGGGGTGTCATTCAACTATATGTGAACTATAGATAACTAGAATTGTTTGTCAATTGATTTTGTGAAAACAATTTCAAGTTCTGGTCAAATCTTTTAAATTATTAATCTAAATTAAATGCTGTTAAATTTTCTATTTATTAAAGAATGATAATATTTATTGATTAGTTTACAATAAATCGTATTTTTTCAGAGATTCTAATAGGAAAAAATCCAGAATGAATGCAAACCAGACGTGAATTATTTTGATAATTCATTCGATTTGTGTACTGTTTTTTGTGTAAGGCACCCCTTTTTTGTTATACATATTTGATCTTAACTTCTATTTTAGCCAAAAAAAAAACATAAACATTAAAAGTATGTACTCTTTATTTATATTTATGAATATATATTAAATATGTATAACAGTCTACTGAATTAATATATAATAAATTTTTTTTACTATATTGAACAAATTTGACTTTAGATTTGAGATCATTGGGGGTGGGATTTTTTTATGATGGATGTAACATTAATCTATATAGTTTTTAAAAATTTTTTCCATTTTATAGATCTAAAAAAATGTTTGAAAGGTACATGTAATTAAAAATTCTTTTATAATTGCGAACATTCATTATATAGTAGTTTCCAAAAACTCCTTTTTTATAACTGACATTTATTGAGGATGAAGAGATCCTTATATTTGACGAGTATTTCTACAGTATATAAATGGATATTCATCATATCAATATTTTCCAGCTTTTAATATATATAAATGAAAAAACAAAATAATAATCTTTTAAATGAAAAATATTTTTAAGTACATATACAGAGTTTTTAAAAAATATGTTCAAAGTTGGAAAAAAAAATATATTAAATGAAAATAAACATCCATCCATACATATATGTATGTATTAAAACCATATTTGAGCTGCAATATAGAATATATAGTATATACAAAACAATATATATATGATAGATTTATTCAATTAAATATGTATATTATAAACAACAGAGAATTTTAGGATTTAAATAAAAATGTATTAAGGACGAAAGCTTTATACTCTATGATTTTTGTAATTCAAATAAAATCCTTTATTAGCTTTATTACAATATTTAAGTTATATAAAATAATATAACGATTTCGATTTGTTTTCGTTCATAATAAAATAATTATGATAAAATGCGATTTCTTTATTATAAAACCTTTGTAAATCGATTAAAGTTTCATCAGAATCTATACATAGAATAATATAAGGTTGTAGAAATTATATTGTCATCATTATATTACTGTGAAATAAAGTTAATCAAATCATTAACAAAACTGTACTGAAAGAAAATATTATTCGTTGGTATACTTATGTTGAAGTTATAAACGTTTTTTCGAGTGTTATCCTTTGAATATAGTATATAACTAAAACGGATATAGCTAAAAAGAACCTTTAATATCTTAGGATTAGGGTCACAACTATAAAGTTTGCATACTTAAAGGACATTTATTTATTTTAAGTCCTTAAACATTGTTATATAGTTTTTTTGTTTTACCAAATATTAAAATGAAAATTTAAAACAATAAAATTGTTTTTTGTTATAAAAACGATAAAATATTTTATTGCTGGGATATATTCATTGAATATACATATATATATATATTTATAAAAGATTATTTAATTTCAGTGAATATGCGATGCATCAGACAGAGGTATTAAATTATTATATTTCCTTTTTTTAATAATATTTAAATACATATTTAAAAACGATAAATCTCGGGCATTAAAGTGAATGTTTCATCATCAATAAGAAAATTCTTTTTATTTCCTCTTTTTAATATGGTTTTTAAGTGAATTGTGGGGAAAATAAATTTATATATTATTTATTTATCTATATATATATATATATATATATATATATGAATGTGTATTTAAAAATTCAATATTTATGTATTTTTCTTTGCGTGTTATATAAAACAGACATATAACAAAAAATAAATAAATAAATAAATAGATTATTGTTTTATATTTCCATTATTATTATTATTTTTATCAATATTTATACAAATTTATTTCTTATTATTTTATTTATTCATATATTATATATATATACCGATGAGGTTTATCACTTCCTTATTGTCTTGATGTATATAAATAAGTTTTCTGTCATTTTATATTTTTTATGGAATAATTTAAAAGGATATTATTAATTTATATGTAAATAAATATATATATATATTTAAATTATTTTCTGAAAGCAATAAACTTTTATATTGATTACAATTTAAAGATTCATCCGCTCTAATTTAGAGTTCAATCAACTATCACCCAAAAAGGTAGAACGTTCAAAAAAATAATATATCGATTTTATGCGCTGTAATTAAAGGAAAAAACAAATTTCTATCCATAGATGAACTGTAAGTCTTTGTGAATGATAATTTCTTGAAATTCTAGTAATTGTAAACGAATTATTTCATCAAAGACTATACATAGTTAGAATATGATAAATTTGTTTTATTTGAAATGATATTTTAAAAATTTATCATACACATTTTGTATATAGGTTTTACAGTCCAAATACAACCTTTTACAAATCAAATTCAACTTTTTACAAATCAAATTCAACCTTTTACAAATCAAATTAAACTTTTTACAAATCAAATTCAACTTTATACAAATCAAATTCAACTTTATACAAATCAAATTCAACTTTTTACAAATCAAATTCAACTTTTTACAATTCAAATTCAACCTTATACAAATCAAATTCAACTTTTTACAAATCAAATTCAACCAATTTTATAATTAGTTTTGCAGTATATTTTAATGCATATTTTCATTTATTATCATTAATTTTGTATAAAAAAGAAGGTTTTAAATTTTTACAATGAACAAAAAAGTATTTTAAAAAGTATTTATATTATTCAAAATTATATATATTCAATGATGGAGCATTCAATAATGTGTCCTGATGATCCCAATGATACGATATTCTGATAGATATAATCGAAAATGAATTAATTATACTGTTGTTTCTTGAACAAAATTTTCCGGGAAGATTCAATTTTCCAAATTAATTTTCATTTTCATGTCTCATTTGAAAACTGAATTAATTTATGTATTTTATAGAGACAAATTAGGAAATTTGTTAATTTTTTTAAGAGATTTATCCCACAGTATAGAAAAATTGAGACCGACATTTTTTAGAAAATCGACTTTATCTTTTGAAAAAATGTATGTATTAATTCTTAATATTTAAAGAAAAACAATGAATAATTAAAAAAAAATTAATTTGGAAAATTGGATTTTCCGGAAAATGTTATTCAAAAAAAATATTTTTTGTACTATAATTAATTCATTTTCGATTATATCTATCAGAATATCCTATCATTGGGATCATCAGGACACATTATTGAATGCTCCATCATTGAATATATATAATTTTGAATAATATAAATACTGTTTAAAATACATCAATAAACCTTCTTTTTTATACAAAATTAATGATAATAAATGAAAATATGCATTAAAATATACTGCAAAACTAATTATAAAATTGGTTGAATTTGATTTGTAAAAGGTTGAATTTGAATTGTAAAAAGTTGAATTTGATTTGTAAAAGGTTGAATTTGAATTGTAAAAAGTTGAATTTGATTTGTAAAAGGTTGAATTTGATTTGTAAAAAGTTGAATTTGATTTGTAAAAAGTTGAATTTGATTTGTAAAAGGTTGTATTTGGACTGTAAAACCTATATATAAAAATTATTTTCGATTTCCTTATATAGATAAATTTGATACCAATAATTTATATATATTATAAATTATGTATGAATGTATAAAGTTTTCCTATTAATAGTATTTAGTCAAATGTCGGTTGACAAATGAAATGAATATAGATAGATGGTGAATTTATAACAATTTATATTGGCATCTCCATTAATTATTTAAATACATATTGATATTATAATAGCATAAAGTTTGTAAATGTATATTTACAATATAAGTAAAGGAAAATTTGTCATTTCATTATACAATATTTCTTTTAGGTTAATATATTATGCAATACATTATAAGCATATCACCAAATTTTATATCAAAAGTACTGAAAGATATATCAAATACAATTTTATTGATAAATCTGTTTCGTATTCAGAGTCGCACAGGTAAAAAGGTATATAAATATAGAAATGACCAATCAAACAATAATAAATCAATAAATAAATTTCTTAAATAAAACATGATATGAATTTGAAATTCATATGAAAAATTGCCTATGTTATTATTATTATTATTACTTATATGATCTTTGATTAGAAATAATAGATTTATTATACTAAATAAATAAAATCAATTGTGCTCCCATATATTGATATTGATAAAAATCATTTTTATTAAAGATAAAAATAAATACTTGTATAAAATCAAAACGAAAAAATATATAATATCGAGATGTTTATTGTATGATTTTGATAAATTTTATTTTCGTTCTGTTTTATATATTTGTTACATTTTGTGATGATATTATATTTATATAAGTTGTCTTTCAAAAATTGTTAAATAAACCATGTATTCTGTTTTTTATTGGAAACAAAATCATATATCGTTATATGAGTATAGCATAGATACATATATTTATACATTTTTCAACAGATATTTCATTATTGTATTATTGGATACACACTTATATATATCTATATGCGCTCGTATCAATATCAACATTTCATTGTATATAATCATATAATATATATATATAACTCGACATATATAATATTGACTATATTTATTTTATACATTATATATACATACAATGTAAAAGAAATGGGGGAGTTATTGATGATTTTCTTTTTATTTTTTTTTACATATATTTGTATGTATGTTTTCTATCACAAATTTATGTTGTTGATTTTTACATTCATTTATTTTGTACCCAAGAACGTTAAAAAAAATGTAAAAAAATCAGTTGAAAAAGTGCATTTGCTAAATTCATTTATATATACAGCTGTTGTAAAAAAAAACAAAACATGAATCTTTATTTTTTTAAAGGAATGTCAATTTGTACCAATAAAACTATATATAAATGATCTTTCGGTTTTGTATATGGGCAAAATGAATTCTTCAATTTAAAATATACCATCGATTTATTCTTATTCGCATATAATCAAAAGGATGCTAAAACTATAATCGGACGCTAAAACTAATCGGATCTAAAACCAATCACAGGTTGTAAGCGAAAATTTGATTAAATAGATTTGGAAAATTTCCAATAATGTCACTATATATATATATAGCATATCGAATATAATACAATCATTGATGGATGCACTCATTTACATTTTATTCAACATACGAATTACTTTAAACAATCTACTTATTTATTTCGTAAATTTATTGGAAATTTATTACAATACCTCATGCACAACGACGACAATCAATGTCAAATAACAAATAATTTATATATACATAATGTATATTTAAAGAAATAATAATAAAAAAATGGATGTAATACATTTAATTTGTTAAATATTGATATATTTTCCATTAACTTGATTTTTTTTTTGGTTTTGAACTCTCCCTAAGGAATATAGTGAACATGGCGAATTTATGAAAAACTCCTATTTGTTTTCATCTTATACAAGCTGAATATTAACAGATACTCGCATGATAGGGAATACAAAAACGTTATTTAAATTTAAATATAATCCATAATATGAACATTAAGTTATGAACCACATAAAAATGATAAGCATTTTCCGGAAAAGCATTGAATATTTTGATAAAATAGAAAACATTTTAGATGAAAAAAATGGAAATAAATAATACGACGATGTTTTCAATTATTATAATTGGTTTTAATGAAATTAATTTTTTCATTTCTTTACATTCTCCATTTAAAAATCTAATTTTATATGTTTACATCAACTGTAAAAAATACACGACTGCGATGACAATGATGAATGAAACATTATGGATGACAATGAAACGATATTGTGATGTCATCTTTAAATTCAACATATAAATTCACATATAGGCATGTAGTAATAAAATTCCAGATGTAACATATAATTGTTAACTATATATCTATACAAAAAAAAAATTATATACGTTTCTATAAAATATAAGGAAAAATAATTACTGCTATACAGAAAACTCTATTTAATATTGTATTGTATATAGCAAATAATACAAAAATAAACCATTTTCATTTATATAGATATAGAGCAAAATATAATTACATCTAGAGATCCAATTAAAGAAGCGACCTTATAACCATATATATGAAAATAAACACATATATATGTACATTTATCGTAAGTATATAAATGGAAAAAACATTATCAACACTCTTTTGTATTTCCTGTATAGAAAATATTTGTATATTATACTCGTATATGATTATTATTATTATCGTATACCCAGACGTCACACGATCATATGGTATATGATATGATATAAATAATTGAACCAGCAGATGTCACATTTATGTCAGTTTTGCAAGTTTTTCTATTTTTTTTTGTCCTTTCTAAATATATAGATATATATGATGTTTTCCGTCATGTTTTGCTTTACTTACCATTTTCTTTAGTATATACATATATATTTTCTCTATATATAGTTTTTAATATATACGGAATATATTTCTATATAATAATAGACTGTATATATGGTTTACATATACATATATCGGTGTAAAGATAAAAAGTTATATACATCGATGTATAAGCATATACAGGATATTCAAAGCATAAAAGTCAAACAATTATAATTGTATATATGAAATGAACTACAATATGCATATAGTATATATAGGTAGTTTTATATATATATAATATACATTCAGTCTCTGAAATGGAAAAATTCTTTATAGACTAGAAGAAAATAATATTATTTTGTGGTCTTGCGGTACTCTATACTTATTCTTATATAGAGTTATAGAGAAGTATACAAAAAGTAAATGAAATTTTGTATTTTCTCTATATATATATGAAAATATTATTTTAGTTACGTTATATAGTTATATATATAGGAAACAAAAGCTTCCTCATCAAAAGTACCGAACAGTTCGTTGTCGTCAGTCGTGTTTACAGATGATTTAATCGTAAAGGATATGTATAGTAAAAATTCATGTAATATTATAATTCGTTAAATTTTGCTTTTTAACTAATTTCTCTTATATTTTCAATATATTCTTATAATAAATATATGAAATCCTCAAAAATATAGTTGGAAAAATGGAAATCGCTTTACTTCGATTTACTTCGATTCTCGATCGAACATCGAGAATCCACTTTATATTATTCATTTACATATATTTCTGAATATGTTACTTCATCATCTGCCGTATCCTATATATTCATTATCTATATACCGTACATTATAGATATAGATTTTTTTTTGTGGTTTTTCTTGTTAAAATTTTTCCATCATATTTGTATAGAAATAAATGATGTCTCGTGTTCTACTTTCCATTTTTGTAAGGTTGTATCGTTTTATGTGCGGTTATTCTATGTTATTATTGCACAATGACTTTTGAGAATTGTACTTTAGATTATAAATTATGAATGAAAGATATTTTTATTTTTATTTTTGTACTATATGTAAAAATAAAATATGTATAATGAAATATAGGTTGATATGCAGCGTATATTGTAAGAATACTGTCTGAAGTGTTTCACTTATTTTCTATATATATATATACACCACAATATGATATTTTCTTTTCTTTTTCCTGCAATATATAAACATTATTGTTCTATGCATACATAGTATCCCAGTTAGGCATTACTATAATTTTTTTTATTTGTAAATGTATATGAAATACTTCTACGTACCTTTTTGCATTTGTTAGTTTTAGAAGTATAAAATAAGTTTATCACATAGATGAATTTCCTAATCAATTATTCAAAAATAGTGTCTGGCAGTGATCGCAAAGATTTGCAAAGTAGAAGTGATCTATATAGAAAATCTATAATAATGATACGGGAAACCCATAAGGAACTTATAATAAGGGAATTTATTTACGGAAAATGAGAAAAATTGTATTCAGAGACAAAATTAAGGTAGTATAATCGATGTCTATAAGAGATGTGGAACCCCAATCGAATAAAATATTACAGAAAGTATTAATTTGGGATGTTTAAACAAAAACCCTTCATGAATAATTTAATATTATTGTTTTATTATATCTTTATTAAAGTTTTTAACTTATATTATTTAAAATCTATATATTAGAATTTTATTTTTTTTTAAAGATTTCATAATAAAATCGTGAAATCTGTAGAGGTGTTTAACAATTCTGCTGTGATTTACTGTATATAAACATTCGCGACAACTATTTATATAAAGAAAATATATATGTCAAATACATATTTTACACAAGAGAATATTCCAAAAATTAAAAAGATTATATATCCATACACTTACATATATATTTATAACAATAAACATTTTAATTAATTTAATATATACCCATATGCAATATATATATGTATGTAAATATCGTATTGTTTATGTCGTCGTTGTCTCCGCGTGTATTCATTCATATGTAAATTATGAACAAATATAAAATATTTTCAGAAAGCATTCTTTTGTTTATCATAACATAACATATTTTCACATATAAACTTAGAGTCACCAGACATGAAAATGTATTTTGCGACTAGACTTAAATTTGTCCCAGAAAACAGGTGTAATTCAATAAACATGATATCACCCAATAAAATTAAGAATTTACATGTATATATATAAGTGATTAGTCTGGATTTTTTAATGTATTTATATAAAATTTTTTGTCCTTATATTATTTAGTTTTATTTTAAACATATATGCTTTATGTTAATTAAACAACTCTGTGAAAATTTTCTATACCTATAAAATCAAATATATTATTGTATATATATAGTAAATAGTAAAATTAATCAACAAATCCTATTCATTATTTACATGATTTGAATATTTTGAATGTTAATGAGAATTCCATTTCGACATACCCTATATATCTAGAAACTATTTTGTTAATAGATTTTGTATTACTATTTTGTTAATAGAATTCAGTATATACACAAGAACTATATGCCAAAATATAACAAAACAAAAAGAAATATATCGGGAAAATGAGCACGTAAATTGTATATAAATTGAATATTGAAAATGTTATTTTCATTATTATTATTACTATATAATATAAAACAGCAACGTGATTTTTTTTCTTCCCATCGTATATAAATATATATATATATAATCAAGTACATGCAAATAAAATATCTTTATTTTATACCATCATGCACATATGCAATGTATGCACATTTTAGATCCATGTAATTTAAAATGATTTGTTATGAAACTATATATATATACATATATAAAATATTCGTATACATCAGCATGTAATGATCATAAATTTATATACCATAACCAACTATATATATATAATTGTAAAAGTAAATCAAACAAGCTATAATCAATGACAAATAAACAACATAAATAATACATGTATATTATGTATATGCACCCTTGTGGGTGATTAATATATATATATATAATATATATATATATATAGAGAATAGAATTTGATAGTTATATGTGTTTTTTATTTAAATTAGGAAATAAATAAATCACTTTCTATCCATATGATTACGAAATATTAATATTATAATAAATTTGGTATATGTGATATACATTTTTGAGACAATATATATTTGTGTGATTACTTGAATAACTGAGCATATAGAATAAGTGATCAATTCTTTCATATATATATATAATTCGTATCACCAATATTCGATTTTTTTAACTACCCTCGCAGAAATGTTTATATACCAAAGAAACTTCTTTGCTTTATGAATTTTCTACTTTAAACATAAATATAGTTATCAAAAGTGTCCTGATGAGTTTTATTTGTAGAATTCTTAACTCACCTTAAAATGTTGAAAATAATATTATGGAAATATTTTTTTTAAAATCGCTGTACAAATAATCCTCATTTATAGCTTATATATAATAAATCGATTCAATAATAACCTTTTGAAACAAATTGCAATTAATTTTATATAAAAAAAATAAATGATTAAATGAAAATATTTTTATAACATTATATAAAACTTTATAATAATACTGTAAAAAAAAGAATATCTTGTAATTATACTTTTTAACCTATTTATATCTCAATATTATTTAACATCTTCCTTCAAATAGAGAATATAAGAAAATTATTTTATATATTTATAAGTGAACTTCTTGATATTATATCTTCAATGCATTTTAAAACAGAAAAAAAAATAAAAATATTGTTACACTTCAAGTCACTGAATTTTTTATATTCTATATATATAATTATCTATTAAAACTTTTATTATAGTTCTTTTTTAAAACATAAATATAAAAATTCTTTCTTTTAAATACCATATACCATTACGGGTCTCGTCCACTATAAGTAAAGATTTTATATAAAAAATAATTCATACATATATAAAATGTTATCGATTTTTATATAAAGATAGTTTTGTCTATTGCCTAACAAAAAAAAAGAACAATTCATTATAAATTAATTATAATATATATATAGAGGGAATTATATCATATTCTATATCTAAATATATATAGAAAAAAATAAAGTTTAATTATATAGTTTTTTTTTACAAAAAAAACCGCATTTCGTTTATAAATTTTATCAGACATGAAAAAATTCCAAAAAGGAATATAATTTTAATGAGAATTGTTTTTGTAAAAGTTCGCACCTTTTTTTTTTTAAACGAATAAAAATATTATTTATTATATTATAATATATAAAAAAAGCGATAAAAAAGTTATTCAAACATTATGTTAAATATATATTTCCTTTTATATTATCATATATATATAATTATTTCAATTTATTATATGAATTTTATCTAAAAGTATCTTAAATTAAAGTTTAAACTTTAATGAGAAATTAACATTGTGTTAGAACATATATATAATTTACAAGTATCATAAGGATAATATTTACGAATATGAACTATGATAATGTATATAGATAGTATAGAGAAGGTTTTAATTATTATTATGTATAGAACATTGTACTAATTCTTTGTAATTTTAAAATCTATATTTAATCTAACTTGAATTTTTTTCTATTCTATTTTTTATTTTAAATATGGAAATATAAAAAAAAAAGAACTTTAGGAATCCTACACACATGATTTG